>VZQC01007945.1:164525-225529 GCA_009823505.1 Rhizomys pruinosus
CCCTCCATGGAGGCTAAGAGCCGTCTGTACCTCCATTTCTTTTTTTTTTTTTAATTTTTTTATTTTATTTATTTCCGTATGTGTATGAATGTATTGTCTGCATGCTAGTCTGTGCACCCATGACGTGCAACGCCGCGGAGGTCAGAAGAGGGTGTCGGACTCCCCTGGAACTGGAGTTCTCCTGGAATTGGAGTTTCAGACGGCTCTCGGCCGTCATGTGGGTGCTGGGGATCGAACCCGGGTCCTCTGCAAGAGCGGTCGGCGCTCTTAACCGCTAGGCCATCTCTCCAGCCCCTGTAACTCCAATTCTAGGAGAACTCCAGTTCCAGGGGAATCCGAGACCCTCTTCTGACCTCCTCAGCATTGCACGACACGGGTGCACAAGACTACATGCAGACAGTACACTCATACACATACAAAAATAAATAAAAAATTAAAAAAAAGAATATTTCCTATCGATAAATTTCCAACTCTCAAAATATATTATTATGGTTAAATAATAGTCAAATGTGATCACTTCTAAAGACTGCTATGGTCTCAAACTCTAAAATTCCATGATTTTGGAGCTGGAGAGAGATGGCTTGGGAGTTCAGAGCATTGGCTGCTCTTGCAGAGGATCTGGGTTCAGTTCCCAGCACCCATATGGTGGCTAACAACCATCTGTAACTCCAGTTCCAGGAGATCCACACCCTCTTCTGACCTCCGTGGACATTGCATATCATGGGTGAACTTACATACATGCAAGCAAACACTGATACATATAAAATAAAAGTAAATCCATTTTTAAAAATTAAAAATAGGGGCTGGAGAGATAGCCTAGTGGTTAAGAGCGCTGACTGCTCTTGCAGATGACCTGGGTTCGATCCCTAGCACCCACATGGCGGCTGAGTACCATCTTTAACTCTAGTCCAGTTCCAGGGGGATCCGACGCCCTCTTCTGACCTCTGCAGCATTGCATGACACAGGTGCACAAACCTACATGCAGACAGTACATTCATACACATAAAAAATAAATTTAAAAAATTAAAAATAAATAAAAACAATTATGTGATTCTAATAACTGTTAGGATATAATTATGGTATAAATATGTCACTCAACAGGGACATCCTGATATCCCAGAACTTCTCAGTGCCATTCTGTAACAAAAATTAAAAATTATTTAAAATTTTTGGTATTATGTATAAGGAAATCTTCTCATACTTTCCTTTTACTTTTTTTTAAATAAAAGACTTCAAGTTGGTTAGGCACCTAAATTATAGTGATTTTTGTCTGTTTTGTAATTTTCAATTGTGAGATGCTGAATATTTAAGAGCAAAGTTTCATTCATTCCTAAAGCACAGACTTCCCAAGCTGGGCATGGTAGCTCACATCTATAATCTCAGTGCTTGGGAGGCTGAGGTGTGAGTATTACCCTGAGTCTGAGGCCAGTCTGGGCTATAGAGGGAGACCCTATCTCACAAAAACAAGCAAATAAAAAGACTTTCATTTCATAACTGTTGGACATAGGTGATATTTTCATTAAAGGAAGAGTGCTCTCAAATAGAAATGAACATTCCCAAACAAGGAGAGGCAGTGTTTTTGTCCTTTAAAGCTAACTCTACCACTATGCTTCTCAAATATTTCTTTGATGAATATGCAAGGTTTACTTCTGAGTGAAGTCCTATAAACTTGTCTCAAAGCACCAGACTAATCTTTATTCTTTCTTATGTTTTCATTGGTTTAAATCCTTTATTTTTAAAACCATTATTTTTATTTTATGTGCGTGAGTGTATGGCCTGCATCTAAGTACACCAGTGTTGTAACAGTGCCCATGGAGGTCAGAAGAGGGCATCAGATCCCTGGTACTAAAGTTATAGACTATTGTTAGCCACCATGTGGATGCTGAGATCCAGCAACCAGGTCTTCTGCAAGAGCAGCCAGTGCTCTTAATGACTGCGCTATCTTATCTCTTCAGCCCATGGTTTCGGTACTTGACTCCTTGACTAGGTCAATGAAGAAAGCTCATTCTTTTAGTAAAAATCATTGTGTTTAAATGTTCATTATTAGAAGCCCTGGGTTAAATGCTATCTTATTTTAAGTCCAGTTACTTAAAAAGGTTTGTTGCTATTGTTCAGTCTAGATCCCCATAGAGATCTATAGTTCCTTTAATAGTTTTTTTTTTTTTTTTTTTTTGGTTATTTTCGAGACAGGGTCTCTCTGTAGCCCCAGCTGTCCTGGAACTCGCTCTGTAGACCAGGCTGGCCTTGAACTCACAAAGATCCACCTGCCTCTGCCTCCCAAGTGCTAGGATTAAAGGCATGCGCCACCATGCCCAGCTCCTTTAATAGTTTTTACCTTTGTCTTAATCAGAATTTCCTACTCCGACTGGACCTTGTGGCATGTCTTTAATCCAGCACTGGGGAGGCAGAGCCAGATGGATCTCTGTGAGTTCCAGGCCAGCCAGGGCTACATGGTGAGACCCTGTCTCAAAAACAAACAAACAAACAAACATAAACAAAAAGATTTCTTACTCTGCTTTCAAAGTAGGGTTACAAACGAGTCTACTCATATTTCAAAAGTTCTCAATTTCTATCCTACGTGTGCGCACATGCTTGTGTGTGTGTGTGTGTGTGTGTGTCCATCTAAGTAAGTATTGTGTAGCTCTAGCTGGCCTAGAACACTCTTATGTAGACTAGGCTTGCCTGAAACTCATGGCAGCCTCTTGCCTCTGCCTCCCAAGTGCTGAGATTACAGTCCTGTGCTACCATGTTCAACCATATCTGAAATTTTGTGTTAGTATTTTCCATAACTGTATGCCTTGTCCTAGTAGAGCTGAGGTGTTGATGCTAACTTTACTCCCATGTCTTGTTGGTCAGCCTTCAAAAATCCTGAAGCTTAGGCTTCACTCCATACCAATTAAATCAAACTGTCTGGAGGAGGGAGCCCCAGGCATTGGTTTTTTAAAGACTGCCAAGTGATTCCAATGTGTACTAAGATGTGGAGACCACTGGCTTTACTTACTTGCCATATAATAGCTTATTCGTTCTACCTCCCAGTTATCTGCCTACTTGTTAGGATTAAGTAGATGACACAGTAATGTGTTTAAGCTACTTGAAACAACATATGTTATATAAATATATTGTAGTTATCATTTTAGAGAAGCTCTGAGCTTTTTTTATATTACAGAACCCAATACCTGAGCTCATGTTTTTTGCTACTTTCCATTTCTAAGAAATCACTTTGTCTCTTAATCTCCATGAGAATATGCCTTCTTCCTTACAGTTCCTCCTCTCTGTGTAAGAGTTCAGTTGTGTTAATCAACAACTCACCTACCTGTTTATATTAAATAATTATTTATTTATTTAGACTTTTTGAGACAGGGTCTCCCTGTAGTCACAGCTGGCCTGGAATTCACTATGTAGTCCAGGCCAGCCTCCATCTCATCTGCCTGCCTCTACATCTCAAGTGCTGGCATTAAAGGCATGTGCGACCATACCTGGCTTCTTAATTCCTTTTATATTTTCTCATTTTGTTATTGTTTTATGTGTTTTGAAACAAGGTTGTTATATAGCTGAAGCTGGCATTGAACTCCTGATTCTCCTGCCTCTATTTCCCAAGTACTGGGATTATAGGCTTGTGCCACCATGTCTACCTATCCCTTTTAAAATTTATAATAAAAGTCATTACTTTAAACTTTGTTGGTCTGCTTGGATTTATACCTGGGCTCCATCAGTATGTTTTATTTTTTGGTATTTTTGAGACAGGTCTCCCTTTAGTCCCAGCTGGCGTGGAGCTCACTCTGTAGACAAGCTGGCCCTGAACTCACAGAGATTTGCCTGCCTCTACCTCCCGAGTGCTAGGATTAAAGGCATATGCTACCACGCCCTGCCATCAGTATGTTTTAAAGAGTTATAGTAATGCCCTACAATTGGGATCCTGGTGAGATAATATAATTTTAGAGCCACTTAATACAGATTGTCTGTAGATATCTTGTTCTTGCCTGAAGACTTGTCTGTAGAACTCTGCCATCTGAGACTCTTAAGAGTGAGTAAACAATCTTTTCTTTCTAGATCTTCATCTGTTAGTGGACGTGGCGTGCAAGCAGGAGCACTTTCCAAAGGAGGAAGAATTAAAAGAGTGAGGAGGAATGGATGACAAATGTGACATTGTGCACTAGCCATAGCTGAAGGCAGACTAGTGTTGCACGTGACACGCTGTTGGGATTTTTTCAGTTCTGTTAAGGAAAAAAAAAAGTATTTTTTTGTTTTGTTCATTGAGATTTTGTTCATTGAAAATTGGTATTTACTACAGCTGTTCAGTTCTGATTATTTACCTTGACAAACTACTAAACATCTAGCAGCCATTTTCCTTTTTTTTTTTTTTTCTTCTGCCAAGATCCTTTTCAAATGAAAAGTCCTGGCCTTCTGTTACAGTCTAGAAGCATCTAAAAACTGCTATATTGATGGTACTGGAGCAGTGTATGTGCTGACTTGTGATGCCACTCTGAACTATAGTCAGCACAGTGTCGTCCATCTGTCTCAATTCACAGTGGGATCCTTTAGAGAAGATTGTATGAAAAACAAAAATGTGAAATCACTGACATCTCAGGTCTAAATGGGTCAGGAGTTCCAGGGAAGAAATTCTGGAAGAGAGCTAATTTTCTAAGTGATTAACCAGGAAATTCTCTTGCTTCCTAACCCAAGATTCTGTTTCAAGAGCAAGGCATTTGGACTTGGACCATCCATCACATTAATAGCCTCTGATTCCTTAATATTAATGGGAACATCTTTTCCATTTTCATGTCTTTCTTTAATTCGAATGATAAATTATCATAAATAGTAAGAAAGTTTTGTTAATATCACATAAATGTCTTCTAAAGAAAATATTTAATTTGTTTCATTATATTTATAAATGCTGATAGATTTAAGTTTTAAAGCTTTATATTTTTATTAACATTGCAGAATAGAAAGATAAAGGATGCATATGTAATATTTTTACTTTTGAAGAAGAAATGTACAATGTATGAACAAAAACATTAAGAGGTTTAGCACAATGTTGTCTTATGTTCTTCAAATTCTCATATCTAGAAGGTATTGTGTGCGAATTTGGGGTGTGGGGCTGCTTCAGTGTCATTTACTAGGAGCTATGCTTTGATTATTTAAAAATAGTTTATATTTAAACTATTAAGTGGCTTAAGCTTCTGAGACTTTGGATAGTAGGATAGACTATTGCCAACTTTTTTCTTATCCCCTCTATAGGATTCTGAATTTGAGTAGTAGACTGTGGGACTGTTTTTTAAGAAGAGGAGGACATTTTGGATGTCCAATTTGTATAGTTGATTCATGTTTATCCAATGACAGCAAGAACCTTTCTGATTTTAAAATCTTTTAAGTTGACTAGAGTATTGGATTCTGCCACAGTTTTCCTAATAAGCACTGCAGAAACAAAAGGAAGGCCTGGCCTATGAATTAAAGTTAATGAAAAAGAAACAGCACTTAGTAATGACATAAATACTACACAAGCCATTGTGAATTTAACAGTTCATTTCTTCTATGTAGTGCATTGTGCTGTCCTGATGACACCAGACCTAGAGGCGTCATGGAGGACTAGCTGTTTTGGAAAGTGTGAGTTCTGTTTTGGTCAACAGTGACTCACTTTGGATACAGGAAGTAGGCTCTAAAAAGTGACTCTCTGGTCCATCTGATTATACTAGTTGATGCCCTGGTTATGGGCATTCATTTATATTTATTAATAAGGCTTGAAAGATGAAAAAATTATCAAGACATCTAAATCTTTTGGGCCACACTGTCTGTTTTGGCAGAGTATGTGAAAAGGAGACCCAGTTTCCTAGCGAAGGACTTTGCCTTTTCTCTGTCATGTTGAAGAACTGGTAAATTGTGTGGGTGATGCTTCTTCCCCTTCAAATGCTGGTCTTAGCTTTATGTATGTTGAAAGATCTTTTGAGGAACATGTGTCAAGCAGGAACCTGGCATAGATTTGGTTCAGTGGTTTTAAGGCTATAATGAAATACCTTGATCAGCTTTCCACACCTTTATTTTTTATATATATGAATACACCAGACCAAGGAGCTGGATCTCCTGTTATACTCACATGCCTGGAACTTATCAACTAGAGCTGTCATCAGTGACTTGGGCAATAGGGTAAGAAAAAACCCAAAATCTTCAAGTGAATTAGCCAGTAGGGTCTGACACATATTAAAAAGGTTCCCAACTAGCACCTCAGTATTTCAGCACCTTAAGCACCAATAAATTTCAATCAGTCAACAATAAAATGAATGTTCCAACTAGACTTCTTGTCCTTCTTGTTTTTACTATTTATTGGTAACCAATAGAACTCAGTCATTATGAGCATTAATAATATTGGTAAAGTTTACCAAAAAAAAAAAAAAAGCCGGGCGTGGTGGCACATGCTTTTAATCCTAGCACTTAGGAGGCAGAGGCAGGCGGATCTTTGTGAGTTCAAGGCCAGCCTGGTCTACAGAGCGAATTTCAGGACAGCTGGGGCTACAGGGAGACCCTGGCTCAAAAAGACCAAAAAATAATAATAATATTGGTAAAGTTGAAAAAGACAATGCAGTTTTTCCACAATAATCTGTTTTCTTTCTTAGTTTTTTTGTTTTTTTTTTTTTTTTTTTTTTTTGTCTTTTTGAGACAGGGTCTCCCTGCAGCCCCAGCTGGCCTGTAACTCACTCTGTAGATCAGGCTGGGCTTTCTCTGTTTTTTTTTTTTTTGTTTGTTTGTTTTGAGACATGATCTTCCTATATAAACTAGGCTGACTTTGAACTCAAAGGGATCTTCCTAACTCTACAGGTGGATTACAGGTGTGTACCACCACACCAGTCTGATTCTTTTTTTTTTTTAATGTGTTTGAATGTGCTCTCTGCATGTAGGTTTGTGCACCCATGTCACGCAATGCCATGGGCGTCAGAAGAGGGCATCAGATACCCCTAGAACTGGAGTTACAGATGATTCTTAGCCGCCATGTGGGTGCTGGGAATCGAACCTGGGGCCTCTGCAAGAGCAGTCAGCACTCTTAACCAATGAGCCATCTCTCCAGCCTCTGATTCTTATATTTTAAAACACTGCCCCAAGGCTAGTGATGTAGTTTAGTTGGTAGTGTGCTCTGCTAGCATGCACAAAGCCCCAAGGTTCATCCCTAGAGTCGCATAAACCAGATGTGGTGGTGTATCCCTGTAATCCCAGCGGAAGTGGATGCAGAAGGCTCAGAAGTTCAAGGTCATCCTTGACTACAGAGTGAGTTGGAGGCCAGGGATATGTGAGACCCTGCCTCAAAAAAATTTCCCAGACTTTCTTAAAAATTTAATAATGATTAAATTTTAATGCTGTTAGGAATAAAGACAGCTCTTACACATATTTTACAGAATCCTAGATTTTTTTAAAAGAAAAGGATGAATAGTGGTCTTTAGTAAGTTTAGTCAATCCAGATCAGAAAGTCAGTCCTTAAGGATGATCTCTCTTGCTTGTAAGATTAGATCAGGACTGGGATATTGCTAGGTTTTTCATCTACCTTGCACAAGGCCCAGGCTTCAAACTCCAGCACCACAAAAGTAAAGGAAAAGTAGATGTCAATAAGACAGGCTTTTTATGACCATAGCGATATGACCAGGGAAGTGATACTTCCAGAGAAATACTGTGACATAGTAATCCTAATTAAAAAAAAAAATTCCTGTTTGTTATCCTGATGATCTAAATAAAATGCAGATAATGATTGAACTAAAGTACACAGAGCTGTTTGGCTTGACCCTCTTTCATGGTACCCAAATTCATGAAAAATTTTATCACCTATTCTGGATTTCAGAATTTCCTCAAGAGAAGGAAGGCAACCAAGTGTGAACTTTATTTTGCTTTCTAAAAATATTTTATTAATTTTATTTTATGTGTATATAAGTGTGCATGTATGTAAATGTACCTGTGTCATGCAATATCCATAGAGGTTGAGGGTACTGGAACCCCTGGAACACCAAGACAGTTGTTAGCTGCTATGTGGGTGCTGAGAATTGAACCTGGGTCCTGTGCAAGTGCAGCCAGTGCTGCCGGTTTCAAGAAGGAAAAGGCATGGTTTACTAAGGGTTTTAAAAAGCTTAATCTTAAAGATATTTTACATATTATCAGTGATATATAGTAATGTATATTTTTTATTATTTGTAGTATGTAAATACATATCATGCAAAAATAAAACAAAAGGTTTTAAAAAAATACCCCAAACAGAATTAGCTCTTCTTTGGGATTAGAGCTGCAGAAGGTCTAGATTGTTATGTTCTTAAGGTCCAACAAGAGAGGAAAAAGTGCTAAATTAAGAATTTACTTTAGGGACTGGAGAGATGGGTCAGGGGTTAAGAGCACTGGCTGCTCTTACAGAAGATCCAGGTTCAAATCCCAGCACCCACATAGTGGCTAACAATGTCTGTAACTCCAGTTCCAGGGAATCAAACACCCTCTTCTGTCTTCTGTGGGCACTGCATGACATGGGTGCACTTACATGCATGCAAGCATAAATCAGACACATAAAATAAAAATAAATACATAAAAAGAATTTACATTAGAGCTGGGGTTAGAGAGATGACTCAGAGGTTAAGAGCTTGTCCTGCTCTTGCAGAGGATGAGAATTCAATTTCTAGCACTGATATCATGTAGGCCTTAACTATAACTCCAGCTCCAGGGGGATTTGATGCCTCTGACCTTTGTGGGCACCTGTGCTCATTTGCACATACCCATGAAAACACGCACAATTTTAAAAAGTAATTCCTAAAAGAATTCACTTTAGAGGTTGGAGAAATGGCTTAGCTGTTAAGAGAAAATGCCAAGATTACTATAAAGAATTATATATCATGAATGTGATAGTTGGGTGAAATTAAGATCTTTTTTTTTTGCTTATACTGTTCTCATTAAATGTGTGTGTGTGTGTGTGTGTGTGTGTGTGTGTGTGTGTGTATGTGTGTGTGTTGTTTGTTGTTTGTTTTAGAGACAGGGTCTCCCTGTAGCCCCAACTGACCTGGAACTCACTATTTAGACCAATCTGGCCTCAATCTCACAGAGATCCACCAGCCTCTGCCTCCCCCTAAGTGCTTGGATTAAAGGCGTGTACCACATGCACGGCCATACCTGGCTCATTACACATATATAAACTTTTAGCTTGTATTAATGACAGACTAATTTACAATCTTACATTGAGAGCATATGTCTGATCTGTAGTATCATTTCACTTTCCAAAAGATGTGAGAAGAAAATAAGAGTCCAGACTGATCCTCCTGATATGAAAGAGCCACACAGGCATGGTTTAGACAGAACTACTGAACTTAAATTTAGTAAGAACTGAAGAAAATCTATTCAGAAAATGACCAGATTCCTTCCTAGCAGACACAAGCAGCAATCAAGCAGTAAGTACTACAGTATAGAATCACTCAGTTCTGGTTTGGTGCTATTTGTAGACTAAAACCTGGCAAGAGTAGAAACCTCTTTGAACTTATATTTGCAAAACTTTGTGACCATTCTTTTATCTTTTAGATTCCCTTATTTTTTTCTGTTTATTTCCTCATACCACCATCTGTTCTCTTTTGGTCCAGAATTTGCTTAGATATGTTTGAATGGCCCTGATTTATATGTGGTAAGCTTGCTTACCCAGAGAAAGGTACTGAGAATTGACTTGGCTGCAGTTAGACTGTGGCTCACTAGAGGGAGTAGAGGAGCGACAGCCCAGGGAGAGAGCTTAGCTGACTTCTAGTGTGTGCGTGCACTGGGAGGAGGAGGGGCGGGCTGGGGGGTGGTTGCCTCTAGCTGCTCCACCCTCACTTTGTCAGCAGGTAGAGCGTGATTGCAGTCCCAGGGGAGGGAGTCAGAGCTAGAACACCAATTACAAACCACAGGCTTCCTGCTCTAGGGAGTTGATCCAGAACTGTCTTTCTGGAAGGGAAGCACTCGAATCCTTCCTCCTTCCGACTTTCCAAGTCCATCCATGATTCAGAGATACTGCCTTCTCCCTATGGGATTTTCTGTTTCTGGTAGTGAATTGTTAGTGTATTTGCTTTTGCTTATTATCTCTTTCAAGAGCTGATCATTTCATATTTTGTACAAAGAAAAAGAAAACTTTCGTTAGGAGTATTTCAGAGATGATTTTGGATCTTCTTTAAGTATCCAGAGTTCTTGGGGACAGTAGCTCTCATCCGGGAATAAGTTTCTGCCTCTGACCTCCATGGATTACTTTCAGGCTTCGGAATCTCAGGACACCTACCTGTAGTGTGGACCACTTGGTTTGAATGCAGAGTAAGAAGGTGGAAGAATGGCTGCACTTGGTTAAGCAGTTCAGAGCTTTTTAAAGCAGGATTTATAAAAGCATAACTGAATTTGTTTCACCCGTGGATTCCAGTGGGCCCAACAGCGCAACAGGTTTGCAGATTTCTTTTGAAATTCTTTGTTTTCTCCCTCCCTCTGCCTTAGCAAAAGTAAAGAATCTGTATAACAGCTTCATGTTCAGTTGCTTGGCTTTTCAGCTCTTATTCAGAAGACTTTATAAGATTTTTAAACTTGGCCTCAATGCAGCAGGCTTTGTGGGTGAAGACCCTTTATATTTAAGGGTGCACATTTTAAAATGTTATTTGATGTTTATACAAAGATCCAAATTCTTGTGGGTGCCTAGAAGTAGCCCAGATCTACTCTATCGGGCTTAATTATATATTTATTTTCAGGGTCCTCTTCTTAAGAGTCTGTGACTAATCACATCCCTACTCCCCCTCTTTTAATCCCCACCCCCTCAAGGAATTTGAAAAAGTAGAAGGAATAGTCCTTTGTTTTTCTTATGAATCTAGGAGATTATAGGTTATAAGGTCTGGATATTAAAGTAGATTCCAAAACATGTTACAGAAAATCAAAGTGCTTGGTATTCTCAAGCTGGAAAATAAAATCTGGAATCCCTAAGTGTATAAGAAAAATGGAAGAGAAATATGAATTTTAATTGGGAAAACAATTGGAAAGCTAACCTTTTCAAATACCCTAATATGGTAGTTGGAAAAGGAGATGTTCAGATTTATTCTGTAGTATGTCAAAGATATATAAATTTGTGCCTAATTTTACAACCACTTTAGTGGAACACAAGAAAATTATAGTATGTCCAAGTTCATGAACAGTCTATAAATGCATCAGGTCTAGAATTTGAGCTCTGCTGAAACACAGTTTTCAAATGAAAACTTTTATGAGTGCATGCTGTAGCATCTTTAGACATCCTTCCAGTTGTGGCCTGAATTTTTTCTTTTAATTCTCAATCTTCCCCTATTAAAAAGAACCCCCACCCCACCCCGTGATCTTTGGTAGTTTATAGTTGACAAATTTTCTGCCTTAGAAAGGGCCATCTCTTCATTTTCCAAGCTGGAGTTCTTCACCCTCACCTTTGATGCATGGCCTTAGCTATTTACTTTTGCCTTGTTTTGTTCATCGACATTGGGATTGGTGCCTCAGCAACCTGATACATATGGAAGAGCAACAGCAAGTGACCTGACATAACACAAATTCACGTTCAATCTCAAGCACATTTGGAAATTTCACAAAGAAGTGGTGGTATCTCTGTATCCACTGTGAAGATGGGAAAAAACAACATACCTGCAGCGGAAGTGGGCTAAAAAACCCCTCGTTTCTTCTCACCCAGGAATGGCACCTGTGCTTGGGAATATACTTTAGAAAAAGGACCAAAACTCTGACTTGGCTTTCTGAAACTGAAGCATCAATTCTCTTTCCCTCCATTTTCTGGATCTGAGAACCTGTCTTTGGTAATAGCTAGTGGAAGCAGTATGCATGGCCAAAGAGCATTGATGCAGCTGGTAGCATGAGTGGTGGCCACCAGCTGCAGCTGGCTGCCCTCTGGCCCTGGCTGCTGATGGCTACCCTGCATGCTGGCTTTGGACGCACAGGACTGGTACTGGCAGCAGCGGTGGAGTCTGAAAGATCAGCAGAACAAAAAGCTATTATCAAAGTGATCCCCTTGAAAATGGACCCCACAGGAAAACGAAATCTTACTTTGGAAGGTGTGTTTGCTGGTGTTGCAGAAGTAACTCCAGCAGAAGGAAAATTAATGCAGGCAAGTATAACTTCATTATATTTCACTTTCCATCTGTTTGAAATAGATCTTTTTTTCTTTTGTCTCACATACCAAATCCCACACAAAGACTTCTGTTTACTTTCTCTTTGTTTGATCTTTTAAGGATATTGCCTTATTGACAGTCTAAAGGAAATTCTTATTTTACAGTCAAAGAAACATATAAATTCTGTATTTTAGAAGATAATTTGCTTATTTTTTAACTGGTATTGCATAGCCTTTTAGGGTATACATAATAAAACTTTTCTTTACAAATGTATATTTTGGGCACTAAATATGTTAGCTTATATTTAATTGACCTCAGGAATAGAGTTTACATCACATTAAAATGTGAATTTTGATTTTAATGGTCATTAGAACCCTGAAATTCTAGAATGCCCTTGGAGCATATTTGATTACAGTGTCACTTTTAAAATTCTGTCAAGCCTGAATGCTATGGCTGGCTTTATACCATGTGTGGCACCCTATTGCTAAGCCCAAAATGGAGAGAACTGGATTACAAAATGGACAGACCATGAACCTGCTTCTTGATCCTTTGGTCTTATCCACACATCATTTTTTAAACATTAAAATTCAAAATCTCAAAAGTTTAATTTGAATTTAAACAGTCAGACTCCGAGTTTTTCTGACTCAGTTTCTCAGGCTTTCAGCATGTGAATTTTGCCTGTAACTCATTCATAACCTACACGTTTTTTATGTGTTGAATTTATGAACTTACTGTGGCCATCACCTTCTTTAGACCAGCTGCTAATTTTGCATGGTAAAGACAGAGTTTAGGCGCTGTACCTTTTTAATGGACAATCTACTGTTTTATTTTATAAAATGGTGTTGTTTCCTAAAATTCATCTTATAAAATGACACTTCTTGCTGTAGCTCCTGGAGGCCACTTAAAATGTTCTTAAATATGATGAATCTCAGCATCCAAACTCAGATTTTAGACTATGAATTCTAGCGCATAGTTATATGAATTTAAACTTTTTTTGGCTATTTACGGAAAGAATGTAGGAACAGGAAATGAATTTCAGAATTAGTTTTCAAATAGGAGTATTTCAGTCTGTGGATTAGTGGCTCTTCACTGTACTTCTTTGCAGTATTTTGAAGCTGGGGTAATTGAAGTGAGTGAAGAATGAAATGAAGTGGATGAAGAATGAGATTTTGTTGGTTAGAAAGACAACCAGGAAAGAAGACTATTATCTGAAAAAAATGGCATAAAATTTTTTAGATGAGTCTATCATTTAATTTAGACTCTAGGATGGAATTAGGAATACTTAAAAACTAATATTATAAGTCATTTGGAATATAGTAGTTGAAAAGGAAATTTGCTTTCTAGCCTTGCTTCATTAATAGGTTGAACCCTGAGATATGTGTTATATTTTAATTTTTAGCATAAGTAATTTTCCTAAAAAGCCATATTTTGGTGTCTCTGAAGTCTTTGGGAGTCACCCTGAGCTTGTATCCTATGATAGCATTTCAACGATTTAACCATGTGCTATGTAAAACAGTTTCCTCTTTTATTTCACATTTGTTGTCTTCTATTACGATAAACTCTCCTATAAAGCTCCTGTGTTTTCGTAAAAGAAAAGGTCAATGGGGACCCCAGCCAGCGCCCTTCTGTCCCCATGTACTTTCTTAGTCTTGGCTGTATCTTCTCATACTCTGCCTTCATCCTATTCAGGCAAATCTTGCTAATTTGTTTTGTTTTGTTTTGTTTTTAACTATTAACATGGAGCCCACTAGTGTTCTTTAAGTACTCTTTCTTTACTTTGTGAAGAGGGGACTTTCATTGTGTCCTAGTAAGAACTTTTAAGCTTTTTAACACAGTTTTCCATCATTGGCAATTTTTAGTCTTTAATTTTTCTGTCCATATGTGTTTCTTTTAGGTCATTAATAACATTTTACAGTGTCCTAGTATTAAGCTCTTAATATGTCAGTGTTGTTCCTTGTAGTGAATCAATTTTTTAATCCATAGTAATTAAATTTTCTTACTTGCCTCTTAAGAGAAACTTTATTTTTAAAAAGCTTATAATGTGCATATATATATATATATATATATATATATATATATATAAAATGTTTTTTAAATCTGTTGTTTGATTAACTCTTTCAAAAAGCTCTAGTTTGTTAGGGACACTTGGTTTTTACATCTAGAATCCATCCTGTTTGTTCCTTATCAGATTACTCTGCAACTCGAGTTTACTCAACTGTGGTTAACCAAGCCTTCCATTTAACTGAAGTTCTGTTTCTATCTTCAAGGTTTGCTCATTACCTTTCTTGGTAGATAGCTGTACACCAATAGCATAAGATGTCTTTGAAGTATTCCTGTTAAGATTCAATTGGGTCTTTGTATGTTCTACACTGGAACATTAGGCATTTCTTTCTATTTTTCCAAATTAATTCAAAGTGCATACAATTTTAAATAAATTAGACCATACAATTACCTCTAAAATAAATTTTCTTTTCTCATCTTTCTCTGGTGGTTGTATACACAGCATCGAAAGCCAAGCAGAGATGAATTTTCCTCTAGATTTGTATCCCTTACTCTTTATGTTTAGATACCTCTTCATGAGCAGTAATATCTGGATTTGTGTCTTTGTTCTGATCTGTGTGCGTGTGTGTGTATACATGTATGTCTGGGGATTGAACCCAGGCCCTTCCCCATGCTAAGCAAAAGCTCAATCACTGAGTATTCCAAGTTTTAAATTGTAATATTCTTCTAAAATTACTTCTAAGAGCTAACAAAAGAAATGCCTTTGCTACATATCACTATTTCTCAAGTCTTCTCTTTTCCATTCCAGAATTTCCCATCTTAGTCCTGACCAAATTATATTGTTTACTGTTTCTCCTGGAAGTTCTTTCTTTGCATTACTATACCATTTCAAATCCTTGTGTAGGTTTGCCTTTGTCTTTAAAGTGTTGAATCCTTTGTTTTCCTTCTTCATTTGCCAAATTCTCCCTCTCCTCTTCTTTAATGTCCTTCTATCCTTTTTTTCCTGTTGTTTTCCACCCTATTTGTAGACTTAAGGTAACCTACCACTGCTATCAGGTTGTTTGTTTGTTCGTTTACTTGCCATTAAAAAAAAAAAAAAAAAACAGGTCAAGGAAACTCTCCAGATCTCTTAATTATTTGGTGGTAACTTTTAAAGAGGATTACATGATACTGATTACAACTTATTTTTTCATTTGGATATATTCTTTGTTTCCTGGTTTATACCATTGTGGATAGAAAATGTATTCAAACTTATGCACTGTCTAATTTCCAGCTTTTTTGGCTTATCATTCACCTATGTTTGTTTCTCTTGTTATTATCTATTAATATTCTTGGTACCACTTCTAGAAATGATTATAGTTGTATTGTCTTTGTAAGTATTATTTATAGGAACAACTTAAACTTCATCTTCTCAGAGTAAAAGAATAAGAGGATTTTAGTGTAGCACAAGAGAGGTCACCAATTCCTTCACTATCACATTCTTCCTGCTCAGCTGGTTGTCCTGGATTTTCTTAGACTCCAGGATAAAGTTATGATCAAGATTAGAATGCACTGCCTGGAGGCTTCAAGGCCTGCAGTGGGAGCCAGGGATAGTTTCACATTTGGCCAGTAACAGCAAACACCCCCTGGACAAATTCCCTTTTGCCAGTGTTTCTACTTGCCTTCTAATTGTACTAGAATTACACCAAAATTGTATGAGAATCATTAGTCAACACAGCTACCCCCTTTTGAATTTTCACCTCATTTGTAGTAAGTACCTGGAAGTTCAAAATTAAAGTTTTTGGCCAGTGTCCAAAGAGACAATCCTCTGTTGCAAACTAAAGTTGACAAAGTGACTAAACTGCTACCTAAGAAACTGACTTTTTTTTTCTTTCTTTCTTTCTTTTTTTTTCTCTTTTTTTAGTTTTTTCCTTTTTCTGGTATTTTTGGGGCAGGGTCTCCCTTTTAGTGACAGCTGTCCTGGAGCTCGCTCTGTAGACCAGGCTGGCCTTGAACTCACAGAGATCCACTCACCTCTACCTCCTGAGTGCTGGGATTAAAGGTGCACCACCATGCCCGGCTGGAAACTGACTCTTAAGTAGTTGTGTGATTTAGGACAAATTAGCTTATTTATTTATTTATTTATTTATTTATTTATTTATTTAAATATTTTCTTTTTGAGACAGGCTGTCCCTTTAGTCCCAGCTGGCCTGGAGCTCTCTATGTAGACCAGGCTGGCCTTGAACTCACAGAGATCCGCCTGCCTCTGCCTCTGGGATTAAAGGGGTGCACCACCACACCCAGCTTAAAGACTGTTCTTAGCTGCCATGTGGGTGCTGGGAATCAAATCTGGGTCCTCTGCAAGAGCAGTCAGTGCTTTTAATTGCTGAGCCCTCTCTCTAGCCCAGGACAAATTAGCTTTTACCTTTGTAGATGCCAGATTCTTTGTGAAACTGAGGGATTTGGTAATAGCTACCAAACTGATGCTGTTCATTTTATATACATTAGCTCTTTGAATGCTCATAATAACTTTACAAGGGAAAGATTTCTGTGCTTTTATTTTTAACATTTTACAGAAAAGGAAACTGCTAAGGTAAGAATTAAGATCAGGAAGTGACATAGTTGGAATGTGAACTGCAGTCATGGTTCTTCAACTTTGTACATTTAAGCATGCTGAAGACTGCAGCCCACTCTGGTGTTCTGGCTTAGAACTAACTTCCAAAGTCGAAAGAAGGAAAGTGATGAGTGCCCTTACCCGAGGTTGATCCAGAATACACAACAGTCTTCTACCTTCTAGTAATCTCTATATTCCTGGTTTTTTCTTTCTCTTTCTGTGTTTGTTTTGCAGAAATATGAGTAAATCAGAATGTTTACTCAGCACCTCCATTTCATATCATTTCTCCTCATTTGAAAATTAGATGACTACTAATACAGGAACTCAAAATAAAAAACTGGGAAATAGTATGCATCTAATTGGCATTGCTCAAGTTTGAGTTCCTTGGGTACAGATTTCAGAGTTGATTTTATGATTTTTGCTTTGATGCCAACCTTTAAAAGAAGAACAGAGTAAATAGACAAGGTACAGTCAGCTCTCAGTTATTCATGTTAAGGGAGGTGCAGAAAACCTAATTAATAACTGACTTTAGAATGTAGTCAGAAATGTACTGTCAGACCCAAAGTATGCCCAGATGATCCCTTCTCAGAGCCTCCTAGAATTAGTGTTACTGTTAGAAGCTTGGCATCCAAAGAAGAGAAGAGGCTTCAGAGTATTTTTAATAATAAATAGTTTTTCAGGTTAAGAATCTATCTCTTACTGAGTGTGGCAACTCAGGTCTATAATCCCAGCACTCAGGAGACTAAAGCAGGAGAGTTATGAGTCGGAGACCAGTCTGGGTTACCGAAGTGAGTTCAAGGCCAGCTTGGGCTACTTAGTGAGATCTTGTCCCAAACAAAGAAACAAACAAAACCAAAACCAAAAGGATGCATCTTTTATAATTACATATTGAGTAGCTTTCAATATATATTCTGGACTTCATGTAGGAAATTTGAAAATTAGGTTCAAATCCATAAATCTCTTTCACTAATAGGAATTAATGAATGAGTTGTGCTCCATCTCCTGCTCCTGTCACTCACAAGGTGTTCATTTAGCAATTCCTACAGTAGACATTTTCTTGGTTTACTTTAACAATTAGTCATTTAATTTTTATACAGTACTAAAATATTACTAGTAATTATGGTTTTACTTAATCTTTTTTTTTTCTTTTTTGGTCTTTTTGAGACAGGGTCTCCCTGTAGCCCCAGCTGTCCTGGAACTCACTCTGTAGACCAGGCTGGCCTTGAACTCACAAAGATCGCCTCCCTCTGCCTCCTTATTTAATCTTAACAAAAGTTCTTTATATTTTTTTTACTGAAAGAATTTTTAGGACCCTCTTTGTTTTTCCATTCAAAAATGTTATATATGAGCATTGTATTATTGTACAGTGTTGGGATCTAGAAGTGGTAGCAGGATATCACTGGAGAGGAATGAGAGAATGCTGTTTGTTGAGTTTATTAAGCTTAGTAATTTTCTCAGAAGCAGCTTAAGATGATTCAAAAGTATCTGTCAGACAGATAAGAAGGGCCAACATTTACTCCATTTTACAGGACATATACTAAGGGCGAAGAGGTAAGAACAGAGTTGCACAGAGGCAGACCTACCTTGCTTCACAGACAATAAAAGAGAGGTCTACTTCTTTTCAAGGTAGCTCAGGTTGTGAATTCCCATGGGTCAGTTAGTTGTATTGTGTGGAAATCCTAAAGAACTGAAATATTGTTAATGGCTGAGGTAACTTCTGTTTGGACATTTTACTCAGTATCATGATTTAGTTTTGAGGCTATTGGATGAAGCAGTTTAACTTTATCTAAAAAAGCCCCCTGAACTAATGTTCTGCTCTGCATTGATTGTTCTTTGGGGAATCATTAGAGTAAAAGCCACAGTCTTTACATTGAGTTGTAAGCACCTTCATGATCTGGCCCTGACGCCCTGCTGTCATCCTTTTGTCCCCTTTTGACACCAACCATCTCTTTATTTTTCTCTGGTTAGACTGCCTCAGAATGCTGCTACTTGTTGGACTCTCAGCCATAATTGCTTATATCCCAGATGCTTTCTTCTTTTAGTCCCTTAAATGTCACCCTTAAGTATCAAATAAGCCTTAATGAGGCTTCCCTACACCATTCTGTTTAGAAACCTCTTCTTGTTTCCTTTATTTATTTGTTTGTTTTTGAGACACTGTCTCACTATATAGCCCTGGCTAGCCTGGATTTTGTTATGTAGACCAGGTTAATCTTGGACTTTTTGCTCTCCTCCCTGCTCTACCTCCTGAGTGCTGGGATTATTAAACCCAGCTCCCCACTCAACATTTATTTCATATGTAGGTTAAGCATTGCTTCTTAGGAAATTCTGGTTTTCCAAGAAAGATTATTGGGTGCTGATTTTAAACCTCTGATCATAGGGATTATAGGATATGAACATATATCCAAAGAACCTCGCCTTCTTAGTATTTAAACTTGTGATTCTTAATTATTCTGGTTTTTAAATATCCTAAAGCGCTGTTTTTCCTTTGTCTCTGCCTCTCTCTCTCTCTCTCTCTCTCTCTCTCTCTCTCTCTCTCTCTCTGTGTGTGTGTGCGTGTGTGTGTGTGTGTGTGTGTGTGTGTGTGTGTCTTACAGGTCCATTTTCGAATGTAATCAAAGTTATTGACCATATGCACAAAATGCACATATATACAATTTTGCGTAAGATCTCAGGGGATTGAGAGAACCTCTGAGACACAGCTAGAGGTCTAAAGACTTCAGATTAAGAGCCTAAAATAATTTCAGGAAATGAAACCAAATTCTCATAACTAACCAACTTTGAAAGTATTTGAATGCATTACTTTAAATCAGACAAATATATGATATAATAATAATATAAAAAATGTCCTGGCCTTAGATGAACTCCAAAAATAAAATCTGATGTCTTACAAGGATCTGCATATAGGTAATAAAAGAATTTTCTCTCCAGGGCTGGAGAGATGGCTCAGGGGTTAAGAGTGCCGACTGTTCTTGCAGAGGACCTGGGTTTGATTCCCAGCACCCACATGGTGGCTAAGAACTCCAGTTCCAGGGGAACCAACACCCTCTTCTGACCTCCACAGCATTGCACAGACATGGGTGCACCAACCTACATGCAGACAGTACAGTCTTTTTTTTTTTTTTTTTTTTGTCTTTTTGAGACAGGGTCTCCCTGTAGCCCCAGCTGTCCTGGAACTCACTCTGTAGAGCAGGCTGGCCTTGAACTCACAAAGATCCACCTGCCTCTGCCTCCTGAGTGCTAGGATTAAAGGCGTGCGCCACCACGCCTGGCAACAGTACACTCTTACACATAAAAAATAAATTTAAAAAATTAAGAAAGTCTTTTCTTAAGCCTATGTAGAGAAAAAGAAAAAGAATTTTCTCTCTAAATATTAGGTGAAATTGATTGTAAATTCAAGAAAAGCTTATAACCCATCATATTTTCACAGAAAGATTTGTAAGAATAAAGAATATTTTACTGGGGCTGGAGAGATGGCTCAGCAGTTAAGAGCACCAACTGCTCTTGCGGAAGACCTGGATTTGATTCCCAGCACCCACATGGCAGCTAAGAACCGTCTTTAAAAAAAATAATAAATAAAAATAAATAAATAAAAATAACTTAAAATATTTTACTATGGGGGCTGGAGAGATTGCTCAGTGGTTAAGAGCTCTTGCAAAGGACCCAGGTTTGAGTCTCAGCACCCACATGGCAGCTAACAACCACCCATAACTCCAGTTCCAGAGGATCTGGTGCCCTCTTCTGATCTCCACAGGTATTACACAACACAAGTGCACTTATGTACAGGCAGTACATTCATAAATATACACAAAATAAAATATTTTAAAATAATATTTAATAATATATAAGTAGAATGATTTGATTACTGGATTTTGAAAATAGAGGCTATAAAGCAGGTTACTTTTCATCTGTTCATTTCTTTCTACCCTTTAAGCTCCATTGCTTTACTCTAATGGAAAATTTGTGTGTGTGTGTGTGTGTGTGTGTGTGTGTGTATGTCTGTGTGGTACTAGGGACTGAAGCCAGGCCTTTGTGCATGGTAAGCAAGCATTCTTCTTCTTCTTCTTCTTCTTCTTCTTCTTCTTCTTCTTCTTCTTCTTTTTGGTATTTTTGAGGCAGGGTCTCCCTTTTAGTACCAGCTGTCCTAGAGCTCGCTCTGTAGATCAGGCTGGCCTTGAACTCACAGAGATCCGCCTACCTCTGCCTCCCGAGTGGTGCTGGGATTAAAGATGTGTGCCACCATGCCTGGCCCGCAAGCATTTTTCTAATTGAGCTTATATATACCCATTCCCAAACTTTGTGTTTTTATTTTTTTATGTGTATGAGTATTTTGCCTGCATGTATGTAAGTGCACCCATGTTGTGCAAAGCCCATGGAGGCCAGAAGAGGGCATCAGATCCCATGGAACTGGAGTTATATTAAACAACTTAATAAGGTTTGTTTTTTAAAATAATAATAACAGATAAATTACTGCACATATTATAAGCATTACAGTTCTAGGGAAATTTTTACTTTATCCCATAGTTTTAAGTATTTCAGAATTGTGTTTAATTTGGAAACACCAAAATTATTTAAAAGTTAATTTTTTTCAGTTGCAAGCCTAAAGGTCTATATTATTTCTCAAGATAGGAAATTAGATAATTTAGGAACTCTGACCCTTGACTCTAAAGCTTTGATAGTTCTGTAAGCACTGTTTACTTTTTTTTTTTTTGTATGTGTATGAATGTATTGTCTGTATGCAGGTCTGTGCACCCGTGTCGTGCAATGCCGCGGAGGTCAGAAGAGGGTCTCAGATTCCCTTGGAACTGGAGTTCTCCTGGAATTGGAGTTACAGACGGTTCTCAGCCGCCACGTGGGTGCTGGGGATCGAACCCGGGTCCTCTGCAAGAGCGTCGGTGCTCTTAATCGCTAGGCTATCTCTCCAGCCTAGCACTGTTTACTTTTAAATATAGAGTACTTCTGTTAAGAGGGACATTGGCATTAATATAAGCACAATTTTTTTTGTGTTTTTCTTTTTTTATGTGTATGAATGTACTGTCTACATGTAGGTTTGTGCACCTGTGTTGTGCAATGCCACAGAGGTCAGAAGAAGGTGTCGGATTCCCCTGGAACTGGAGTTAAAGACGGTTCTCAGCTGCCATGTGGGTGCTGGGGATCAAACCCGGGTCCTCTGCAAGAGCAGTCGGTGCTCTTAACTACTAGGCCATCTCTCCAGCCCCACCAGCACAATTTTTTTTAATTTTATTTATTTTTGTATGTGTATGAATGTGCTGTCTGCATGCAGGTCTGTGCACCCATGTCGTGCAGAGGTCAGAAGAGGGTCTCGGATTCCCCTGGAACTGGAGTTCTCCTGGAAATGGAGTTACAGATGGTTCTTAGCTGCCATGTGGGTGCTGGGGATTGAGCCCAGGTCCTCTGCAAGAGCAGTCGGTGCTCTTAACTGCTAGGCTATCTCTCCAGCCCCCACCAGCCCCCACAATTTTAAGTAGCACATTGGATTATTATATATCTATCAATTTTACAATTCTGTTGATCCAACACAAGGGCCTTGCACAAGCTGGGCAGGCCACCAATTAATTTTGTGCTGCTGATACATGGAAAGGGCATTTCTAATACTGAGAAATACTGTTGTCATTGTTACTTACATAGAATAATATGGCTGAAACTGGAGCCCTTATGTTCTGTGTCTACCTTTTGCTATTTCCTGAAAAGTGATTGCAGAGTCTCATTCTTTTTTTTTTCCCCCCCTAAAACCATTCTCTATACTTTCATCAATTATCCACTCTTTTCAGTAAAACATTGGCTTAAAAATATTATCCACTCTTAAAAACATTTTTGATGGTCCAGGTTTTCTGAGCTCTTATTTTCATATCTTCTACTCAGAATTGTCTTGGTCTGTTAGTCTCATGGTCACTTTTTCTTTACCTTTAGGACTCTATTAGCTTATATTGAAATTAGGTTCTACTTCTGTGCAGTTTTCCATTGCTGCAATAAAGTATTTTGGCCAGGGGGAGAGGGGAGGAGCCAGGTATTCCGTTTGTGAAATCATCAAAGGTCAATGTAGAAAAACAAAAACAAAACACCTAGTCCATCCTTTTCATTTTACAGATAAAAAAGGAATCCGAGGAGATTAATGCTTGTCTACCAAAGAACTGCTAATCTCCTGCTGTATCTTCCTGGCCAATGCTTTTAGCCAAGTATTCCTTTTAAACAACTGTGACGATTGCTGACAAATTTGAAAACAGACACTCTATTAAGAAGATATTATATAGCCAGGCATGGTGGTGATGCCTCCCAGTACTTGGGAGGCAGAGGCAGATAGATCTTGTGAGATGGAGGCCAGCTTGGTCTACATAGCAAGTTGCTGGAGCTATAGAGAGACCCTGTCCCCCCACAAAAATAGAAAGGGAGGGAGGGAGGGAGGAAGGGAGGGAGAAAGAGAAGAAAGGGAGGAAGAGGAGGAGGAGGAAGAGAAGAGGAGGAGGAAGAGGAGGAAGAGAAGAGGAGGAGGAGGAGGAGGAGGAGGAGGAGAAGGAGAAGGAGAAGGAGAAGGAGAAGGAGGAGAAGGAGGAGGAGAAGATAGTACAGTATAGCTGAACATAGTGATACACACCTGTAATCCCAGCACTTGGGAAGCTTAGACAAGAAAATCGCCAAGTGTTTAAGGCAACCCTGGGCTATATATCAAGTCTGAGGTAAACCTGGGCTACATAGTCAGACCCTTTGTTAAAAACACCAAGATTAAATTTTTAAAAAGAAGATATTGTAGTTCACACTTGTAATCCCAGTACTCATATTTGAAGCCAGCCTGGGCTACATAGTGAGTTCCAAGCTAGCTAGGGCAACAGAATGAAACTCTGTCTCAAAAAAACCAATAATTAATTGATTTGATTGATTCTTAAAAGATATAGGACTAGAAATGTAGCTCAGTGGTAAAGTTCTTGTCCTGTATACACAAGGCCCTAGGTTTGATCTAAGTACAACAAGAAAAAAAATAGGTGTGCGTGTGTGTGTGTGTGTCTGTCTGTCTGTCTGTCTGTCTACCATCTGTCTGTCTATCATGTGTCTATCTGATAGCCAGGCATGATAGTATATAACATTGGTAGTGTTGGTACTCAGGAGGCTGAGGCAGGAGGATCAAGATCACAAGTTCAAGGCTAGCCTAGGCCACAAAGTAAGACTCTGTCTCAAAAGAAAGAAAAGAGGATATTATAGGCTGCTGTGAGATGTCTTTATTTTTGCCCTTTGATCCCTAGTTAACTAGAAGGCATGCTTTAAGGTAAGCAAATCAACCAAAAATACCTTGTCACTGTTTACCATTTTTTTTGTTTTTTTTGGTCTTTTCGAGACAGGGTCTCCCTGTAATCCCAGCTGTCCTGGAACTCGCTCTGTAGACCAGGCTGGCCTTGAACTCACAAAGATCTGCCTGCCTCTGCCTCCCAAGTGCTAGGATGAAAGGCATGCGCCACCACGCCAGGCGTGTTTACCATTATTTTATGTGGTTCATATGTTATTTATTCAGGCACTGTACATCATGAAGCCTATAGCCTGGATCATCCTAAAGCAACAGAGGCTCTCTAAGGTCTAGGCTGAGAACCTCACCATGAGTGGAGGCTGTTGTGCTGGATTCCCTAAACAGTAATGTGGTTCCCTACCATGCCCCTGTGCTGAGGCAGGTACTAAAGGAAATCAAAGAGAGTGCCTTACCCTAGTCCAACTCAAACAGCAGAATGGCAGTGTGTGATGGATACTGGAGGAAAGCTCCAGGCCTGAAAATATCAGAGCACAAGTTTTCATTTGCTCTAGAGTCAGTCAAAATGAATGGTGAACTGGTGTATGGCTCAATAGTAAGGGTACTTGTCTAGCAAGCAGGAAGCCCTAGCTTCAGTCTCTAGCAGCACAAGTTGATACATAAAAGTAAATACAAAGTTGGGGCTGGAGAGATGGCCTAGTGGTTAAGAGCGCTGACCGCTCTTGCAGAGGATCTGGGTTTGATCCCCAGCACCCACATGGTGGCTGAGAACCATCTTTAACTCCAGTTACAGGGGAATCCGACACCCTCTTCTGACCTCCATGGCATTGCATGACACGGGTGCACAGACCTACATGCAGACAGTACATTCATACACATACAAAATAAATAAATTTAAAAAAGTAAATACAAAGTTAAACAGAATGAAGAAAATGACTGTGATCATTCAGTCTCAAGTTCCTTGGAAGGTAGAGGCAGAAGAATCAGCATGAGCTCCAGGCTAGCCTGTGCTGTATAGTGAGAAGAATCAGCATGAGCTCCAGGCTAGCCTGTGCTGTGTAGTGAGAAGAATCAGCATGAGCTCCAGGCTAGCCTGTGCTGTGTAGTGAGAAGAATCAGCATGAGCTCCAGGCTAGCCTGTGCTATAAGTGAGGCCCTGTCTCAAACACCCAAAAACCCAAACAACAGATTCTTTCTAACTTTTAACTCTTTTAAGTTTAAGACCAATCTTGGGTACCCTAAGAAGCAATATAGTAAAGGGAGATGTGTCTTTAATCCATCTTATCTATCTTTCTATTGTTTGTGACAGGGTTTCACTATACAGTCCACTCTGGTCTGGAACTTGTAGCAATCCTGCTGAAATTTATAGATATTATCACTAATCCTGGTGTCTTTAATTCTTTTACCTGGGATAAAATAGTTGATTGCTGATTTAAAATAAAAGCCACCAAAAAGCCAAAATGTGATTGAAGTCACAGGATACCTTTGGAGCAGAACAAAGGTCAGCTGTACTGACTTCCCGCCCTGTTCTGTCCTTTCATTCCAGTTAACACACAGAAGTGAGTCTCTGGTGTTTTGTATTTTAAAGTTTGTTTAGTTACTTGGGGACCTTTATGCTAAATCCTCCATCAAAGCTGTCCTCTGTCCTGTGATGGAGCCATGTTGACTTTAGTCACCTACCAATGCCTAAGGGAATCTAACCTTTAGAAAGACGTGGAAGAGCCAGAGATAAGCTAGAACTGGAGTGGACCACTGGAGTAAAAGGAATAGTAGGAATCTGATCTTAAAATGCTCGGTGAACTTGAGTTATTAGAGATAGGCTGAATAATTACGCCAGAAGTAAGATTTCAGAACAGCTGGTAGGTGTTCATGCATGAGCTTTGGGGAGGTTGGGGGGAGCACTCTACCCTGTGAGCCTCTGAGAGGAGTGGAAATGGAGCTATCTGATTAGTAGCTGTGCCTTGTTACTAAACCGTGACTTTGCATTGTGTGTCCCCAGAGTTGGAAAACTTCCACCCACAAAAAAAAAAAAAAGAAAGAAAAAGAAAAAGAAAAAGAGAAGGGTTGCCCTGCAGTTTCCGAGGGCCTGGGAGACACAAAGCATCTTGTTAGAGGCCTTCAGCAGAGGCAGCTTGTACAGGCAGGCCTGCTCCTCTCAGAGACTGAGAAGCAGATTCTTTCCCCAGGGGGTTTCCAACTAGTTTGCACTTCAGAAAAAATCTTTTCTTTCTCCTGTTGTTCTCGCCCTCCAAATAATTTTCTTCTAACCATAGAAATTGTTTTATAATCAAAGATCCTTGTCCTTAGTTGTTGGACATCAAAGGAGGTTTGGAACTGACTGGGAGAATTATGTGAGTGCCTAGAATTTATTTTGAATGCAAACTTATAAGTCCCCCTCCCCCCACCATATACTCAGAGCACTGGCTGTTCTTGTAGGAAACCCATGTTCAAATCCCACCACCAACATGGTAGCTAGCAACCATCTGTAACTCCACTTCCAGAGGATTCGACGCCCACTTCTGACCACCTCAGGCATTACATGACACAGGTGTACTTACATGCAGGCAGCCCATTCATACACATAAAATAAAAAATAAAATATAAAAAGGAATTGTTTTCTGGGTAAAAACAAAAATTCATTGATTAGTATTTTGATTCTTACTCTTTGTGTCATTTATAGGGTAAGATTTGCAGAGATTTTGGCCCCTTCTTAAATGCTCTCTTAGTTCATACATTTTCCAAGCTTTTTGAAAACCCGCTTATAGATTATTCAGTTTTCTTTCATAGAACAGGTTAACAAAATCAACAACAAAAAAGAGAAATGAAATGGTGGATAGGGCAAATTTAGGCAGAATTATGCCCAAAGCAAATTATACTCAAGTTATTTTAATGTTAGCTCTGTGGTTATGGACTGAAGAGAGTATTTGCTCTAAGAGACAGAGTAGTGGTTGGAAATTGAATTCCAAAGGCACCCAAAAATGCTCAAAGTTTCCAGTAGTGGCAGCTGACAGTGCCCCCCACAAGGATCTGAGAGCATTCTTCTCAGAGCCTTCTTGTGGTGTCCTTGTGGGTAAGAGCCTCCATCACAGTCACAAAGGCTTGCTCTGAAGACAAACCTGGGATAACTGTCAGTTGCAAAAAAAAAAAAAACTAACATGCTATCATTTTTGTGGATTTTATAAAAAATTCTCAAAAATCTCTTTTATAGAATCATCAAGTGACCATCCTCAAAAGTTTTCAATGCACTAGTTTATCCTGGGACTGTAATGCAGACTGTGTGAGATGAGTGGAGTTTTTAGCCTCAACAGTGAAAATTTGCCTATGCAGGTATAAGATTATAGGTTTAAATAAATGTATTGGGAATGTAGGAGTAAATTTTACTGCAAGTAAGCATGTCCTTTTAGTTTCAGTAAAGAAACAGGAATTGAGGCTAAAGAGATGGCTCAATGGTTAAGATCACTGGTTGCTCTTACAGAGGACCCAGGTTTGATTTCCAGTACCTACATGGCAGCTAACAACCATCTATAACTCCAGTTCCAAGGGATCTGACTCCTTCTTCTGACTTCTGCAGGCATTGCACAACATGGGTGCACCTACCTACATCCAGGCAATACATTGATACACATAAAATAAATAAAATATTTTTAAATAGAAAACAATAGGAATCAAACCATAAAGGAAGAAATCAACTGCAACTAACCTTATTTTTATAATTTTATTTTTCCTGAGTTGTATGCTTGAACCAAAATAATGTTACTGTATAAAATGCATTTTCTAAGCAGTGTCAGTCCTCAAGATATGGGACAGGATTCCATATTTGTTTACATTTTTGTTGCTCTGTTTGTTTTCTAAATGGAAATCTAAGTTGGAGGCTGCCTGGCAGGGTTCCACACTCTACAATGCCACCTGCCCTGGCAGGGACAATGGAATCAAAAGTCAAATTCAGATGGCTGCACCTGCCTTGTAAATGCTGCCAGAGGATCCAATTTTTCCTGTAGCTAAACTACCCCAAACCTATAATAGTACTTGGCACCCAAACAGTGGGTGCATGCTTGGAAACTGGGATGTCCCCATTTCTAGATGCAGAACTAGTTCTCCCATGGACTTTTTTGGGTAGTTCAACAATCATTTTATTAATTATCAAATGGAGATGTAACTTTTGGGTTCACCTGGTTTTCAAGACTTTTGTTAAGTATCTACTAATGGTGATGAATCATTTGGTAATTTCATATTTGCAGATATCCAGTTCTGTAGCTAATGAGTATGATCTCAAATAGATCAGGCATATATTCCAAAATCAGCTCACTGTGCAGATTTCTCAGGGGTAAGAAGCTATCACATTGCCTACTCACTATGTAGAACAGGCTGGCCTCCATCTCACAGAGATCCACCTGCTTCTACCTCCCCAGTTACTGGGATTAAAAGCATGCACTGCCATGCCCATCTTAACAAAACAATTTCTTGAGAATTTTTTTCTTTTTTGAATTATCATAGTGTTTCTTGGGTTCCTTCAGGGCAGAATTACCTCCTTATCTTTTAATTTTACACACAACTGGAAGCATTCTGGCATAAGAACATAATTTCTATCACCAATCAAATAATTGAAGATAATATGCCCCTGAAATGGTGCTGCTTGCGTAGCATTCACATGTAATGGTATAATACAGTAATAAGGTGTAAGGGGTGCTGTGCAGAGAGTAGACACCCCACAGTGAACAGAGCTCCCAGAAGACTTATATTTTAATTTCAACTCTGATTCTTCTTAGCTTTATGGCCTTAAGGAAAATTGCTTAACCGTTTTAACTTTGTGTCCTCATGAGTAAAATAAGGATAATAGTAATAAATGGCCTGACTACTTGGAATTAAATATGAGAACTGTCTTTGAAAATTGCACATGTAAACTATTATTATTAATAGTAATTAGATTTGGGTTCCTCCTTATCCACTCAATTACTGTCAGAAGAATCACAAAGTATGAGGGTTATTGATTTAGGGTCAGTTAATTTATTTGATATCAGCCTGAAATAACCATCTAAACTATTTGTATTTTATGTGGCTAAAAAGATAAAATTTTAACTTCAAATTTTTGTGGGTCAAAGACTGGTGAAATGTTATGTACAGGTAGTTGCTCAGAGAATGACTGATAGTATAAGTTCTAGGGTGGTAACTTAGATTCCGTGTCTCCCTTGCATGTGCTATGGTGAATCACTTGTCCGGCCTGGACCTTTGTACACATGGTCATCTGCATTGGTAAGCCCATTAGCTTCCGTTTGTGGTCAAGAAGCTGATTGCTGTCACGGAGCAGACACTTTGCTACCATTTTCCTTAGCAGAGTCTGAGGGATCCTAGAAGCACATGAAACAGCACACTTCATCTTCCCTTTTTGCAATTTTAGAGCATTTTCTTTCTGTTGCTGCCACTCTGAGACAGCTGCTTCCAGTGCTGTAGCTTCAGCTTTCCTGTACAGCTTGCAGCTGCACTCCTGAGCTGGAAGGGAATGAGTTCAGGACTGGGAAGGAGACTCATTTACCCAGCTCATGGTGCTGTGCTCGTCCCAACATGTTCTCCGAAGCCCAGCAGATAAAATTTTATAGCCTGCTTGGAATTCATCCCGAAAGTTCCCGAACCTCCCTGCTCCTCAGCCGAGAAGAACTGATCAAAATGGAAATAAGCAGGGTTTTAGTTTCAGCACCTATCAAACAGTTGAGGCCCTGACACCATTTTCAGGTAAAGACCATCCTTTGAGCCATCCCTGCAACTAGTCTTCCGCAGGATGAAAAAAATCTATATTCAGTGTTTTGTAACTTTACCAATTCGAAGCCTGTTCCCCAAACAGGTAAATAATGGGATAAAGGTAATTACGGGTTTCCTACGTCTATTCTACTTACCTGCTCCCTGTCTCGATTAAACACACAGCTTATAAGTCTTTTGGAAACAAACTCAATTACCATTATTATCCTTTCAGCACTGGCATAGTGTTATAACTCTTTTCAGTCACCAGTTGAGCACAGTGGGAGTAAGGGAAGGAGGTGGGGTGAGGGTAGGAATGGGCAGATGTTTCCCTATTCTTAGTTTTGAGTAGCATCCTCCTTCTCTAAAGGCACTTCCGGGGGAACACTCTTTTCTTCCTGAGGTCTGATAAAGATTAGTGAGTAAAGTCTGCAAAGCATTTGAACCTCTTTGAAATAAAGGCAGGGATAAATATTCAGTATCACTGTTAAAGGAAAGCCCAGCATGTGATGCTTTGGGCCACTTCCAGCGGTCTTGTTTGATGTTTCCTGGTTCCCTTTTTGACCTTTACCTCATGATATCTTTATACATTTATTGAGGCTGTTGGACAAAGTCTTGAGAGCCTAAGTCACAGAGTGTTAAGAATGTAAAATGAATGAGTGCTAGTCTCTATGTGTTATTCTTTTGTTTTGTTTTATTTGGGGGAACAGGATTTTGCTGTATAGCCCAGGCTGACCTTGAACTTACAATATAGCACAGGCTAACCTCAAACCTCCTGCCTTTGTAGGATAACAGGTATGTGCCACAGCCCTGGCTAGCCTCCATGTCTGTGAGTGGAATTTTTGAAGACATTTTTTTTTGTCTTTAAATACCTTGGTGTTCCAGTTTGATAATCCTGGTAGCAAGGTTAATTTAATCTGGTTATTTGAGTTTTTGTTTCTTACTGTTCCTTATCTGAGAACTGATATTTTACAGGAATTTTTTCATTAAACAAAATACACATGCAGAAATAGAACAATTGCTAAATTAACTAGATGTTTTTCTATATTCTACTTACTACAGATAAATAAAAAGAAAGAAGTATAGCTGGGCGTGGTGGCGCACGCCTTTAATCCTAGCACTTGGGAGGCAGAGGCAGGGGGATCTTTGTGAGTTCAAGGCCAGCCTGGTCTACAGAGTGAGTTCCAGGACAGCTGGGGCTACGGGCAGACCTTGTCTCCAAAAGACCAAAAAAAAAAAAAAGTATATAAACATCACCAGGACCTTCTGAATACTTTCTAAGTTTAGCATATTAATTCATGCTAAGAGTAACTATACACATATCCTTAAAGTATTATAGGATATAAAATATAAGTTAAAGTATGTAGAATATGATATATTTAGGTAGAAAAATATAGTGTATATTTTAGAAAGGGATTCACCACTACAGACTGAATTTAAAAGTACTTCTTGGTTCTTGGAAAGGTAAATAAATTCCAACCTTGCCGGGCGTGGTGGCACACGCCTTTAATCCTAGCACTCGGGAGGCAGAGGCAGGCGGATCTTTGTGAGTTCAAGGCCAGCCTGGTCTACAGAGTGAGTTCCAGGACAGCTGGAGCTACGGGGAGACCCTGTCTCAAAAAGACCAAAAAAAAAAAAAAAATTCCAACTTTATTATTTAAGGACCTGTGCTAATTGGAATACCTTTATCCCTGATTAGCGAATTCTCTCCTCCCTCTTCCCCTCTCCTTCTTCTTCCACCCCTCCCCCTTTCTTTTCTTTTTTTTTTTTTTTTTCTTTTTTTTAACGTGTGAGCAGATGTAAAGTAGTGCTGTCTTTATTTATATTTTATTTATTCTATTTTGGTCTTTTCCGAGACAGGGTCTCCCTGTAGCCCCAGCGTCCTGGAACTCACTCTGTAGACCAGGCTGGCCTTAACTCACAAAGAATCACATCCACTGCCTTCTGAAAAAAGTGCTAGGATTAAAGAGGACATGACACAGCAAACCCGGGACAACGCCCTTTTTTATATTGAAATGGGAGATGAATCCAGGGCATAGCTTTTTTTTCTTCTATGATGAGAATCTTCATAGGTTTTTTCTCCCTCCTCTGCTCTTTCTTCTCTTCTCCTCCCCTCTTTCCTTTTTCTTTTTTTATTTTTGGTCTTTCGAGACAGGGTATCTCCGTAGCCCCAGCTGTCCCTGACACTGCGTCTGTAGCCAGGCCTGGACCATTGAAACTCACAAAGATCTGCCTGCCTCTGCCCCCAAGTGCTAGGATTCAAAGCTGTGCCACCCCCCGCTTCCTCTTTCTTTTTATAAATGTTGTTCATTTCCTTTGAGTTTGTGTGGAGTTGCTGTATTTTATACAAAATGGCACATTCTTTACAGGCCTATTGGTGATTTGTTCTAATTTTTTTTTTTTTTTTTTGTCTTTTTGAGACAGGGTCTCCCTATAGCCCCAGCTGGCCTGGAGCTCACTCTGTAGACCAGGCTGGCCTTGAACCCACAGAGATCCACCTGCCTCTGCCTCCCAAGTGCTAGGATTAAAGGCATGCACCACTACACCTGGCCTTGTTTTAAATTTTTAAATGGTTGCCCTATAATAAAATTTGTTTGCATACATGCACATATATCTTCCTTGGAAACTTTCCAGTTGGGTTTTTGCATGTTTGTTTGCTTGTTTGATTTGATTTTTTGAGACAGGGTCTCATCTCTCCCAGGCTGGCCTGTAATTTGTTAGGTAGCTTGCCTTGACCTTCTTGTTCTCCTGCCCCTGCTGCTCAAGTCCTGGGGTCACAGGCAGCACAGGTGTAGAACATACCTACCAATTTTTTTTTCTAAGTGTCTACCATGTAAACATAAGCTAGGGGGAAAAAAAAACCAACCCTGAATCTTTCCATTGGAACAAAAGAACTCAAGAAGTTCTATAGGAAATTGATGTTAAGGAAGGGAGAGGAGGGTATACTGTATGATAGTGATTGACAGGAAATTATTTGAAATTGTCATTATTTTTAACTTTATACAAAATTATCTATGAATCTACCAAGGTAATTTTAAAAAACAAAAAGATAAAAAGGGTTTTAGGTTATCTTGAAAAAAAAATGTAATAAAAGTAAATTATACAAACTACAGCCCTCCTTTTTTGGTGTTTTGACTCAAGGTCTCACTCTTAGCCCAGGCTGGCCTGGAACTCATTATGTACCCCAGGCTATCCTCCTGCCTCAGCTTCCAAAGTGCCTAGGATTATACTAGAATTACAAGTATGAACTACCATGACTGGCTTTCTGTGGTGCTGGGGATCTAACCCAGGCTGATGCTGCTAGGCAGGCACTCTACCAGCTGAGCCTTGTCCCCAGCAGAATAGAAATTCTAACACTTGTTTTTCAGTCCTTTTAGGGAAAGCTACTTCCTTTAAACAAACTACAGACCAGTCTCTCAAAATACCTTCCAAAGTGCCTGGGATTATACTAGAATTACAAGTATGAACTACCATGACTGGCTTTCTGTGGTGCTGGGGATCAAACCCAGGCTGATGTTGCTAGGCAGGCACTCTACCAGCTGAGCCTTGTCCCCAGCAGAATAGAAATTCTTTTTTTTTTTTTTTTTGGTCTTTTCGAGACAGGGTCTCCCTGTAGCCCCAGCTGTCCTGGAACTCCCTCTGAAGAGAATAGAAATTCTATAACACTTGTTTTTCAGTCCTTTTAGGGAAAGCTACTTCCTTTAAACAAACTACAGACCGGTCTCTCAAAATACCTGCTTTTAGATATCCTGGACTAAAGTTATCTGTCCCTTGAAATTTTGCCTACTGAAACAGAGATTGGTCACATGCAAAATGGATAATCGAATCCCATAGCATACCCTCTTTGGTTCCTTGCCCTCAAGTCCTTTCATCCACTTATAATTTCAGCTAATTTCACATAGCAAAAACAAACAAAAAACCAAAAAAAAAAAAAAAAAACCTTTTCACAATGTTTTCCCTCTGTTTTAGCCTTGTCTCAATTTCAGCATGTGAGATCCGAGCTTCTCCTTTTCCTTCCTAAATGTTGCTTTTTCCTAGTTCTGGTGGCTATTTTGCCCCTTAAGATTTTTTTTTAGGGGGGGGTCTTTTTGACACAAGGTCTCCCTTTAGTCCCAGCTGGCCCGGAGCTCGCTCTATAGACCAGGCTGGCCTTGAACTCACAGAGATCTGCCTGCCTCTGCCTCCTGAGTGATAGGATTAAAGGCGTGCACCACCATGCCCAGCCTAGATGGTTCTCAGCCACCATGTGGGTGCTGGGATTCGAACCTGGGTCCTCTGCAAGAGCAGTCAGTGCTCTTAACCACTGAGCCATCTCTCCAGCCCCCAGCTAAGATTTTTGACATACGTGATGTTCTCTCTTGTTTCTCATCTACCATTTTCATCTTAGAGCTTTTTTAGGTCCTTAGAATTTTTGAGTTAGTGTCTCCCTGTACACCCAGCTGGCCTGGATATCACAGAGATCCACCTGCCTATGCCTTTTAAGTGCTGGAATTAAAGATGTGCACTGGCGTGGCTGGAGAGATGGCTCAGCGGTTAAGAGCACCGACTGTTCTTGCAGAGGACCCAGCTTCAATTCCCAGCACCCACCATGGTGGCTAAGAACCATTTTTAACTCCAGTTCCAGGGGAATCCAACGCCCTCTTCTGACCTCTACGGCATTGCACGACATGGGTGCGCCAATCTACACGCAGACAGTACACTCATACACATTAAAAAAAAAAAAAAGATGTGCACTGGCACACATGGAGGCAGAGGCAGGCAGACCTCTGTGAGATCCAAGGCCAACATGGTCAACATAGCAAGTTTCAAGGGTAACCTGATCAACATAGCAAGTTCCAAGGGTAACCTGATCAACATAGCAAGTTCCAAGGGTAGCCTGATCAACATAGCAAGTTCCAAGGGTAACCTGATCAACATAGCAAGTTCCAAGGGTAGCCTGATCAACATAGCAAGTTCCAAGGGTAGCCTGATCAACATAGCAAGTTCCAGGCCAGCTGGAACTACCAGCAGACCCTATCTCAACACCCACCCCCCCGCACCCAATAAAGAGTCCTTGGCCACTGGTAAATCAAGTGTCTTTTCTCCCTGTCTTTTGCATGTTACATATTCTGCTGGTCTTACTTAGGTCGGAATTCTGCTGAGCAGGCCTGTTCTGTTCCATGTCATAGACTGCATCAGGTTCATTGTCTTGAATTTCAGTAGATGTTATGAGATACCAGTTATTTTGTTGAGTAAATTAGTTGGTATGTGACTGCTATTGTTTACCTAGAGATAGCTCTCTGCTGGCTACAGTAGCATGCAACTGAACTGCATGCTAGGCTGCATGCTGACAGTTGTTTTCCCATTAGAAAAAAGGATTCCCTCCCCCATAAAATGAAAGCTTAGATTTTAGAGAAGATTGTAAAATACAGAAAATGGAAGAAAAGAACTGAAATCACAGCATCTGTGGTTTTCTCCATCCTTAATGATAAGGTGGCTTCCTGGGAATTTTGTAGTAATATGTAGATGAAATGTTTGTAGTCATCTCTCTGCAGTTTGTTTAGATAGTTGTTCCTAAGCCGCAGTTCCTGCATCATCTAGAAAACGTGTAGCTAGAGAAACCACATTTCTTCTTTCTAGCTTCAGACCCAGTATGATTATTTTAGTTTAATGCTAGATATTTATAGTGAGACTACATTATATAACTTTCTTCCAAAAGAATATTTCTTGGATTGTCGTGTTTTGTAACTTTCAGATTGTATTGCCACAAGAGATTTACCTATCGGAGATGTTTGGCCATCTCTACAGGTTGAAGTATATACAATAATAAGCTGTCCTCCACAGAGAAGAGGTAGCTTCATAGCTAATGCTGTGAACTAGATCTGTCATCTAGTTCAAACTGAAGTTTGTGTATGTTTAAGCTAGAGAACTGAATGTTGCATCATACTGCCTCACATTGACAATAGTCTTTCCATAATCTTTAGATAAATAAGGAATGCTGTGACAGACATTTTGGCTTTTGCAGAGCCATTGCCTTATATTTTTTCACTGAAGGAACTTCAGATCCTGTTTAATATTTGCTAGTTTTTCTAGGTGCTGAAGGCAGGAAGAGGTTGTAGTGATAATCTTGTGAGAAGGAAATCAGTGTTTCTTATCTATTTTCCATATATTGTCAATCTGTCCAAGCAAACCTATTATATGGAAAACTGATAAGAGTCTTTGTTTTTCTCTTGATAGACTTGCCCGCACAAAACCATGCTCTACTTTGGAGAACCTTTGGTAGACTTTCAGCTTGCTAGATAAGGTGTAATATTTATAAAATAGCTGAGCCATTATGCCTCCATAAATTTCCCCAACTCTAAAGGAGAGAAGAGATGGGAGGATGAAAGGGGCTGTTTCTCCCCCTAAAGTTCAAAGACACAGCTGGTGCTTGAATGGTGCCAGTGCATCTGGACCAGCCCAGTTGCTGGAGAAGAAAGGACTGCGCTGTACTCTTCCTGCTGTTATTCTCTGGAGGACTCATCTAGGTGGCCCTTGCCCTTCCCCAGTGAATCATCTGTTCAAGTCCTATCTTTTTGTTGGGCTTCTTTGAACTTCTTGTACACTAATCTCTTTTACAAAGTAAGGGCTCTAAGCAGTAGGTAGTAAGTGCTGCAGGTGTATGCTCACCCACTCTGTGTAAGGAAGATGATTGAACAATATTGTTTGCGCATATTTCAAAATTAGAATGGTATCACATTCTAGCTTACTCAATTTCGTTTCCCAAATAACCTTCTAAATCATATCTCACTATTTGTATAAAATCCAACGTGTAACTCTTCATTCACTAAGACATCAAGTCACAGACTTGAGGCATGTTCTTTCTTTGAGGCTATTTTCTAGAATCATGCAGGGCCAGAGTCCAAGGTATTCTCTGGAATTCCTTCTAAAAGTTACCATCACCTTACAGAGTTTCATTTAGTAATTTTATCTTTCAAGATTGCCATCGATTCAAATTCTTTTCACAATTTCAGTATAACCAAGACTTCTTGTATTCTGAAACTCAAACTGACCTTAACCCAAGAAATAAAAGTATGGCCAACAGATAGCAGTCTAGAAAACATTACAAGTTCTTCTCTGAGGCACCCCAGCAATACATAATTGTGTTTCTTAGAGTATATTGGTCATGGTTTATAGTCAAAGTGAATACACATTGAGGGCCAGACTGCGTTAGTGGTAGAGCATGTGCTTGGCATGCATGAGGCCTTGGGTTCAGTTCCCAGCATCAAAACAAACAAACAAAAACAAGAGTACATTCACATGGATTGTAGTCTCTTTTTTTTTTTTTTAATTTTATTTATTTCTGTATGTGTATGAATGTACTGTCTGCATGCAAGTCTGTGCACCCGTGTCGTGCAATGCCGTGGAGGTCAGAAGAGGGTCTCGGATTCCCCTGGAACTGGAGTTCTCCTGGAACTGGAGTTTCAGACGGTTCTCGGCCGCCATGTGGGTGCTGGGGATCGAACCCGGGTCCTCTGCAAGAGCAGTCGGCGCTCTTAACCGCTAGGCCATCTCTCCAGCCCCGGATTGTAGTCTCTTATAGAATACATAAAACAAGCTGGGCATGGTGGTGCACGCCTTTAATCCTAGCACTTGGGAGGCAGAGGCAGGTGGATCTTTGTGAGTTCAAGGCCAGCCTGGTCTACAGAAGGTTCCAGGTCACTGGGACTACAGGTGCGAACAATTGTCTCAAGGAAGAAAAAAAAAAAAAAAAAAAAAAAAAAAAAAAAAAAGAAAACATAAAACATTACAGTGAACCTCAAAAATCAAATCAGCTAATCAAAATAGTAATGTCAAGCTGGGCATAGTGGCTCAGGCCTGTAATCTCAGCACTTGGGAGGTAGAGGCAGGAGAATCAGGAGATCAAGGTCATCCTTAGCTACATGAAGCCCATCTCCTACTGCATAGGGTGACTCAAAAATGGGTTCAGTTCCCAACAAGTTAGTACAGGAGGACAAGACAGTCATATCCCATTGATGCTGCAGATAAACCTAATGTAACAATGATGGTTTATTCATAAATAGGTAAAAGAGCTGAGGTTCATCTACTGTCATCAGTTTCATTTCTTTCTCTGGTACTAGGAATGGAACTCAGGGCTTCATTTATGCTAAGCACGCACTCCACCATTGAGCCACTGCCTCAGCCCCCAGATTATCTTGTGAGGTTGTTTATAAGTTACATTCTGGGTGCTACAGAGATGGCTCAGTGACTAAGAGCACTGGCTACTCTTGCAGAGGACCCAGATTTGGTTCTCAGCACCCACATGGTGGCTAACAGCCATCTGTAACTCCAGTTCCAGGGGACACCCTCTTCTGACCTCCGCAAGCATGGCACAACACAGGTGTGCTTATGTAATGCAAGTAATACACTCATACACATAAAATAAGAACAATACATAAAATATTAAAATCACAAAGTTAAAAAAAGTTACATTTTCAATGTGAAGCCATGTGTGGAAATAAACCATTTAATTCCTCCTTAGATTTAGAAGGTAGATACTCCCCTCTGAGAGAGTTACTGTGGTAAGAATATTTTTTTTAATTTTTATTTATTTCTGTATGTGTATGAATGTACTGTCTGCATGCAGATCTGTGCACCCGTGTCGTGCAATGCCGCGGAGGTCAGAAGAGGGTCTCAGATTCCCCTGGAACTGGAGTTCTCCTGGAATTGGAGTTACAGACGGTTCTTAGCCACCATGTGGGTGCTGGGGATTGAACCCGGGTCCTCTGCAAGAGCAGTCGGTGCTCTTAACCGCTAGGCTATCTCTCCAGCCCCCGGTAAGAATATTTTTGGAGCATCAACTGTTTTACATATTGACTTTAGATGTACATGTCTTGGAGGCAGGGACTGCCATCCCACTTTTAAATGTATTCAGAGACCAATAGGCACTTAATAAATCATTAAAACCTCCATTTTACTTTGGAGCTTGTAAGTTAGCCTATAATTAAATAACAGTTAGATTCAGTGTTCCTGGCTGAGTACTCTTTAATATTTGTGTACCGAGAAATCTTTCCACCATTACTGGTGATAAGTCTGTTTTTCTGCTATAAAATAGATGGTTTTCCATGATAGTTCATGATTACTATTCAGTGTGTACTTACAAAAAATACTCAGTTCTCAAAGACATGCCATTCACTCTCTTGGAACTCATCTCAATAAAGAGGCATTTTCATAGTTCCCCCAACATTATTTACTTTTTTTTTTTTAAGACAGGATTTCAGGTAGCCAAGACTGGTCTTGAACTCCTGATCTTCCCATCTCTACCTCTCAAATGCTGGGATTACAGTTGTGTACCACCACATCTGGCTCTTTTTGTTTTGTGAGTCAGGGTTTTGCTATGTAGTCTAGGTCTGGTATTCTCTATGTAGCCCATACTGGCTATAATCTTGTAGTATTCATACTGCTTTGTCCGCCCAAGTCCTGGGATTGTAGCTAGGTGTGTACTACCAATGCGAGGCTTCACTGTCTTTGTTGAAATCCCTTATTCTGTTCTAACATCAAGGTGATTTCTTTTACAGCTCACCCTTTCCTTTCTCCTCTGTCCATCGCCCCATATTAAGTCAATTCTTCCACGTCTGTTGTCTTAGGGACCGCTTGCTATATGGTGTGATATAGATTCTGTTTCATCTCAAAGATCTTGTTTCCCTACCCCTATCGTCCTCTAGCTGCTGCTATCCGCAAGGACTCCTATCTACATCTCCTAAACTGCTTAGAGAGGAATCTGAGTCCTCTAGCCCCAGAACTGACCTTGACCCTTCCCTCAGTCCTAAGCAGTCCTAGATATTCAAGTTCTTCAGCATATAATTCATGACTTATTTGTGCTGGCCAAGTAAAAGAGGGAAAAAAAGGAAAATAGGAAGAAATGAAGGGATGGAAAGAAGAGAGAGAGAGGGAAGAAGGAAAGGAGGGAGGGAAGAAGGAAAGGAGAGGGAGGGAGGGAAGGAGGGAGGAAAAGAGAGAGAGAGAGAGAGAGAGAGAGAGAGAGAGAGAGAGAGAGAGAGAGAGGAGAGAGAGATTCTGAACACTCCTTTTGTGTCGGCATCTCTGTGAGGTGCTTTGGAAGGACTCCAGCCAGGCATGGAAGGGCTCTTTGATAATATCTGACGGGTGGGTAAGAATTTTGGGCACCTGGCCAAGATACACACTGCCTGTAATCGTTAACTCAGTCTGTAAACAGTTCAAACGGCACTGAGAGGCCGTCCTTTATTACATTAGAAGAGGCCTTTCATCTCTCTTGCTCAGGAGCCAGGCATCCAGCATTGGCCCCCACTGAGGCAATTGGAGCCGTAGTACTGTGTCCCCAGCCACCAAGATCTAGGACCTGCAGAGATGTACAATGGAGCCTACTCCAAACTGACTTTCAAACTTTAGGCATTGGAGCAATAAGTCATTAATTTCCTTTGTTTTGTACCTGGCTGATTCTGGAAAGGAAAGCGAGCAGGGCAACTGAGAACTGACGTGGAATGACAGTGGGAGAAGAGTCAGGAAGTTCACTCTCAGTGCAGTTTTTCCAGCCACGTTCGGGTCTGAAAGCTTGGCCCCTTCACCCCTCACTTTCATTTGCCTCTTTGCTCCACATGGATTCTGAGTTTGGCCCTCAGTGTATCCCATGTCTTCAATTAGCTTCACACTTAATATTCCTGGACCCCAGTGCAGGCACAGTGCTGCATCCTGGAGGGGGCCCAGAGAAGCCTAAAATAACAAACATTCCTGCCCTGAAGGTGCTTACTAACTGAGACCTTAAGATAATACTAGATATATAGGCAAGATAATTCCATCAGAATTTATAGTAAGTGCCAAATAAGGTAAACAGTGAGTGTCTGCAGGAGTTCAAAATAAGGAGACAGCAGCAGTGTACCCAGGGCTGATCCAGTCTTTTCCAGTCTATGAAAAATAAATAATTTTTAGAGCTTTTTAAAAAAATAGCTTCTGGGCTGGAGAGATGGCCTAGTGGTTAAGAGCACCGACTGCTCTTACAGAGGACCCAGGTTCGAACCCCAGCACCCACATGGCGGCCGAGAGCCGTCTGAAACTCCAATTCCAGGGGATTCCGAGACCCTCTTCTGACCTCCGCGTCGTTGCACGACATGGGTGCACAGACTTGCATGCAGGCAGTACATTCATACACATACAGAAATAAATAAAATTAATAAAAAATTTTTTGAAAAAAAATAGCTTCTATTCTCTCATGTTTCTCATTCATTTCCTTCTGTCTTTTTCTTTTTCTTTTTCTTTTCTTTTATTTTTTTGTCTTTTCGAGACAGGGTCCCCCTGTAGCTCCAGCTGTCCTGGAACTCACTATGTAGACCAGGCTGGCCTTAAACTCACAGAGATCCACCTGCCTCTGCCTCCCAAGTGTTGGGATTAAAGGCGTGTGCCACCCCACCACTGGGCCATCTTCTGTCTTTTTCTAATGAAGGATGCTAATTTTGGTAGGCCATATTAAAGTGTTTTAGGCACTTAACTTGAATCATTAAACTTGTGAGCTGCTTGTTTTTTGAGACAAGTTCTCAGGAAGCTGAGGATGACCTTGAACTCCTTCCTGATCCTCTCTACCTCCTGAGTACTAGGATCACAGGTGCATACCACCCCACCCAGGGTATGCAGTGCTGGTTATCAAACCTAGGGTTTTGTAATGTGTTAAGCAAGCACTCTGCCAATTGAGCTACCTCAAGTAGTCCCTAAACTTGCTTTAGAATTTAGAAAATATGCTAGAATTTTGCAAAGGTAGAACTCTGACAGCTTCTTTCTCATCATGGCATCCTACAGATGGTAAACACAGTTTACCCTAACCATCTGAATTGTAGAAGACACCCTGCTCCCCCAAACATCTGAATTGTACAAGACATGCTGCTCCCTCCCTGTCTTTTTTTTTTTTTAAGACAAGTTCTCACTCTGTAGCCTAGGCCAGTCTGGAACTCACTACTCACTATGTAGCCCAGACTGTCCTTAAACTCATGGCAATCCTCCTGCCTATTCCTCCCGAGTGCTGAGATTATAGACCTGAACTGCCATGTCTGGTTTGTGCAGCACTGGGGAATCAAACTCAGGTCCAGTGCTTGCTAGCCACCTGCCTAGCCCTAGGCCATAAGTTTTAAGTATGTGTATAATAAAATTCTACCCCAGTAGTCTTCAAGATGAGCCAAAGAATCAGGTTTTACCCCTTCCACCAATATCTCAAATTTAAGCATCTAGACTCCTTACTAAACAGTATTTTAATATTTCTCACTTTCCTCAACTAAAGATGAGAGAACCCAAGATATTCTTCTAGGAAAACGGCATAGACATAGACTGCCTTTAGACCTTGACTCTGCCCGCATAACTCGCCTGTTAGCAACTGCTTGACTTGTGCTTTCTATTTCATTTGTTTACTTTCCATTTTGCTCAGATTTCTAGGTGATCTTCTTATTCCCTGTATCTATTTTAGATTTGAGGTTTGTCTAGTTCATTCCATCCGGATTTTCCATACTGATTAGGAATATGACTTTGGAAGAACCCAGATAAAAGAGGACGCAGAAATGCAGGTGGTATTCTTTTTTTTTTTTTTTTATTAATTTTATTTATTTCTGTATGTGTATGAATGTACTGTCTGCATGCAAGTCTGTGCACCCGTGTCGTGCAATGCCGCGGATGTCAGAAGAGGGTCTCGGATTCCCCTGGAACTGGAGTTCTCCTGGAATTGGAGTCCCAGACGGTTTTTGGCCGCCATGTGGGCGCTGGGGATCGAACCCGGGTCCTCTGCAAGAGCAGTCGGTGCTCTCAACCGCTAGGCCATCTCTCCAGCCCGGTATTCTTGTTAGTTAGTGCCTAACCCACTGCCCTTGCAGTGTACTCAATAAACGTGTGCGCGTGTGTGTCTGTGTGTGTGTGTGTCTGTGAGAGAGAGAGAGAGAGAGAGAGAGAGAGAGAGAGAGAGAGAGAGAGAGATGGACAGATGGAGAGGTGGGAGAGGAAGAGAAAGAGAAAGAAAGAAATCTTGCAGAGGCTGAGAATGCTTAACTTCTCAGTCTATCATGGGCTCTGCCTCCAGCTTACTGACTTGCTGGGGATGAACCAAAGTATCCCTTTCACCTGCAACAACTAGTGTTCTTCATGGAAAAATCAGTAACTTGGTCTTTAAAGGAATTTGTTTCTGTAGAGAACACAGGCTTAGTAAAGCAAACAAAATCAAGGTTGATCAGCATTGTTACTTGATGGCAGACAGGAAAGCAGTTTTTGAAAGCATGTGTCAGATCATATTTATGGATTTTAGAATCATCAAAGTTCCAACTTTATAAGTACTTGTATAAGGCAGTATTGAGGCATGCTCTCTGACTGGCTCAGTTCAATGCACTGGCTAATTCTGAGGTCACATACAATCTTAAAATGGTGGGGAGATAATGGTGGAAGCCTCTGATTTTCTACATGACTACAGAGTCTGACTTGAAACATGATCAGTCTTGAATTTCGGCTTCCCACTCTGGTTGGTTTCCTTCTATGTGTAGTAGAAGGAAATACCTGGAATTGTTTAGTCTCTCTAAATCATTGTTACTTCATTTTAGTGTGTATCAGAATCAGTTTTAGAGAGTTTGCTAAAACACATATGCTGGGCCCCTCCCCAAGAATTTCTGATTCTGTGTGTCTGATGTAGTACCTGCACAATTGTTCTTCTGAAAAATGCCCAGATGTTGCACTGCTGGCCTGCAGTGTGGGGGCGGGGGGAACACTTTAAGAACCACTGTTCTAGGATACTCCCTACTTCATAGTCATTATGATATCTTCATGTGGTCACAACATCCAAACTTAGCTGAAGTAAAGATTGTATTTAATTATAAGTGCTCACTTGGTTATGGGAGATTTTGTCTTGCTTGCAGAGATAAAGTGCAGCCTAAAGGTCATGTCCCTTAGCTAATGGCCTGAGGCTAGGTCAGTTACCTGCTTCCACTGGGCGTTGAATGGCTTATTGACATTGAAACAACAGAGCGGGTAGGAACTTGCTTCAGGAGAAAAAAAAAATATTAGCTAGTCTCCAGAACTAATAACATGACACAAGATGAATACAACCAGTGATCTTGATCAATTTCTGTGTCATCTTCAAAGAGAAGATTTACAGTTTGCCCTGCCTTCAAGAATTTCTATTTTCCTTTGTTCCACTTTCCTGAACGAGTAAACCTCTTAGTTTATACATTACATTAAAACCCAACTGGAGCTGGTAAAATGGCTCTGCAGATTAAGGCACTCGTTGTACAATGATACAAGCATGACAACCCGAGTTCCGTCCCCCAAATCCACAGAAAGGTGGAAGGAGAGAACCGACTCCACAAAGTTATTCTCCAACTTCCACATGAGCACTGTGGCTAGTATCCCCTCAATATTTATATCTCTGTGTCTCTGTCTCTCACTCTCACACACACAATAAGAATAAAAGTTTAAAAACTGGTTTGGGGGCTGGAGAGATGGCTCAGTGATTAAGAGCACCGACTGCTCTTGCAGAGGACCTGGGTTCGATTCCCAGCACCCACATGGTGGCTAAGAACCGTCTGTAACTCCAGTTCCAGGGGAATCCGACACCCTCTTCTGACCTCAGCAGCATAGCACAACACGGGTGCACCAACCTACATGCAGACAGCACATTCATACACATAAAAAAATAATAAAATAAAATCTGGTTTGAATTATACTCTGGCAAAGCAACATCATCACCCTGGATTTATTTGTGATGAGACCAGCTCAAATGAACCAGGAAAGAGCCAAAAACCCCACTTTTCTGGCATGTATGTGTAACTTAGGCTGGCCTTGAACTTGCTATGTAGCTGAAGTTGACATTGAATTTCTGATCTCCCTGCCTCCAACTCCTGAGAGCCACCACCTCCTGTTTATGTGGTTCTTTTTTTTTTTGGTCTTTTCGAGACAGGGTCTCCCTGTAGCCCCAGCTATCCTGGAATTCACTCTGTAGACCAGGTTGGCCTTGAACTCACAAAGATCCGTCTGCCTCTGCCTCCCAAGTGCTAGGACTAAAGGCGTGCACCACCACGCCCGGCTAACCTCCTATTTATGTGATGCTGGGTATTGAACCCAGGGCTTCCTGCATGGTAGGCAGAGTATTCTCCCAACTGAGCTATATCCTAGCCCATCACTATGTAGCCAAGGTTGGCCTCAAACTCATGATCCTCCTACCTCTGTCTCTAAACTGCTGGAATTACAGGTTAATACCTGGCCGAGTTTTCTTTTTCTTACATTATTTATATGCATGTCACAGCATGTATGTGGAAGTCAGAGGACAACTTGTGGTTCTCTTCTGCTGTGTGGGTTTTAGGGATCAAACAGGTTGTCAGTCTTGGTGGAATGCTGGATTAAAGGCATATGCCACCATGTTGGGCTATACTTATTACTATTATTATTATTATTATTATTATTGGTCTTTTTGAGACAGGGTCTCCCTGTAGCCCCAGCTGTCCTGGATCTCACTCTGTAGACCAGGCTGGCCTTGAACTCACAAAGATCCACCTGCCTCTGCCTCCCGAGTGCTAGGACTAAAGGTGTGTGCCACCACACCCGGCTACTATTATTATTATGTGTGCATGTATGTATGAACATACACACATGCCAGGGCATGTGGGTGGAGTGTGGAGGTCAGAGGACAACTTTTTGGAGTTCATTCTCCCCTTCCACTGAGAACTCTGGGCATCAGACTCAGATCATCAGCCTTGCATGGCAAGTGCCTTTACCAACAGAGCCATCTCAACAGTCTCACATTCCAAACCCTTTCAAATCTATTTTTCAGTCTTCCCATTCTTTGAAGACTTGAGAAAATAGGTTAAGAAGCCACTTTCCTCTCACCTAGCCTTTTGTTCATCTCAAGATGAAAAAAAGCTAAGAAGTTCAAACAATTAGCTTGACAGATAGATGTCAATGGACCACATCCTGCATTTTTTAAATATGGGCATTTTTCTCCTATACGGACTCTGCCCTCTTCTAGTTTCCCTTATGCACCCCACAGGGCCTATTGGCTGCACTGCAGAACATGGTCCTTCATAATGTGCTGCTTTGTATCACCATTTTCTTTGTGTATGTTTATGTGTTTTCTCCCTGAGAAGATTGTGACTCCTCAGTGGGCCCTGGTGCAATTTTGGGAAGGAAGTAGGTGCTCATTAAATAATTGTCAATTTTGTAAGAGGCCATATTTCAGGACCATTCTGGTAACTCCTTGAGGAATATAGCTATACATGTCTGTCCCTCTGTATGTGCTCAATGGAGGAAAATGTAGTAACTAGTATTTTTAGGGAGAAAGGCTGTTCCAGAAATAGGTCTAATATTGGGCAGGCTTAGAATCAACTAGTGACAGACAGTAGTTAGGTATTTGGCTAGGAAGGGGGATTTAGCCTTTGAAGTATTGCAGGTAGGTGTTGGCTTAGCAATTAGGTATGCTGTTGTTTTCGAGGTAGGCCTACCTGAAGACAAAAGTGTATTCTGATGACTGGGCGTTACTCTTGCACCATAAGAACTCATTTATAGGCATCTACACCGAAGTACCCACCCGAACAAAGAACAAACACTAAGAAGAAGCAAAGGAAAGTGCCCTTAGTATAGTCATTCTGTCAACAGAAATAACAGATAAGGCGGTTTTTATGAAGTAGGGATGTGGTGTGTGGGGAGGGTCGATGCACCTGTGGTTGGTGATTCAGAAACTTGGTGCCACATTATATGGCACTATGAGGCCACCTTGTGCTCCAGCCACCCCATCATGGCTGATGTCATATAAATACCCACTTGCTAACTGGGCCAAGAGGAAAGTACTGGATACAAGCCAAACTGAGGTGTACTTATATCTTAGGGGAACCACCCTCAGAGCCCATGTTTTAGAATCTTCTTTCTACATGGGTGAAGTCATTGCTATTGTCTACCCAATAGAGGGTGATTCCTATAGGTGGCATGAAATTTGTCTTACCCATACCTACAACAAATGTGTTCTCAATTCAGTATATTCAAAGAAACTGGGATGATGACTCAGTTAAGTGACTTCTGGGAAACCATGAGAGCCAGAGTTTGGATCCCTCACACCCAGATGAAAAACTAGACATGGTGGCATGCATCTGTAACCCCAGTACTGTGGGATGAGGTGAGGTGGAGAGAGGGGGATCCTTGGTGCGCACGGGTCAGCCAGTCTAGCTGAATCAATGAGCTCTAGGTTCAGTGAGAGACGCAGTCTCAAAAACTAAGATGGAGTGCAATCAAGGTAGATATCCAACCTTAGCCTCTGGCCTCCACATGCACACAAATGGATTCAAATGGATTCCTGTGGCTTGCACAAACTGCCAACATTCTATATCTTAAGTAGGAACAAGGTTTGGACAATTAACTGAAGCAGGACTGGATTTAGTTCTAGTCCACTTAACTTCTACTTGTTTGCTATCCTTCCAGATATTGTTTTTATTATTTTATTTTATTTTTGTTTTTTGTTTTTTTTGTTTGTTTTTTGGTCTTTTTGAGACAGGGTCTCCTTGTAGCCCCAGCTGTCCTGGAACTCGCTCTGTAGACCAGGCTGGCCTTGAACTCACAAAGATCCGCCTGCCTCTGCCTCCCGAGTGCTAGGATTAAAGGCGTGCGCCAACATGACCAGCAACAAATGCATTCTTTAAAGACCCAAAGCTTGGGGCTGGAGAGATGGCCTAGCGGTTGAGAGCGCCGACTGCTCTTGCAGAGGACCCGGGTTCGATCCCCAGCACCCACATGGCGGCTGAGAGCCGTCTGTAACTCCAATTCCAGGAGAACTCCAGTTCCAGGGGAGTCCGACGCCCTCTTCTGACCTCCGCGGCATTGCACGACACGGGTGCACGGACCTGCATGCAGACAGTACATTCGTACACATAAAGAAAAAATAAATAAATAAAATAAAAAAAAAAGAATTTAAAAAAAAAAAAAAAAAAAAGACCCAAAGCTCAAGCTTTTCATATTAATTCAGCCTGTATTTATTGTTATGTTGGGGTATTATGCTCTGTGAGACACAAAGACTAGCCCTGTACCCCCATGTGTATTCTTATACAGAGAAGAAAATAAAAAGTGTAACATTATAAATAGATGCAAACAAGATGTTTGGGCTTTTCTATTGAAGAGATTCTCTAAGAAACAGGTAGCACATACACTTGCCCTTGGAGCCGAAACAGGATTGTACTAAGTCATAAAATAGGATAAGTATTCCAAAAGGGTGTGAGAACTGTAATACTGTCAGCTAAGACAAGAAGTGCATTCAGGAGACAAGGAGGGATGGATGAGACTGAAGAGATGGGTGGAAGGGAAGGAAGGAATACTTTTTGAGTTCCTACTATGTGTAGAAACTGCTAGTATTTTAAACATGTTATCTCTATGCTGATCTTTTTAGGTAGGTATTTTTTAATTAAGTTTTTACAAAATGTTATGTGTATGAGTGTTTTGCCTACATATATGTAAGTGCATTTATGTCTTGCAATGCCCACAGAGGCCAGAAGAGGCTGTCATATACCTTGGAACTGTACTTATGGATCATGTGGGTGCTGGGAACCAAACCCTGGTCTTCTGCAAGAACAGCCAGTGCTCTTAACCACTGAGCCATTTCTTCAGACTCCTGTTCCCCATTTTAAAAAGGTTGATTTTATAATTATTAATTAATTTACTTTTTAGACAAGATCTCACTATGTACCCTTAGCTGGTCTGGAACTCACCATGTAGACCAGGCTGGTCTAGAACTCACAAAGATCATCCTGCCTCTTCCTCCTGAGTACTGGGATTAGAGGCATGCACCACCATGTCTGGCTAATTTTATTTTTAATTATGTGTATATGTGTGGGTACGTACATGTGAGAACAGGGGCCCTTGGAAGTCAGAGTCATTGGCTCTCCCTGGAGTTGGAGTTACAGGCAATTGTTGGATCGTCTGAAAGAGCAGTAAGTGCTCTTAATTGCTTAAAAAAAAAAAAAAAGTGAAAAACCAAGTTTGCTGCTTCCACAGCCAGTGCAAAATATCTAAGTATGAATTTAATCCAGAAGATTGTCAATGATATTTGAACAGAACAATGATGTGATCTGGTTAAGATGAGTATTCTTGTGATATAGAGAGAGCTTTAGAATGGTGAGACAATCCAAAGTCTGTTGTAATGACTCCAACTCTAGGGACAGACAAGGCAGTTTTCTAAGACTAGTAATTAGATGTAGGAAGGATTGATAGTGATTCTGGGGTTCCCAACTTGAGTCTCTAGGGAAAGTTGACTTTGGAGATCCCATTTGGGAATCTCACCAATGGTACTGAAGTGTGTAAGAACCCAGAAAGGGAGATCATAGAGGTCAAAGAATATATCCTTAGGAAATGTGTGTTTGTTTAAATGAGAGGGAAATGAGGAGAAGAAAGAGGAAACACAACAAATGGAGGGCAGTCAGAAAGGGAAAAAACCCAGGGTACCACCACGTCACACACAGTAAGTCAGGAGTCAAGAAGGCTATTCAGCTGGCCAGATTCTTTGAGAGACACATCTATAGCTTTAGTTTGATTATTTTTCCTTGGGAAACAAGTTGACCCCATTAAGTTTAGACACTTTCTTTTTCTGTTCTCAGCCCCATTTATGGACACAGTTATGTAGTCTAGAGAACTGTATTCCCATTAAAGATGTGCCACGTTTTTATTTTGAGCTTGTGACAGCTCTCAATTGTATTGCCAGCAAATTAAAGTAAATATGCGGAGGCTAAATCATTGGAGGGTGGGTTTGGTTTTCCCCAAGAAAGCTCTTGTGCTTTTGGAGCCTCTGCTCTTTTCCTCTGTGCTCCCTCCCATGGTCTGCCAAGTCTCCCTTCATTAGCTGGAGTCTGTAAGCCCACTGCCAGGATTCAGGCCACAAGCCAAGCCCAGTGTACCAATTGTTGTCTCTTAGTCTTTCGATATTGGATTTATGTAATGGGCGATGCTAATGAAAAGAGAATAAAATAGCTAATGAAGGATTATAAACCACTTTGCTAATATAAAAGCAACATTAAAGCTGAATAATAATCTTAATTTAGGGTGAAGGGTTCCATTAGCAGGGTAAAAAATAAAAAGGACAAGGGTAGTAGTGCTTTGTACCTTGATAACACACAGATCAAAAGTGCTGCTATTGATTGCCATTGCCCTGTGAACTCTCAACCTAGGAATTTGGCTCTCTTCCCTAACTCTCTAAGTGCTTCCCTAACCCACCCGGTACAGCAATGACATGTCTCTGAATCTTCTGATCAATGTAAACAGGAACTTCTATTCAGCAGTTCCTGTTTATGATAACTGAGAAGAGTCTTCTTCTATTTATCAGCACTTTGATTATCTTTTTGGTATCTCTTACTATCTGTGCCTAGCTAGAAAAATAAAGAGGTTTGAGCAATTAGAAAATGACAAAGAGCTCATAGTTCATAAGAGCAAGTCAGGGATGTTTGGAATATTTGAACATACAAATGCCTTTGGTGTGAGGTGGCTTACCGAAATCCTCGGGGACAGAGTAGGCTGCCAAGCTGATCAAGCCCCTTCGAAGCTGAAACAAAGGATAGTGATATCACACAGGCCCCAGATGCATCACCTTTTCAGGGTATAAAGGATGGAGAAAAGAAATACAATTCTTCTCTCACTCCACCAGAAGTAAACAAAAAGAGCCACTCGGAGGAAAAGCACACAATACTCCTAGAAGCAAATTGACTTTGAGTGTTCCCAGAACTTTTCCATGCAGACCGCTGGGCCAAGTCCTCATAAAATCTTGGTAGGGAATGAAGTTCACTGGAGACACTCAGCTAACTACGGCCTAAAGCCAATGCCAGTGGGGAGCAAGAGTTTCTTTTAGGCAACATAGGAATGTTTTCTTTTCTTTCTTTTTTTGTCTTTTTGAGACAGGGTTTCCCTGTAGCCCCAGCTGGCCTGGAACTTCGCTATGTGAACCAAGTTGGCCTTGCAATTCCCAGAGATCTGCCTGCCTCTGCCTCCTGAGTGCACCACCATGCCAGGCTCAAGGAATGTTTTCTTAAATTGATTTGAATAATCTCTAAATGCCCCCCCTCCCAAAAAAAAGAGCTTCCTATCAAGTCTGGAGTTTCATTGCAGAATCCCAAATGACTTCCAAAGCAATACAGTGAGAACTAATTGTCCATGCACGCATTCCACATTCTCCTAGACTATGTGCTGTGTTCTGTGGATTTGCAGTCCCTGTGTGTTTTTTGACACATGTCCTTAAGGCCCTTGTTTGAGGGCATGCATATACTGGGCTGTAGACTTACAATGACTTTTGCCTTCTGTGAGCAGGAACCTCTTTGGTGGGTGGGGGCATGCTTTCTTCTCAGAATTGTGTTTGGCTCCACATATTGATTCTGAAAGAGTAACTGGGAGGTAAGTTATTCAGTAGGAAGGTTTTTCTAGAAAAGGTAAGTTTTATTCAAAGTGATAGATTTAAGCATAATGGCTAAGAGGAAAGAAGAGAACTCTCCCTTTTTGGGGGTCAAACTTCTGTAAAACTGACTTTAAGTTTATAAGGATATGTGATGACACATACCTGTAATCCTAGTACTGCTGAGATAGGGCAGCAGGACTTGGAGTTCGAGACCACTTTCTGCCCTGTGAGAAGGGGAAGAGGAAATGATTTGTAGAAGGTTTCTACAGAGAAAGCATGAATATGAAAATAATTATTTTCAGATCAAATGAAAAGGCAAACATCAAATTTACCTTATTTTAGTTTACTAAAGCATAACTTAGCATGCATTTTTCTTGGCATCTGCTTGAGCTTGACATCATGCAAGCAGTAAAGAAGACCTTGTCCCTGACCTCGAGCACTCAGGATATACTTGGCAGGAAGGAAACCATGACTCAGATTTTATTGAACAGCTACTGAAAAATTCAGATTTTTCTGATGGAGGAAATGAATAAAGGGATGGGTCAAGTGGTGTTATAATTAATAGTAAGTGCTATCTAAGAATTTTAAATAGATGGCTCTAGGAGAATATATGGAAAAAGTGTTTAAATTTGGGGACTGAGACTGGTCAGACGGTTAGAGAAGGACCTTGCTTTGAAGAGCTGAGGGAAAACAAAGAGGCAGAAAGGTGTAAGATTAAAGATCTTAGAGTGTTTGGCTCACAGGACATAGCCAGGTTACCATTTCTCCCTCTATGTTCGGAGTAAAGGACCCAGGGAGAGGCCCATGAGAAGAGGAAGAAAGGGGATTTATTTAACCCACAACTTCTTACTGTACATTTGTGTATATGAGAATTAATGCAGTACTTTTCTGGTTTCCTTTTCCTTAGTGCCTAGAATTCTACCATGAAAACTACATATGTATATTACTTTTTAATTTTTAGGAGCCACAGAGATGCTACCTTAGAAATTAAGTGTTCAGAAGATGGAAATACTAGCTGCAACAGATGCTGTAATACCCAGCTGCAGCCATACAAACCAGCAAAATACTGAATGGCACAAACACCCCAGGCTTTCCCAACACCTCACTTTTTCTTTTATCCCCTGCCTAGGTTACACTGTGGGTGGGAATAAAAATCTCCTGTCCTGTTGCATCCAGGCAGCTGCCAAGCAGTCTGTTTGCCTTGTTCTTTGCTGGCAAATCATTAAACAGTCCCCCCAACAGGCCTCTTCCCCAGGGCCACCCCATGGACAAGGATTCTGAGCTGTGGTCAAAGGGCTGTCAGCAGTCATGTTGGGCTATCTCCAACACAAGCCTTTTCTGGTTAGTGCCTCCCATGAACAGAAGCCTCTTTGGCCTGATGTCAACCTCCCAATGGTTTATGAGAGGATAATCTGAGCGTCTAAATTGGCTGGTGGCTTGAATAATTGTATTTATTTCCTCCTGATGTAATTTCTAAATGAAACCACCCTGTGTCCCCCTCTATTGTTCTTTATTGAAGCATAGACCCATCCCTCACTTTTTTGTTTCCATTTTGCAATGTAAATATCATCTGTGTTACTGCTTAGGAGCCAGGGACTGGGATCAGCCAAGCAGATTTCTTAGCTTCATCCCAATCCCATTCACGGTGTGCTAGTTAAAAGCCCGACACAGTTGAACTGGCCCACTTATTTGCTCTCATAGGGCTTCTAAGCACCAAGGCAAGCCAGTTGTGGAACACAGCGCATGGAACAGAGTTTGCAGGGCACCTTGAAGTTCCCTGGTGCCTGTCTGAGCTAGAGACTAGGCTGGAAGATATGGAATGTGTGTGAAGTGACACACTCTCATATTGAAATCATCAAACAGCAATGCTAAGTAGTTCCTCTGGCAGCTCAGATGGACCTCTGGCATATTTATATAAATACCGTTTTCCTCAAGTTTCATTCCTTTGCTATTTTCAGAACTGTCTGGCTTTAGTCTTGAGCCTTTTAAACATCAAAATCTTAATCTAAATAATGACTTAGAAGCAAACATCACCTGCTTCTGTCATGTTTCTAAATTCCTACCATCTTGGACATGAGTTTGACTAGAATAAAAATGGTGAAAGCATAGGTCTAACAATGTCAAAGCAAATAGTCCATTGGGTTAAGTGTGAAAGGGCAATCAGGTGGTTCATTCTGGAAAGCCCTGCTTCAGAAGGGCCTTTGCCAAAGCATCCTGAAATCCTCACCTTGGAAATGAGAGGATTAGGTACTGTCCCTAAAATAGCTATCTGTCTAAACCTTGGCTTCTCTGCAGAGGACCTCTTGAGATAAGAGGTAGATGATAGGTCTCTAAGGTAAGGGCCCCAGGACAGTGGTCAGGTAATCTTGCAGGACTTCTTAGGATTCTTAGATGGCTGAGCCTTGAGTGCTTAACTGGTAGAGGGTAGGAGTCCAAACCACATGATTGGAGAGTCTAAGGGGTGTGTGTGTGTGTGTGTGTGTGTGTGTGTGTGTTTTACTTTAGATCAGGTATCATGTAGTCCAAGCCCAAGCTGGTCTCAAACTCACTAGGTAGCTAAGGCTGGCTTTGAATTCTTGATCCTTCTGCCTCTGCTTCCTGGAGTACCATCTTGTGTGTGGTGGTATTGGTTTGGTTTGAGTTTTTTGTAGGGTTTTATGTTTTTATTGTTTTTGGTTTTGTTTTGAGACAAAGTCTCACATAGCTCAGGCTACCTTGATTTTGAGAAGCCAAGGATGACTTTAAAACTGATCATCCTGGGGGCTGGAGAGATGGCCTAGCAGTTAGGAGCGCCGACGCTCTTGCAGAGGACCTGGGTTCGATCCCCAGCACCCACATGGCGGCTGAGAGCCGTCTGAAACTCCAATTCCAGGAGAACTCCAGTTCCAGGGGAATCCGACACCCTCTTCTGACCTCCACGGTATTGCACGACATGGGTGCACAAACTTGCATGCAGACAGTACATTGATACACATACAGAAATAAATAAAAAAAATTTAAAAAACTGATCATCCTAAAACAAACAAGCAAACAAACTGATCATCCTTCCTCCACCTCCCAAGTGCTGGGATTATAAGCATGTGCCACTAGGCCTGATTTTATGTTACTGAGAATCAAACCCAGGACTTCATGTATGCTAGGCAAGTACTTGCCAACTGAAGTACATCTCTAGCTCCTTGTATGAGTTTCAACAGAATCTCTAGCCCAGGCTGGCCTGGAATTCATGGATATCCTCTTGCTTACTGAGATTATAGGTGTGTTTGACATGGCTTCTTACTGGGGACAGGGGCTTTTTTTTTTTTTTTTTTTTTTTTTTTGGTCTTTTTCGAGACAGGGTTTCCCTGTAGCCCCAGTGTTCCTGGAACTCACATCTGTAGACCAGGCTGGCCTTGAACTCACAAAGACACTCCTCTGCCTCCCAAGTGCTAGGATTAAAGGCATGCGCCACCAAGCCCGGCCTGGGACAGGGGCTTTAAAAATACTTTTTTTAGCCTATGATAGGGTGAGTTTTTTTTTTTTGTTTTTGTTTTTTGTTTTTTTTTTTTGTCTTTTGAGACAGGGTTTCCCTGTAGCCCCAGCTGTCCTGGAATTCACCTGTAGACCAGGTCGGGCTTGAACTACAAAAGATCCACCTGCCTCTGCCTCCCAAGTGCAGAGATTTAAAGGTGTGCGCCACCACGCCCGGCTGATAGGGTGAGTTTTTTAAGACAGGGTCTTGCTGTGTAAGCCTAGACAGCTAGAGCTCCCTGTGTAGAACACAGCTTGCAGCAATTCTCCTGGCTTTGCCTCCTGAGTGCTGGGATCACAGACATGCAGCACCATGCCTGGCTCAACATGGCTTCTCGATGCACTCAAGTGACAAGACGAATACAAGATATAGGAAGCTGCTTCCAGCAAAGCATGGTGCTGGTCTAGGGTAAACTTCCTGTAAGTAGACAGTGTTAAAATGATGATAAAACACATCGTATAGTAAACACATGCACCATTGACACAGCAGTTTATTGTCAGTGTCATTTCTATGGATGTGTTATAGTTTGTTTTTGTGGTTTGTTGGGTTTTTGTTTTGTTTTTTTTTGGTCTTTTCAAGAAGGGTCTCCCTGTACCCCAGCTGTCCTGGACTCACTCTGTAGACCAGGCTGGCCTTGAACTCACAAAGATTCCACCGCCTCTGCCTCCCAAGTGCTAGGATTAAAGGGGTGCGCCACCATGCCCGGCAGATGTGTTATAGTTTTGACAGCCAACTCCACAGTAGGTGTGTCTATATCAGCACCACTGTCATACACATTCATCACTGATGGAAGCATTGTGTGGCTCTGGCTGCAATGGTGTAAAGGGTCTGCACTCGGGGTGGAGGCTGAGGGGTTCCACCTCTCTTGTTCTGCCACACTTTCTCCGATGATCTCAATGTATTTCTTTTTTTTTCTTTTTTTTTTTTTTTGGTCTTTTTGAGACAGGGTCTCCCTGTAGCCCCAGCTGTCCTGGAACTCACTCTGAAGACCAGGCTGGCCTTGAACTCACAAAGATCCGCCTGCCTCTGCCTCCTGAGTGCTAGGATTAAAGGCATGTACCACCACGCCCAGCTTGATCTCAATGTATTTCTTAAGCAACCCTAGTAATTATCTCTTTTTTGTTTCTCCTTGCTTTCTTCTGCTTCTGAATCTTCTCTACAAAGAGGCTAGGTAGAGTGTGGGGTCAGGAAAACCCCACCACAGAGGCTGTTTTCGTGTAAAGAGGTCTAATTACATCGTGGATCTTTTACGTAGTCTGAGAAGGAGACAGGGACATTTTCAAATCGAAGAATGAAGCCTTTCACTTGGGGTGAGGGAGCAAGGGAAATGAGTCTGGCTGAGGGACCATTATTTGGGTCTGAGCTTCTGTGACCTCTAATTTCAGGACACACCTTTCTCATCCTAAACCAACAGGGACTATTCACTAGAAAAGCATCTCCATACCACGTCTAGTCTGGCTGCCTTTGTTGTGGCTAGAAGAGATGAGATAAATCCAAGCGGAAGAAGGAAGCTGAGGTTGGGGGTGGGGGTGGGGGTGGGGGCGGCAGAGAGGGCAGAGGCCCAGAGGCAAAAGGAACAGACAGATCCTGGCTCTGGCTGGTTAGGATGGTTGAGCTGAGAATCCTAGAAGTGGGGCTTCTTACCTTTTTGGCCCAATTGCATGTCCTGTACCTCTGTAGGGAGCTGTGAGATCACATGGGAAGGAGGGAGGTGCCGGGTACCTCCCCAGCATGCGCTCCAGGCCGGTGATACAGACAGGGTAGTAGGGCTCAATCTAGGAGAAGTCAACCTCTTTAAGCTAGAGTCCCACTTTCCTCATCTGTGAAAAAGTAAGTTTTATTTTGGGGGTGGGAGGTTGCCATATTGTCCAGGGTACATGAGACCCTGTCTCAAAACAAAACAAAACAAAACAAAATTACACAGTAAAAAATATATATATTTTTGTAAATGAAATTTTAACAAAATAGAAACTTTTTGGGGTTTGGTTTGGTTTTGTTTTTAAACAGGGTCTCCCTAGTTCCAGTCTGCCTTGAAGCTACTGTGTGGACCAGGCTGTCCTGGATCTCTGTTCCACCTGCCTCTGCCTCCTGAAGTCTGGTATTAAAGGCACACATGCCACCACTCATGCCACCACGCCCAGCAAAAACTCTTCACAATTCCCCACATCTCAACTTCAGGAGGAAATCTGCTCTCCCAGAGACAGAGATGGGTGGAGATACAGATCTATATCCATTCACTGTTAGGATCTAATCTGTAGCAGGTGAGCATCAGCCTGGAGATAGAGGCCAAGTGAGCAAACCTTGGGCCTCAGCCAGGCTCTTCTAGTGCTGGAGTTGGAGGCGGACCCAGCAGGCCAGTCTGCTTTTCCCAACCCCCTTGCATCAGGAGCTTTACTTTATGATGCTGGTGTGTCCTGCCACCCAAGATAAAAGTCAGGTAGTTCTAAGTTCAAGTAATGGAGGTTGCATAGGAGAGGGTGGTTATAAAATCTGAAAAGAGGAAATGAGAAGAAGGGCGCCTTTGATGTCTGGTCTATGTTCCTGATTACAAAGGCAAAATTGTAGCAGGCAGTAAAGTTACCTGTCCAAGGCCCGGGTGAAGGTCTATATGTGGAATCAGAGAACTAAAAGGTTATTGATGTAGAGGTGGGGGAGGAGAGGGCTGGGAAACGGGAGATGTAGTACAGACCGGCTTGCAAAAGCACACACCCCAAGAGGAGGAGATGCCTTGAAGAAGTAAGACCAGCATTAAATTCAGAGCTCACTTGAGCCCTGGAATGCCCTTTGTGAGGAGGTAATGAGATCACATGGAAAGGGGGCGGGCAGAAAACTGGAAGAGCTTGTTCAGTGGGGTTTGGAGGGCTGAGAATTGGAGGGAAGTGACCGCGCGTAATAAAAGCTGTCCCAGACTGGGCCTTGCGGAACGCTGGCAATCAGAGGCACTGCCGACCGCCCCTGGAGAAAGGAGTCAGAAAGGGCTTTGTCTCTTCCAGGAATAAGAAGAGAATTATTATAGGTGCAGTAATAAAGCCAGCTCCCATTTAATGAGCATTTGCTAAGTGTTGGTCTCTGTGCTAGGCACTTACTATCCATTATCTCTAGTCTTCAGGGTTATCAAGAATCATTTTGGGGGGCAGGGAGGCTAGAGATATGGCTTAGAGGTTAAGAGCACTAGCTGCTCTTACAGAGGACCTGGGTTTGATTCCCAGCACCCACTGGAGGCTAACAACTATCCGAAGCTCCAGTTCCAGGGCATCCAGTGTCCTCTTCTGACCTCCATGACAACATGGGTGTACTTATAAACATGCAGGCAATACACACGTACACATAAAAATAATAAATAAAATATTTTTAAAATCAGGTTTTTGCTTCCATCCTGAAAATTAAGACTATTAGGCTGCATGTGGTGGTTGCAGGCCTTTAATCCCAGCACTTGGGAGGCAGAGGCAGGCGGATCTTTGAGTTCAAGGCCAGCCTGGTCTACGTAGTGGCTCCAGGCTGGCTGGGACTAAAGGGAGACCTTGTCTCAAAAAGACCAAAAAAAAGACTATTAGGCTCAGAAAAGTTAAGTAACTTGCCCTCTATCCCACAGGTAAATGATGGAGGCATTTGAATGTCAGCTTTATGTCTCTCTTGGGAGGGGAATTAAACCAGAACAAATAAAGGAAGAAGAACAGAAAACAGACTTATAAAATATGAAATACAATTAGGCGCAGTGGCTCATGCTATAATTCTAGCTCTGAGTAGGCTGAGGCAGGAGAGTCAGGAGTTTGGAGCCAACCTGGGTTACTTAGCAGGACTGTCTGAAAGGCAAAGCAAAACACCCATAGTATCAGCTACTCGCGAAGCTGAAGCAGAGGGTTGCCTGAGCCCAGAAGTTCAGGGCAACCCTAAGCAACAGCAAGGTCATGTCTCTCAGAACAAAAGGAATATAACCCATGCCACATACCACAGAAGACAAGTTTGCACATCTTTGCCCAGAGGTGTAGATGTGTGCAAAGCCAGTTCCACATCTGAGAGACTTGAACCACGCGAGCGAGCTCCTCTGGAATTCTCCCTCATGGCATCCTGACTCAGCCTCTCAGGAAGACCCTGATCTCCAGTCCTTGAACTCCCCAACTCTCCTGGAGCCCGTCCCAGCCATGCCATCACTGAGCTCCACACGCCCAGTGCTCGCAGCCCTCCTCTGGTGTCACTGAAAGGACAAGTGGCCCACAGTGGAAATCCCAGTAGCATCTTTGTGAGTAGAACACCTTGCATCTTAGGGAGACAGATGTGCTCACATCTGTTCTCTCCCTAGGAACCCTGGAGGACGGGCGAAGGCTGCCTTTGTAAAAAATTTTTTTTTAATTTATTTTATTTATTTCTGTATGTGTATGAATGTACTGTCTGCATGCAAGTGTGTGCACCCGTGTCGTGCAATGCCGCGGAGGTCAGAAGAGGGTATCAGATTCCCCTGGAACTGGAGATCTCCTGGAATTGGAGTTTCAGACGGTTCTTGGCCGCCATGTGGGTGCTGGGGATCGAACCCGGGTCCTCTGTAAGAGCGGTTGGCGCTCTTAACCGCTAGGCCATCTCTCCAGCCGAAGGCTGCCTTTGTGTTGTTCACGCAGTGACTGACATGCTTTGCTAGGTATGACTGATTCTCATTTTAATCTGAGAATTCTTGAAAAGTTCTCATTGAAACAGACTAAAATCATGCAAAATGTGGTGAATGTAGTTCTTATGCTACTGATTTGACTGTGCAAGAAATGACATGTATTTTACATTAAATCTAACTTCAAGGCCCTATCTGTCCTTCAAGATGGGGAGACATTTGTTTCAAGGAAGCTTCCCTTCACATAGTAGCACAAGCATTCAGGGTTCACAAGAACTGGAATGGCCAGGGAATCCCTCTGAGATCTAGTCACCACAAGTATGTCCAATATCCAGATACAAGTACTCTTCTGAAATCAGAGGAGAGATTGGGGCTATAGCTTAGTGGAAGAGCATTTGCCTCGTGTGTCCAGGGGCCTGGGTTTGAGTTCCAGCACTACAACTACAACCAAAGTTTGGATATATTCCTTGGCTGGGGATGTGGTGGCCATGCCTATAATCCAAGCATTCAGAAGATAGAGGCAGGAGGGTCAGGAAGTCATCGTTCTCAGCTATATATTGAGTTTGAGGCCACCCTGGGTTATAATGAAACCCCGTCTCAGAAAAAAAAGGTGGGGGGGAAGAGTAGAGGAAGGAGAAGGGGAAGGGGAAAAAAAAAAGCTAAGGAGCTCCATCCTCTGCTGGAATCCAGCCTCCTGGTATCCATCATTCAGTCATTCTGCATAGACCTCACCCCTCTGGGACCAGGCCCCAGATTCCCACTGCTTGGTACACTCTAGACTCCTCCCTTATCGTTTAAGGCTCTCGAGGCTGAATCCACCCTCGCCCTCTACCTCTGCACTCTGCACCTTTCTGCCTTCAGGACACTTAGACTTCCTCAATGAGTTCATTTTCACCAAAGCCAGGAAAGGTCTTTAATCATCATTGGCTTTTGGTAAATGCTCTTGAGGCAAGGAGAGGAAGGAGGGAAAAAGATGAAAAATGAAGTACAAATATCTCCTTGGTTTATTCTCCACACAACAAAAGAGTACTCTTCAACAGAGCCCTTTTCTGCCACCTCATCCCAGAGCAGCCGTGACCAATGGTTCGGGATACACTGAGTTGTCTTTACAATTAACTGTTGTTTATCTGGTTGTAGAACCTTGATAATTAATCACCAAATGCTGAGTATCCTATGTACAGCAGAGACTAAGGGACAGTGAGGGCTGGATGGCCCCAGGGGGAGGAGAGGGAGGACAGACAGGAGGCAACTAAAGCACGGTAGTCTCACCCGAGACTAGGATGGGGAAATGAAGGACAAATTGGCAAAATGCCAAAAGTGTGTTTAGGGAAGTGAAGCTGGTTATTTCTGGACATGGATTGACAGGGGAAGAGGTATAGGAAGGGAAAGTAAGCCATGAGCCAAGCCCAGTCCAGGAAATAAGCCATGAGCCAAGCCCAGTACATGAAGGGCTTTAAAAAAAAAAAATACTATGGCCGGGCGTGGTGGCGCACGCCTTTAATCCTAGCACTTAGGAGGCAAAGGCAGGTGGATCTTTGTGAGTTCAAGGCCAGCCTGGTCTACAGAGTGAGTTCCGGGACATCTGGGGCTACAAGGAGACTCTGTCTCAAAAAGAAAAAAAACTTACTATGTTTTTATGTATATGAGTGTAATGCCTGCATGTATTTAAGTGCACCCTATCATGCAATGCCCATAGAGATCAAAAGAGGGTGTCAGATTCCCCTGGAACTGGAGTTATAGATGGTTGTTAGCCCCCATATGGTTGCTGGGAAACAAACCCAAATCCTCTCCAAGAGCATCTAGTGCTCTTAACCATTGAACCATCTCTCTAGCCCCAACATGTTTTTTTTTGTTTTTTGGTTTTTTTTTTTTTTTT
>VZQC01007945.1:225832-314382 GCA_009823505.1 Rhizomys pruinosus
AAAAAAAAAAAAAAAAAAAAAAAAAAGAGTGCAAGGCTGCAGAAATGATTCAGTGCTTAGGAGCATGTGCTGCTCTTGCAGAAGACCCAGGTTCAAGTCCCAGCACCCATCTGGCAGCTCATGTCTTTCTGAGACAGGGTCTCCCTGTAGCCCCAGCTGGCCTGAATCTCACGGTGTAGACCAGAGATCTGCCTGCCTCTGCCTCCTAAGTACTGGGATTGAAGATGTGTGCTACCATGCCTGGCTCCAAATAAATTCTTTTTTTTATTTTATTTATTCATTTATTTATTTATATGTGTATGAATGTACTGTCTGCATGTAGGTCTGTGTACCTGTGTTGTGCAATGCTGCGGAGGTCAGAAGATGGTCTCGGATTTCCCTGGAACTGGAGTTCTCCTGGAATTGGAGTTATAGACGGTTCTCAGCTACCATGTGGGTGCTGGGGATTGAACCCGGGTCCTCTGTAAGAGTGGTCGGCGCTCTTAACCGCTAGGCCATCCCTCCAGCCCCCCAAATAAATTCTTTTTAAAAGAGTGCAGAATCTGCTGGGCGTGATGGCGCACGCCTTTAATCCTAGCACTTGGGAGGCAGAGGCAGGCAGATCTTTGTGAGTTCAAGGCCAGCCTGGTCTACAGAGTGAGTTCCAGGACAGCTGGGACTACAGGGAGACCCTGTCTTGAAAAGACCAAAAAAAAAAAAAGTGCAGAATCCATCCCAAGGGCTGTCAGGAGCCCTATAAGAGCTTGCAGTAGAGATAACATTCTCAAGTTAGCATTTTGGGCCATTTTTACCACAATACAGAGTCAGTAGGGTAAGGTAACCCTAGTTTGGAAGTTCTTTTAGTAACTCCAGAGATGGCAGATTTACGTAAATAAGGAGCTGGGCCAGGTTGAGGAGAGAAACAGGAGTAAGGAGATGGAGCTGGATGGTCCCGTGGGCCTCCCTCCCGAGGAATGAGAAGGAACCTGGAATGAGGACTAGGTGACTCCTCTTGGCCTGCAGGCTGCACGAAAGGAGCTCTAGATGCAGCTACAGCAGGAAAAGGAGAAGATACTGCAGACATTTGGACATAGAACTCATAGACTTTGGTAATTTCTTAAGTATTGATGTTGAGGAGGGGTGAAGGAGAAGATCGGGAGGGTGACCTCTGACTTGGGTGACAGGTGGGGGTAGTGGCTCTGATCTCTAAAACAGGAAACACTGGAGAAGCCATTTTAGACCAGCCCAAGTTTGAGGTGTCTCATTTAATGTTCTTCAAATAGAAGGATCCAGGGGGAAGTTATGAATGTATGGTTCTGGAGCTCAGAAGATGAGGCTGTGGTGTGGAGAGCCGTGGCTGAGGGATTGGTGGGGTCCCTCAGCGCATGAAGAATGCCTAGGACGATCACCTAGGGTTCACCAACCGCATTCTAAGAACTCATACTTGATCCTTTTGACTTTGAAAGCATATAGTTGCCTGGGCATGGTGCTACATGGCTGTAATCTCACTAATTGGGAGGAAGAGACAGGAGAATTGAGGCAAGTTCAAGGCCAGCTTGATCTAAATAGTGAGCCCCATCTCAAACAAATAAGCAAACAAACAAACACCCCCTATAATTAGTAAGGCACATTTTCTTGGTCATGAATTGAGAGGAAAATTGTCATGCCTTTCAAGTCAAATGTAAACTGCTATTTGTTTGTTGTTTTATATTTTATTATTTTATTTCATGGGTATGAGTGTATTGCCTGCATGTAAGTGCACCTGTGTCATGCAATGCCCACAGAGTTAGAAAAGGGCAACAGATTCCCCTGGAACTGGAATTATGGATGGTTGTCAGATGCCATGTGGGTGCTGGGATTTGAACCTGGCTCCTCTGCAAGAGCAGCCGGTGCTCTTAACCGCTGAGCCACCTCTTTAGCCCCTGTGAAACAGGTAGTGAGGGCTAGTCTGGAACTCACTCAGCAATCTCCCTATTTCACCCTTCTGAGTGCTGGCAATACAGGCTTGTGACACCATACCCAGGTCTGTCTTTTTTCTTTCTTTGTGGGGTAGCATTTGACACAGGGTCTCCCTGTAGCCCTGGCTGATTGGAACTCCCTGTGTAGACCAGGCTGGCCTCAGTTTCTGCCTCTGCCTCTGAGTGCTGGAATTGAAGCATGTGCCATCACACCTGGCTAGCTCTTTCATTTTGTTCTTTTTATCTTATTTTTTATTGTCTTCTGATCAGTGCCAATTACTAGCTGTTTAATCTTGGGTATGCATGTTATTTAATCCTTTAGTGTCTAGGTTCTTCATTTTCAAAAGAGAACAAAAATAGTTTCTACCTTAGTGTTATGCAGGTGAAAAGACTTATTATACAGCCTGTGGTATGTTTTCAGTATATACAAACTATTATTATCCTCACAATTATCATTATTAGCCGAGACAATGGAGGCTTGAATCGGCATTCATGTGGAGTTCCAAGACTGCAGAAGATGGAGTCAGACAGAGCTAAGTTCTGTGTGTGACCTTGGCTTCTCTGCTTCTTTGAGCCTCAAGCTTTTTTTTTTTTTTTTTTTTTTTTTTTTTCGAGACTGGGTCTCTCTGAAGCCCCAGCTGTCCTAGATCTTGCTCTGTAGACCAGGCTGGCCTTGAACTCACAAAGATCAGCCTGCCTCTGCCTCCTGAGTGCTAGGGTTAAAGGCGTGGGCCACCACACTGGGCTCTTCTTTACATGGGGTAGCAGAGCTGCCTCATAGTAAGATAAAGCCTGAAGCCCTGGCAGACAGGAGGCACTTACAGTGACTAATCTCCTCTCATTCTCACACCCTTGATTGCTTATTCAGAACCAGGGAAATCTGGTAACTCTGACACAAGGTTTTCTTTCCCCTTTCAAAACCTTGTCACAGGTACCCTCCAGCAGCACTGGTCTGGTGCAGGCTCTCCTGCATTAAGGGACAGGGACAGAGTAGTGGGCAAATATCCTTTCTTTCTTTCTTTCTTTCTTTCTTTCTTTCTTTCTTTCTTTCTTTCTTTCTTTCTTTCTTTCTTTCCTTCCTTCCTTCCTTCCTTCCTTCCTCTCTCTTTCTTTCTCTCTTTCTTTCTTTCTTTCTTTCTTTCTTTCTTTCTCTCTCTCTCTCTCTCTCTCTTCCTTCCTTCCTTCCTTCCTTCCTTCCTTCCTTCCTTCCTTCCTTCCTTCCTTCCTTCCTTCCAGTCATTCCTTTCTAATCAGCCCTCTGCTCAGTGGGAGATAGGGAGATGTCTTGGGGTCTTCATGAGGGAGTTGGCAATGAGCAAAGGGCGAGTGTTCAAAGGAATGGACTTCTGTGGTTAATTCATACTTCCCAAAGATTTCTATTTTGGTGGAGCAGCTATTTCTTTTTTTTTCTTCCACTTTTATTTGTTTATTTTTAAGGGATTCTACAATATAATAACATAGTTGTTTTCAGATAACATTGATGTTGCTCAGTTTGCCGTACAATTAGGTAATTGGTGCATTTTGCAAGTATCTTTGTCCAAATTTTGAACAACCCATGGTTCCCATAGTCCAGTTGGTGATGCTTGTATGCACAGGCATGTTGATCAATTAGGAGTCCAGTCCATATTGCTGTAGTCTCACGATTCACCCCAATCTCTCCACAGTCATTACATTCTACCATGCCTCCTCTTCCGCAATTTGTTCCCTAGGCTTTGGGAAAGGGGCACAAGTGGGTGAGAAGAAAACAGTCTACTTTCTTTGGAGTTGTCATTTTAGACTCTAGTCTGTTCAGGTTGCTTCCCTTCATAGGTTGACAGCTTATCCAGTGATACCTTTTTAGTCATACTAACAAAGCACAAGCAATTGGATGTACAGGCATTTAAGCAGTACTAATTATTATGGCAAGCTAAGCTGTGATGGTATGCTAATCCACAAATGGTGACAAGTTTTTATTGTGGCTTATAACATCTCCTAACCACTAGAGGACATAAGCTTGTGGCATCCGCTGTGAGTTATTCTTCCAAGGAGAGAGCTAATAGCCAATTAGATTTGGGATATATATAGACACATGGCTGCCACTGTTGCATAGTATCTCCAGGCAGTTGAGGTGTAGCTGATACTGATGGAGGAGTCTTGCTTGTCTTAAGGAAACCAATATTTTGCTATATTGCTTTAGTAGCCTTTGGTAACGCTCTCTGGCATTTCAGAGGCCAGTTGTACATTAGCAAGTGACGTCTCATAACATTTTTTCATGCTCACACCAGGTCTTCAACAACAGGGACTTACTGCCTTTCTCCTTGCATATATCCCACTTATAGGCAAAAGGCCTTTATAATTTGGGGGGGGGGGGTTGAATCCCCCAGCCAACATCTCCTAGCTGCCTAGGAGATGTTGGCTAGGAGATGCCTAGGAGATAATTCATTGCTGACGTCAGAGCTTTCCTGTACCAATATATTTTGCTTAATTACACAGCTTATAAAGACTTCACTATTGAATTTGGCTCTAGATAGAGAATTGTCCTTTCACAGTTCCTATGCCTATCAGACAATCAAAAAAGGGTAGTTATACCTGTTTTATAGGAAATTACCACTATAACAGTTGACTCTAATTTACAGTTAGGGAATGATTTCAGTACCATCATGTTTTTCTTTTTCCTATAAAGAGGAGCGGTAGGAAGGTTTCTCAGCATCTGGAAGGTAAACCCCGTTAGGTCCCATTATAAACAGTTAACCCCAATAGAATTCAGAGAGATGCTCAGTGTCTGTGACTCAGGCAGTCTAAGGTTCCGCTTTCTTTAATGTTCAGATGGGTCAGCCTCTCTGCTGGCATTTCCCAGGCCATCCTGCACAGCCAAAGGTTGTATGTTTTCAGGCATTTAGATTAGATTGGTGATTTTTATCTGTGGGAACATACAATTCTCCTCCTGAAACTAACAATGGGAGGAGCAGCTATTTCTTTTTTTTTTTTTTTTTTTTGTCTTTTCAAGACAGGGTCTCCCTGTAGCTCCAGCTGTCCTGGAACTCACTCTGTAGACCAGGCTGGCCTTGAACTCACAAAGATCCTCCTGCCTCTGCCTCCCAAGTGCTAGGATTAAAGGCGTGCGCCACCACACCCGGCTAGGAGCAGCTATTTCTAACCACCACACCAGCTCTCCTCTGTATCACCAGGAGAATCCTCACATGTAGGTCTGTGGTCCTTGATACATGGTCTGACTTTCCAGCCTCATCCCATGCCTTCCTGTTCATGCCATCCCTATCTTCCTGCAGTTCCATCCCAACCTGGTGCCTTGGCATAGGTAGCTTCCCCTGCCAGGAATGTATCTCTCCACTCCACCTCTGTTGTGACCCCTCTAGGTTAACACACATCCCAAAAGAAGCCTTCGAGTTGCCTTTATGAGGAGCCTTGTCTTCTTGAGTCCTCCCATAAACCCTTGAACAAGCAGGCACCATAACATCACAGTGCACTGTGCTCGCAGGCCTCTCTTCTGAGCTGCTTTAGGCAAAGGGCCTCTCTTATTCATGATTGACATCTCTGTATTGTACAGTATCTGGCACCATGGGCACCTTCAGGGTCGGTAGAATGAAGTGAATGAGAAGCTGGACATGGTGGTACATGCTTTTAGTTTCAATACTCTTAAGGCAGAGGCAGGTGAATCTCTATGTTTTCTGGTAGCCTAATCTATGCAGTGAATTTCAAGGCAGCCAAGGCTATATGATGATACCAGAGAGAGACGAGAGAGACAGAGATTAAGAGAGAGAAAGAACTCTAGGGAGATGATTCCATCAGTAAAGTACTTGCCACACAAACATGAAGATCTGAGAGCAAATCCTAGTACCCATGTAAAAAAAACTGGGCATGATGGTGCTATAATCCCAGTGCTGGGGAGGCAGAGACAGTTAGTCAGCAAGCTCTAGGCTCAGTGAGTGACCCTGAATCAAAAAATAAGGTGGATGGGGTGGAGAGATGGCTCAATGGTTAAGAGCACTGGCTGCTGTTGCAAAGGACCGGGGTTTGGTTCCCAGCACTCACCTAGTCCGTAAGTTGAGTTCCAAGGTATCTGACACCCTCTTCTGACCTCCTCGGGCATTGCACAACATGGGTACACAACACACAACACAGTCAGGCATAACACAGGCACATCAAATTAAAATAATAAAATATTTAAAAAACAAGGTAGAAAGCAATTGATTTAGACACCCAGTATTAACCTCCAGTTTCCATACACACATCCACATATATATGCATGCACAAATGAACAAGTTTACACACACACAAGAAAGGAATGGATAGATGGTTGGATAGGCAAGCTAAAGCAGCTTGTTGGGTCAGGAGCTTCACTGAAGAGAGAACAGCCCAACTTCATGTCAGCTTTTTTCTGGAGATAAAGTTGAATAACCTTTCTCTCATGTTAAACTTTGATCCCCACCAAATCAGTAATCAGTAAATTCTGGAAAATAGAATAGAAATCCTAGCATATTGTGCTGGCACACACCATACCTTGGATCCCAGCAGTCAGGAGGCAGAGGCAGGTGGATCTCTGTGATTGAGGTCAGTCTGGTTTACATAGTGAGTTCTAGGCTGGCTGGGGCTACATTTATAAATAAGTAAGTGAGTAAATAAATAAATAAATAAATAAATAAATAAATCTTCTATCTTAGCACCCCCTCAGCCAGAGATTTTTATTCTCAGGAGTGCAATTCAAAACAAGGTAGAACATATTTATTTACTGAGAACATACTATGTTCAAGGAATGTCAGTGATACAGTACGAATGAGTCTGAAAGAGTTTTCATAAAATGACTATGACTTTAAATGCTTTGGTAACAGTATCATCTTCATACAGTTGAAATTTGCTATGGTTCCCTTTATGGTTCTTTCTAGAAGTACTTGCAATTTCAGCATCAGTAGAGAGGGATGTGAGTAGCTCCGGCAGGAACACACCCTCTTGCCGGGAATCCTCGGCTTCCCACCATATGGGAGTCCTGGCCCATAGGATTGTCCAGGGATAAATAAATAAATAAATAAATACTACTTTGTTTTCTTAGAACTCTGGGAAAATTAGATTCAAATGGGTTTTAGAATTATCTTCAATGAGGAGTCAGCATAATAACTAGGTGGGGCTGCCCCCAAGCTTGATGACCTGAGTGCAGTCCCCAGGACCCATGATAACTAGGTGGGGCTGTCCCCAAGCTTGGTGACTTGAGTCCAGTCCCCAGGACCCATGTAGTGAAAGGAGAAATAGTACTATGGGTCATCCTCTGACCTCCACATATGAACTGTGTACACACACACACACACACACACACACACACACACATGCTAAATACAATGTAATAACTTTCAAAAAAAAGAATCACCTTGATTGAGAAGAGAGTTGTAGTAAAGCAGCCCATCCCTCTGATTGGGGGGGGGGGGTTCCTAGGATTTCTGGCCACACTTCCGGCCCATTTTCCCATTAGTCATTATTTGACAGTAGCTGGACTTAGAGATACAGGGTCTTGGACTAGACCTGACATAGCCCCAGAGCAGATGGGGCTGAGCTGACCCCAAATCTATTGCATTAATCCTGTGGACATGAATTGTGCTGGCCAAGCCTTAAGTCTTGGCCAAGCCTTATCCAAGACGGCCTTTTCTCCCTTCCAGCACTGTGCTTGATCCTGCGGTCACCACAGGGCACAGCAGAGAGAGAAGTGGAGGCAGGCACTGAGTAGAAGACGTAGGCCAGAATCTACAGGGCAGGAGCTGCTGAGGGTGTCTCAGAGAGGCATTGGACCCTGCACTGCTCTCAGGAGCAAGGATGGAAGGCACGGGAGGGAGCACATGGGAAATCTCTGAACCTGGAGGTTGCAGGAGTACATGAGTAATCTCTGAGCCTAGAGGTCTGGGAACAAGTAGAAGCTTGGGAATGAAGCAGGAGAGGGGTCTTCTGTATCTGGTCAGCTTGGAAAAGTAGAGTGTCTTGCAGCTGCTCTGCAGCAGGCCCTACATTCAGGTCCTATCCTCCCTCCCACCCCACCCCTATCACCCTACTCCCAACACCCTTGAAGTGATAGTTTGCTATGATTCTATCCAGGAATAAGGCCCACATTTTTAGAAATAGGGTGGCCTGGAATTCACTGGATAACTCAGGCTGGCCTCAAACATATGGCAAGCCTCCTGCCTCTGTCACCTGAATGCTGGGATCAGTACCACGAGACCTTACCTGGAGGCCAGCAAGATGGCTCAACAGGTAGAATTTCTTGTAGTACAAGGCTGATGACTTGAGTGTGAATCCTTAGATCCCATGATGGAAGGAGAGAACCATCTCCTAACAGCTGTCCTCTGACCTTTCCTTGTGTACAAGTGCACCCACACCTGCACACATCACACATACACATTCAATGATTATTTATTTATTTATTTATTTATTTATTTATTTATTTATTTATTATTTATTTTTGAGACGGGGTCTTCCTATAGCCCCAGCTGGCCTGGAACTCACTCTGTAGACCAGGCTGGCCTTGAACTCACAGAGATCCTCCTGCCTCTGCCTCCTGGGTGCTAGGATTAAAGGCATGCTCCACCACACCCCGCTTAAAGATGGTTCTTAGCCCCCATGTGGGTGCTGAGAATCAAACCTGGGATCTCTGCAAGAGCAGTCAGTGCTCTTAACCACTGAGCCCTCTCTCCAGCCCTGATAATACATTTATAAAAAATGATTAAAAACAACCTACCCGGCCGGGTGTGGTGGCGCACGCCTTTAATCCTAGCACTTGGGAGGCAGAGGCAGGTGGATCTTTGTGAGTTCACAGCCAGCCTGGTCTACAGAGTGAGTTCCAGGCCAGCTGGGGCTACAGGGAGACCCTGTCTTGAAAAGACCAAAAAAAAAAAAAACCTACCTGGAGCCTGCCTAGACCAAGGTAGAGGTGCTACCTTCTCACCCGTAGCTCACACCTCTTCCTAGAGCCTCTGTAACCCAAGTCTTTTTCTCTCTCTGCAGTCCCACCCCTTGTACCTGTGCAATGCCAGTGATGATGACAATCTGGAGCCTGGATTTATCAGCATCGTCAAGCTGGAGAGTCCTCGACGGGCTCCTCGCCCCTGCCTGTCACTGGCCAGTAAGGTACATTCTCACATGATTCTATGCATGTACTGATCTGCACCCAGCCCCAGGTCTCCCTGTAGCTCTGGCTGTCCTGGAACTCACTCTGTAGACCAGGCTGGCCTCAAACTCAAGAGATCCGCGTGCCTCTGCCTCCCAAGTGCTAGGATTAAAGGCGTGCGCCACCACGCCTGGCATTTATTTATTTCTGTATGTGTATCAATGTACTGTCTGCATGCAAGTTTGTGCACCCGTGTCGTGCAATGCCGCGGAGGTCAGAAGAAGGTGTCAGATTCCCCTGGAACTGGAGTTCTCCTGGAATTGGAATTTCAGATGGTTCTTGGCTGCCATGTGGGTGCTGGGGATCAAACCCGGGTCCTCTGTAAGAGCAGTCTACACTCTTAACTGCTAGGCCATCTCTCCAGCCCCTCTTTTTGTCTCTTAAGAGTGATATGCCTGACTACCTTGGGCTTCCTTAGCTCATGACTGGTCATGAAGAGGTAGATGTTCACACTTCTGTTCCTTTTTCTTTTTTTTTTTTTTTTTAAAAAAAGGGTCTCCATGTAGCTCAGGCTGGCCCTGAACTCGAGATCCTCCTGCCTCTGCCTCTTCAGCATATCCTACTGGTGTGCACCACCACCACCACCAGCAACACACTTCTATTCTTATTCCATTAATCAGTTCCACAACTTCTAGCATGACCATCACCCTACTTCTTCCTCCATCACTTAGGACTTCCTAAGCCCCTTCACCTGTTTGGCACCATAGCAAAAATAGGGATTACTTGAGGGGCTCTCCCATCCTTCAGAAACATCTACTGAGAACTTTCACAAGAACAGGAAAACATCCAGGCGTGGTGGCTTATCCTTGTAATCCCAGTACTTGGGAGGCTGAGCTAGGAGGATTGTGTGAATTTGAGACCAGCCTGGGCTACATAGTGAATACTAGGTCAACTTGGGATACATATCAAGACCCTCACTTAAAAAGAAGGAAGGAGGGAAGGAAGGAAGGAAGGAAGGAGAGGGAGAGGGAGAGGGAGAGGGAGAGGGAGAGGGGGAGAGAGAGAGAGAGAGAGAGAGAGAGAGAGAGAGAGAGAGAGAGAGAGAGAGAGACCCAGCAAAATAGAATTTATCACCCTTAGCCTTAAAATGTTTACACATTTCCTCTGAGGATTGTTAACCATTGGCCTGTAAGATAGCTTTGGCTTGCACAATGGTTGTATATAAATTAGGGCTGGGAATGTAGCTCAGTTGGTAGAATGCCTTGCCTAGAACACACGAGGCCCTGAGTTTGTTCCCTTACAGTGCTTAAAACCAGGCTTAGTGGCACATGCCTGTAATCCCAGCACTTGGGAGAGGAAGACAGAAGGATCAGAAGTTCAGGACCATCCACAACTGCACACTAGGTCTGGGGCCATTCTGGGATATGTGCGAGAACCAGTCTGAAAATAAACAGGGGCTGGAGAGATGCTGTCTGAAACTCCAGTTCCAGGAAATCTGATACCCTCTTCTGACCTCTGCAGGCATTCATTGTATGACATGGGTGCACTTACATACATACAGACAATATACTTATATATATCAAATAAAAATAATAACATATTAAAAATAAAAATTAACAAAACTCAAAAATTCCAGCCAAAATGTAAATTAATTTCTACATTTAAAAACTGGAATATGTTAGTCAGGTATGGCAACACATTGCTGTAATTTCAGAGCTAAAAGGAGGCTGAGGCAGGAAGACCACAAGTTTGAGACCAGTCTGGGCTCCATCTAGAAACCCTGTCTCAAAAAAACAACCCCCCCCCAAAAAAAAAGTTTCAGCTTTTCTGGAAGAAAACTCAATAGCTCCAACCAGGTTTCTTCTACAGCCCTGTAGAGCATAGTGAGCAGGACATGAGCTGTCCGCTTTCCTGGGCTCTCTAATTTGCTGGCCTGCCACCTGCTACCTTGTGGACCCTTTTCCTAATGATGACAGTTACTGTTCTGTGTGCTTCCCTCTGTACCCAGGGGAATGTGGAACAGATTCTTTATAACTCTCAGGAGCAGGTCTCCTACCTCAGCCTCCCAAGTGCTAGGATTACAGGTGTGGGCAGAAAGGCAGACATAACAGCTCTCCTATAGGTACAAAATGCAAGCAAGGATGGAAAAATTAAGCAATGTGCCAGAGAAACAGTTCAGAAGCAGGAGGGACAAGATTTGAAACCAGCCCTGTCTGGTTCTCAAACTTAGACTTTTAATCTTTCTCTTCTGGCTTCCATTCTAGCTGGGAAAACTGAAAGTCTGTGTAGATATAGTTAGACTGTGTGCAGTACAAATGGGGGAGAGAGTTCTGATCTCAGTGCTATTAAGGGAGAAGAGTGACACCTCTAACCTTTGCAGAGATTCCTAAGGGAGTTTTTTTTTTTTTTTTTTTTTTATTTATAGGCCAACTCCTAAAAAGTTTTGCTTTTTACAAATGATGAATGGTCTTGATACTNGTTTTTTTTTTTTTTTGGCGTTTTTGAGACAGGATCTCCCTGTAGCCCCAGCTGTCCTGGAACTCACTACGTAGACCGAGCTGGCCTTGAACTCACAGAGATCTGCCTGGCATGGAGGCACATGCCTTTAATCCCAGCACTCAGGAGGCAGAGGCAGACAGATCTCTGTGAGACTGAGGTCAGCCTGGTGTACAAAGCAAGTTCCAGGCCAGCTGGGGCTGCAGGGAAACTCTGTCACAAACAAACAAACAAACAAACAAACAAACATCGCGATCCTCCAGAGGGCAAGGAGAAATCCTCCTGGGTGCCGTTATGTTCTGCCAAGCATGCTGGTGAGGTGAAATCACACATTATGTTCAAAGGACCTTGGTGCTGCTGCACACCTGTAATGCAGCCCTTGGGAGGTGGAGGCCGGAAGACTGAGTTTGGAGCTCCCTGGTGAGACTGTTTCAAACAACATGGCAGAAGGCACTGTGGTGGCAGAGCTAGAGTGGGATACCACATTTTTCTGTAAAATTTCCAGAATAAACATACGCTGCTTTTATAAGAGAAGGGGAAGAAGAAGGGGGGGGGCACCCCACCAGAGCCTCCATGAACTCTGCCCACCTCCCCTCGCTCTCCACTTACACTCTACCAAGCACAGAGCATATGCTGAGCCCATGCTTCCCAAATGAACAACATTCTCCTAAATTTTTAAAGCAAGAGAAATCAAATAGCCATACACGGCTTAGCTTTAGACGGAAAAGACTCCTGCTGGCAGTTAAGGCCTCTGAGGCTTTACAGAGATGCCTCCCCTCCACTTCCGTGTGTCTTTTCTGCATGCCCCTGGTTTACCTCCCATGGACTGTATTAGTATGGCCCCACCAGGGGAACATCACACTTACCTGTCCGTGGGTATCACTCATCGTTTGGGGTTTTGTTGTCATTGTTGCTTTTTGTTTTGTTTGTTGTTTGGCAGCTCTGGGGGATCAAACCCAGGGTCCCCTGTGTGCTCGCCAAGTGTATACCACCAAGCTATACCCCCAGCCCGCCACAGTTGGAACCTGCCTACATCCCTGCCCCTGTAGGATGAGGTCAGAACCCATCCTAAGTCTTTGAAGTCCTTAGGAAGATAAAGAAATACTGTAGGGCTGGGCGTGGTAGCACACAGCTTTAATCCCAACACTTGGGAGGCAGAGGCAGGTGGATCTCTGTGAGTTCAAGGCCACCCTGGTCTACATAGTGAGTTCCTGGGGCTACAGGGAGATCCTGTTTCAAAAAGACCAAAAAAAAGGGGGGGTTGTATGTATGTATGTTTGTATGTGCACTGTGTGCGTACTTGTTGCCAATGGAGGCCAGAAGTTCTGTTGGAACTAGAGTTATAGATGATTGTAACCTGCCATGTGGGTGCTAGGAAGCAAACCCAGGGCTTCTGCAAGCATCTCTCAAGCACTGAGCCATCTCTCCAGCCCCAAGGAGCACATTCTTGTAGATGTGGAAGGAACATGTGCTCAGTGCCCTTCTGGCGCTTGGTGGGCTTCTGTTTTTCCATCATCATAAAATGATTGATTTTCTACGTCCATGATTGTTGTAAGGATGAAAATCAGTAGAACCTGAGCTAAAACAAATACAAAAATAAAAACTAAGAGTCCGGCTAGCTGGCTCAGCTCTTGCAGAGGACCCAGGTTGGATTCCAAGCACCACATGGTAACTCCAGTTCCAGGGGAATCCAGTGTGGTACTCTGATCTCCATGGGCATTGTATGACACAGGTACCCTTACATACATGCAGGCAATACACTCATACACATAAAATAAGAAAATAGGGGCTAGAGAGATGGGTCAGCAGTTAAGAGTGCTGACTGCTCTTACAGAGGACCGGGGTTCGATTCCCAGCACCTACATGGTGGCTAAGAACCGCCTTTAACTCCAGTTCCAGGGGAATCCAACGTCCTCTTCTGACCTCCACAGCATTGCATGACATGGGTGTACCAACCTGCGTGCAGACAGTATACTCATACACATAAAAAATAATAATAAATAAATAATAAAAAATAAAATAAGAATATAAGTGAAATACTTTAAAAAACTAAGCCAGGTAAAAAAAAATAAAAAAATAAAAAAATAATCCAGGTATGGTGGCACAGGCCTTTAACTTCAGTACTCAGGAAGCACAGGCAGGAGGTTGCTTTCAGTTCAAAGCCAACCTGGTCTATATTGCAAGATACATTGCAAGATATATTGCAAGATTCAAGCTAACCAATGCTATATGCTGAAACCTTGTCTCAAAACTGAACAAGGACTGGGAATATAACTTTGTTGGTAGAGTGTTTGCTTAGGATGCATGAAACCCTGGGTTCAATCCTCAGCACCACATAAACCAGGCATGGTGTACACACCTATAATCTCAGCACTCAGGAGGTGGAGGCAGGAGGATCAGGAGTTCAGGGTTATCCTTGGCTACATAGAAATTTCAAGGCTAACCTGGGGTATGTTAAGTCCATGTCTAAAAAAAAAATGACAGCAATAATAACAACAACAATGACAAGGACGATGACAAAAAGCATGTTAGGAGTTTAAAAGGAATAAGGAGTCTGGAAACCACAGCTCTGATTCCTCCCAATAGTCTTTCCTTGCTTGGTGTGTTAGACTTTTTGTTGCTGTGGCTAAATTTTTTTTTTTCTTTTGGTCTTTTTGAGACAGGGTTTCTCTATAGCCCCAGCTAGCCTGTAACTCACTACATAGACCAGGCTGGCCTTGAACTTATAGAAATCCACCTGCCTCTGTTTCCCAAGTGCTGGGATTAAAGGCATGTGCCACCAGACTAGTGTGAATAAATTTCTAAGAAACAATCTAAAGTAAGGTTTATTTTAGCTCGTGGTTTCAGGGTCTTCAAGTCAGACTGGCTCAGAGCTTCTGTCTGTGGGAAGGTGCTAGCTATATTATGATCAGGGTGCAACAGCATGACAGAGTAGAACAGCTCAGATCACAGTGGCCAGGAAGGAGATGGAGGGAAGGACGGAGGGAGAAAAGGAGGAAAAGAGGGAGGAAGGGAGGGGTGAGAGGAAAGGCTTTCACCTTTTCTCCCTGTCATTCTATGGGATGGTGCCATGCATATTCAGGACAGGATCCCCCTTTAATTAATCTCTCCGGAAACATCCTCACAGACACACCCAGAGGTATACTTTACTAATCCCCTGGGTGCTTCTCAGTCTAGTCAGGTTGACAGTCTGGTTAGCCATCACACCTGATCTCTCTCCCATTGCTCTGGGAATCACTCAAGCCCCAAGCACATCAATTGCTTCTGGTTGCTTGAGTCCAAGGCTTCTCATTTTTTGACCTCACCAACTGGCTTTTGCTTGGGGTCTCCTGGCTCAAAAGAGATCTGTCAGGGTAGGGTCTTCAAGCTGCTTCAAATATTTCAGATATCTCATGGGCTAAGATTGAAATACTCATTTTGCTTTGGGTTTGTATAATTCTCTAAATTTAGTGTTTTAATACAAATTATATAATGATAGCCGGGCATGGTGGTGCACACCTTTAATCCCAGCATTTGGGAGGCAGAGGCAGGCAGATCTTTGTGACTTCAAGGCCAGCCTGGTCTACATAGTGAGTCCAGGCCAGCTGGGGCTACAAGGGAGACTCTGTCTCGAAAAAAAACTGTGAGTGGCTTATGTGTTTTTTTTTATCATTTTGTTTGTTTCTGAAACAGGGTCTCCCTGTAGCCCTAGCTATGTAGACCAGGATAGCCTTGAACTCACAGAGATCCACTTGCTTCTGCCTTCTTTTTTTTTTTTTTTTTTTTATTTTGGTCTTTTTTGAGACAGGGTCTCCCTGTAGCCCCAGCTGTGCCTGAACTTCACTCTGTAACCAGGCTGCTTTGAACTCACATAAGATCCGCCGCCTGCTGCCCCCAAGTGCTGATAAAGGGTGCAGACCGAGCCCATGCCGGCTCACCTTCTGAGTGCTTGAGATTAAAGACATCGCCACCACGGCCCAGCTTTTTTTTTTTTTTTTTTTTTTTTGTTTTTTTCCGAACAGGTGCTCCCTTATAGCCCAGCTGGCCTGGAACTCACTTTGCTAGAAGCTGCTTGAACTCACAGAGATCTCCTGCCTCTGCTCCCAAGTGCTGGTATTAAAATGTTATTTTTTCTTTTTCTTTGTTTTTTTTTTTTTTTTTTTTTTTTTGGTCTTTTGGAGACAGGGTCTCCCTGTAGCCCCAGCTGTCCTGGAACTCACTCTGGAGACCAGGCTGGCCTTGAACTCACAAAGATCCGCCTGCCTCTGCCTCCCAAGTGCTAGGATTAAAGGAGTGCGACACCACGCCCGGCTAAAATGTATTTTTTTTTTAATAAGAGTCATGGGAAGTGTAAGGGAAGGATCTTTCATGAGAAAAATTTGAAAGTCACTGACCCAAATTGATTTCTGTTCTGGTTTTTCCTTAATATTAATGCTAAGTCAGGTATTATAGGACGCCCTTATAATCCCAGCACTCAGGAGGTGGAGGCAGGAGGATCAAGAGTTCAAGGCCATCAAGGTTGTCTTTGGCTACATATTGAGTTCAAGCCTAGTCTCAGATATATGAGACCCTGTTGGGGGGCAGGGGGAGAGGAGAGAGAGCTGGGTAAATGGAAGGAAGGGATGAAAGTGCAAGCAAGTCATTATAATTAACTGAGGTTCAAGGCGTGGCTTCTCTACTGCTTCTCAGTGTGACCTGGACACTTTGGCTCACCTCTCTGAGCCTCTATTTTCTCATCTGTAAAAGGGAAATAATGGGACTGATACATGAAAAGTCATGAGGATTTAATGAGACGGTGTAGAAACAAACTCGTAGTCCAATGCCAAGCATATAGTAACCATTCAGTAAACGACTACAATGATCATCACAGGCATCACCATGCTGTGCTGGAGGGTTGGTTGTTTTGCTTCATTTTGGTTTGGTTTGGTTTGGTTTGGTTTGGTTTGGTTTGGTTTTTCTGGCTCTAGAAATTGAACCCAGGCTCAAAGAACTGACTGAAACAGTGAACTTCTGCTCAAAACAATCAACTTCCTCATGGAGAATATTGAGAAAGACTGAGAAAGAGATGAAAAGCATGTTTGGCAGAATGCATGAGCTCTGGTGGGGTGGGGGAATGGGCGAGAACACGGGTCTAGATTTGTTAAAAAAATAAAAATAAATTTATGTGAAAAAAAAAAAAGAAATTGAACCCAGGGACTTGCACATGCTAGGCATCTGTTCCACCACTGAGCTACATCCCTGTATTCCCTCCTGAGCTTTTTCAGGTCACAAAGCTATTTTTTACTTTGCTCTATTTGTTCTCACTTTTTCTTCTCTGAAACCTTCACCATAATCCTGCTGGACTCTTTCATTCTTCTAGCTACTTTTAATTGGTGTCTGCTACTTCTTAATGCTTCCACATTCCCTCCTTACTGCATTGAGCCTAAACAAGTGCAGTGGCCTTTTCCCTAATAACAGGAGTTAGATTTGGAGACAAGCAGGTGGGTACCAAGATGCCCACTACCTAGTGTTAAGAGCAAGTACTCGCCGGGCGTGGTAGCGCACGCCTTTAATAATCCTAGCACTTGGGTGGCAGAGGCAGGTGGATCTCTGTGAGTTCAAGGCCAGCCTGGTCTACAGAGTGAGTTCCAGGACAGCGGGGTTACAGGGAGAACCTGTCTTGAAAAGACCAAAAAAGACAAAAAAAAGAGCAAGTACTTGCAAGCTGGACATGGTTGTGTGTACCTGTAATCCCAGACATGGTTGTGTGTACCTGTAATCCCAGACATGGTTGTGTATACCTGTAATCCCAGACATGGTTGTGTATACCTGTAATCCCAGACATGGTTGTGTATACCTGTAATCCCAGACATGGTTGTGTGTACCTGTAATCCCAGACATGGTTGTGTATACCTGTAATCCCAGACATGGTTGTGTATACCTGTAATCCCAGACATGGTTGTGTATACCTGTAATCCCAGACATGGTTGTGTGTACCTGTAATCCCAGACATGGTTGTGTATACCTGTAATCCCAGACATGGTTGTGTATACCTGTAATCCCAGACATGGTTGTGTATACCTGTAATCCCAGACATGGTTGTGTGTACCTGTAATCCCAGACATGGTTGTGTATACCTGTAATCCCAGACATGGTTGTGTATACCTGTAATCCCAGACATGGTTGTGTATACCTGTAATCCCAGACATGGTTGTGTGTACCTGTAATCCCAGACATGGTTGTGTATACCTGTAATCCCAGACATGGTTGTGTATACCTGTAATCCCAGACATGGTTGTGTATACCTGTAATCCCAGACATGGTTGTGTGTACCTGTAATCCCAGACATGGTTGTGTATACCTGTAATCCCAGACATGGTTGTGTATACCTGTAATCCCAGACATGGTTGTGTATACCTGTAATCCCAGACATGGTTGTGTGTACCTGTAATCCCAGACATGGTTGTGTATACCTGTAATCCCAGACATGGTTGTGTATACCTGTAATCCCAGACATGGTTGTGTATACCTGTAATCCCAGACATGGTTGTGTATACCTGTAATCCCAGACATGGTTGTGTATACCTGTAATCCCAGCACTGCAGAGGCTGAGGCTGTGGGATTGTGGGTTGGAGGTCAGTCTGTGAAACATTAAGGAATGAATGAACTCACATATACAAATCATATGGTAATAGTTGATATAATAACACTCCATGTCAGGTACAACTATAAATGTTTTATATGAATTAATTCATGTAGCCCTCACAACAGCCCTATGAAGCAGGGCCCGTTATTGTCCCAGTTTATAGAGTAGCTGTTGAAAGTCTCACAGCTAACAGCTGAGAGCAGGACTGAGATTCATGCTCAGGCACTGTGCTCAGGGTAGATCTCAGTAAGAGTTATTTGCCTTCTCCTTCCTTCCACCCTTGTTCTCAAGCACAGTTCAATGCTGCTTATCCTACCGAATCTTTCCTGCCTGACCCAGTCCAGCAGGGGCAGAAATCTCTCCCTTCCAAACTCCTTCCAGCAGCTGGTGTGTGGGGGGGGGGTCTTTGCCCGGATGAGTTTTCAGCATGATATGCTGCCGAGTCTGGGTTTCATGGATGTGCTTGGGGAGGGTGGCAAGAACTTCCTCCACTTCAGTCCCACCTCAGAGGGAGCTGCCTCACATTTGTCTGTTTTCTGTATTGAATATTTGTGGCAGATTGAGGGAACAGATAGTAGAAGAAAAGGCATCCTGAAGGTCAAAGGGGCTGGACTATTGTCTATTCCTTTCACTTAGGCTCTAGAATATTGTGACTAGTATTATGATTTTATGTACATAGGGGCCTGGCCTTCCCTGGCTTGGTACTGTGGGCACAGTAGGTGCTGTTGCATGGATGAGCAGGAGATGTATGGAAACTTCCACTGTGCTCTGGAGAGGAAAATCAAATTGGTGGGGCAAGACATCAGCTCCCTCCCCTTCGTGATTCATCATGGCCCTGCTGCAAACTTACTTGCACACTGTCCCAAGGGCTGTCCTGTCCTGAAGCATCCAAAGAGGTCTCTAGGTTGTCTTTCTAAAGCCCAGACCCATCTTCTCTGTCTTCCAGATTCCACTCCTCAGAGGTACTTTTTTTTCTCTCTGAGTGTCTTGGGTGCAAGGGGGCCCGAAGGCACCAACGATGCCAGATTGTGTCATCAGCTACTCCCAATCTTGCTTTCGATTCCTAGAATTCTGCATGGAGGCGCCCACTGCCTGAAAGTCCTGTTTACTTTCTCCTGTTGGCTAACTCTCTGGGTTCTTTGATCACTTTTACAACTTTGTAATTATGGACTATAATGGGCATGGGTGTTTGAACAGCATAGTAATTGCTTTCTACTGTTCCTACCCCAATTCTTCAAAGAGAGCAAGGTGAAAAATTAAGAAAATCTCCAAAGAAGGGTCTTCGCTTGCCCTCTTGTTCCTCCGTGGGACATTGGGCCCAGAGTCTTGTTTTGGGCATGGGAAATCCAAGGCCTCAGGGATCTCACTTCTGTGATAACTAGGCTACCTCCCCACTCTTCCCCAAGTTCCTAGACTATGAAATTACTAGCAGGATTCCCTACTAGGAGTTTCTTTCCTGGAACTTCACCCAAGCCCTCATTTGAAGACCACCGAAGCTTGGGAAGCTTTCACTTGGGGGGCTCAGGAGGTCTCCCTGGGAAGAAGTGGCTGAAGGATAGTGGACACTGTGACTTCTCCATTGCTTCCATGATCCACTCTGGATCTTGTGAATTCCTCAAGACTTAGGGAGTCTATTAGTCTACACTGTCCTAGGCTGGACCTGTAGAGGGCCCAGCCCAGCTCCCCAGAGCAGGAGGGAAGAAGAAAGTTATCCTGACCAAAATAGGGCCCCACTTGAGCTGAGCGTCTCGCTGCCCTGCTCCTGCCCTCTGCCTGCAGGCAGGCTCGGGGGTGCCCACTGGGTCTTGCCACTTGCTTGGGGAGTGAGGGGCAGAGAGCAAAGCAAGAAGCTGTTCCGAGCCTGCCCGGCAGGAGACCTGCCCCAACAGGCTCTCCCTGGGAAGGTAGGCACAGATCAAAGCACTGGGAGAATGAGTAAGTCCCTGCTGGCTCCCCTTCCCGCCACCATAAAGGTTAACTCCTTCACTGCCTGCAGGAAGGCCCCAGAAACTCAACTGGGCCCCTAGCTGGGAGATAGGGTGGGAGGTGGCAGCTGAGGCTATGCTCTGTAGATCTGACCCCAGGTCCCACGCAGCGCCTTCACAGTGCCCTGCCTGCTAGCTGTGGGGTTGGGTGTTGCTCCGTGCTCTTACCTTCCTCCTTTCATCCCCCCAAATGCCCCCAGGCTCCACTCCCACACCCTTCCACTTGCTCTGCATGGCTGGCTAGATGTTGCCCCACGGGTGCTCCTGTGGTCCTTGGTGAGCATGCATGTGCCCCCATGTACAGATGTGTCCTTGTGGGAGCAGTTCCTCCTCAGGCTAGTCATCCTAAGGGAGAGGGTGGAGGGATAAAGCAGTGGACAGGAATCCTTAAGCCCTTGACTTGGAACCAGAGAGCACTGGCAAGCCAGAGAGGGGCAGGGAGAGAGGACCTGCGATGGGCTGAGGTGCCCAGGCTCCCAGCACTCTGGACTGGGGGAACACTCCACAGACCCCTGTGGTCAGGCAGGGCTGGGGCCGGCACAGCACACTACCTGCCGAAGGGGTTCTCTCCTCCTCCCTCCCCTTTTCCTCTGTATCCTTCATCATGCTGGTGGCTCCCTGGCCTTTGCTCTGGCCCTGCTTGATCCCTGAGCTGCAGCAGTGTCTGTTCTTAGCCCTAGAGCCAGAGGTACCTCCTGGCACCAAGCAAGCCTGTGATGGGGGTTTGTTCTGTTACAGAAGGAAAGACTGAATGCTGTTCTTTGAAGGCAGTGGGCTGGGGCAGGCAGGGAGCTCAGTCTCCCTGACTCCTTGACCCTATACTCGTGAGTGTGCAGAGTGCAGTGGGTACACAGCCTAGAAAGAGATGACTGTGTAGGACTGAGGCTCAGCTTGGCTACCCGGTACCCTCTTCTGGCTCCAGACAAGCCTCTGCTATGTTTCTGCAGGCCCGGATGGCTGGCGAGCGAGGAGCCAGTGCGGTGCTCTTTGACATCACTGAGGATCGAGCTGCTGCTGAGCAGGTACTAGGGACATGGGGATGTCTCAGGAAAGGTCTGGGTGGAGGAGGGTGGGGTCCCCAGGGGAAGGAGAAATGTCAACAGCTCTAGTGGCACTTTCTTCTCTGCAGTTGCAGCAGCCCTTGGGGCTGACCTGGCCAGTGGTGCTGATCTGGGGTAATGATGCTGAGAAGCTGATGGAGTTTGTGTACAAGAACCGGAAGGCCCATGTGAGAATCGAGCTGAAGGAGCCCCCAGCCTGGGTGAGCACATCAGGTCTCCAGCCCTGCTCAGCACATGCAATAGCCTCCACTCTGTCCTGCGGCCCTATTGCCTTCAAGTCCATCTTCATCCCTCAATCACGCGCCTCTTGGAGTTTCTCCCTCTCTCTGGTCCTCATCTCCAGGATGAACAGATTGGACCTGATGAGTTCTGAATTTGCTTTCAGCTCTGTGGTTTTGTGGCATGGAGCAGCAGAGCCTTGCTTGCCTGCTTCCTGCACCCCTAACCCCTGGTGGGTGCCTCTCCACTGCCTGGAATTTCACCCAGCTGCTCACTAGAAAGCAGCTCCCATCTTACAAAGGGGTCCTTTCCTCCTTTTCCCCCCAGACACATGGGTTTCCAGATTAGACTTCTCACAGCTACATCTAGAGCTTCCTCTTCTGCAGCCCCCAGGCAGAGAGGAGCTACTTAGTCCTTCTAGGTTCATTCCTCATCCCTCGGGGTGGGCCCAGGAGACCTTCAGACTCCGGTCTATTCCTGTTCCTTCCCAACTTGGTCCGGCTCCTTCCAGTGTATAACTCTTTTCCTCTCTGCTTCCCCCCACCTCCCCAGCCAGATTATGACGTGTGGATTCTCTTGACTGTGGTGGGCACCATCTTTGTGATCATCCTGGCTTCAGTGCTGCGCATCAGGTGCCGCCCCCACCACACCAGGCCGGTGAGCAGTGTGGACTGCCTGATTCAGATGTAGGAGCGGGAAGGAGAACATGAGGGATGCTGGTCCTTTGTGCACACGGAGCAGTCTACATCTAAACATGAGGGATGCTGGTCCTTTGTGCACACGGAGCAGTCTACATCTAAACATGAGGGATGCTGGTCCTTTGTGCACACGGAACAGTCTACATCTAAACATGAGGGATGCTGGTCCTTTTTGTGCACACGGAACAGTCTACGTCTAAACATGAGGGATGCTGGTCCTTTGTTCACACGGAACAGTCTACGTCTAAACATGAGGAATGCTGGTCCTTTGTGCACATGGAACAGTCTACATCTAAACACTCTAGGCTCTACTTTCAGGCAGCCTCTCACAGTATCACCCAGACATTCAATCAGAAAATATATTGAGCAATACATAACACTGTTTGAGGTGCCGAAAGTAGCACTGTGAATAAAAACAACAAAACTACTCATAGGAAGCTTTCATACTAGTGAGAGGAAACAGACAAGAAACAAAACAAGTAAAATGTGTAATGTTTTTGATAGAATGTGCTTGTTACAGAGAAAAATAAAATAGCAAAGAGGAGAGGGAAGGCACAGAGACAGGGTTAACTTTTAAAAGGCAGTCCAAGTAAGTCAACATTAAGAAAGTGACAGTGTAGCACAGATCACAATGAACGACCATGTGCTCTATCTGGGTGCTAGGGAAGAGTGTGATAAAGGTGGAAAGAACAGTAACTGCAAGGACCCTGAGGCGGAAGTGTGCCCGGGCTGCTGGAGGACTGGCATGAGGCTGCGTGCCTGGACTAGAGAATGAAAGAACAGAAGAGGCCAGGTTAGAGGGTTCATGTGGCCTCATAGTATTGGACTCTTCAGGCTATTGTGAGCACATTTTTTTTAAACTAGGGCGAAATGGGAGCTACTAGAAAATTCCAAACAGATGGACAGAAGGAGTGCCACGAATATGATCACAATCACTCTCTTTTTAAAAATATATTGTTTTTATGTTATGAGTGTATTGCCTACATGTGTGTAAGTGTACCTATGTCATGCAGGCTCAAGGAGTCAGAAGGCATTGGATTCCCCTGGAACTGGAGTTACAGACAGTTGTTAGCTGCCATGTGGGTGCTGGGAATCAAACCCAGTTCCTTTGAAAGAGGCCAAGCTGGGGTCCAGAGATGAGGGAAGCAGAGCTCTTGGTCCAGTCTGAATCCCACTCCTCTTCCCAGGACCCTCTTCAGCAGAGAACAGCCTTGGCCATTAGCCAGCTGGCCACGAGGAGATACCAAGCCAGCTGCAGGAGGACTCGAACGGAGTGGCCGGACTCAGGCAGTAGCTGCAGTTCAGCCCCTGTGTGTGCCATCTGCCTGGAGGAATTCTCTGAGGGGCAGGTAAGGCAGGCTTTAGTCACCTTCATGACTAGACTTGAGAAGAAAGCGGAAGCCAGGATGGGGGGTGGACAGGTGTAGGGCTGCTATGGCCACTTGACTACATCTGTGTCTTATGTGTCCTCCATGGCAGGGATCACCCTAAGATTTGATCACTTTTCTGGCCTTCTAAGAATACTTCTAACGCAGTATTGTTGAGAAGGAGCTCTGTGCCAGGCCACAGTGGTGTTCTAAACACATTATCTCATTTTAGCCCTGTGGAAGTAAAGAGTGTGTGGTTAGATTAGGCTCTTATCCTTTACTAAACAGCTAAAAACTGTCTGTTAAGAAACCTGAGCCAGGTATGATGGCACATACCTATACTTCAGTACTTGGGAGGTAGATGTAGGAAGATCGGGAGTTCAAGGTCATTATTGCCTAGGCATTGAGTAGAAGACCAGCCTGGGACATGTGAGGCTCTGTCTCCAAAAAACAAAAGGAGGGGAGAAGGGAGGGAGGGAAAGGAAAGGAAAAGATGCTTGTCCAAAGTCACATTGCTCAGTTCAAATCCACCTGCTACCAAAGTCCATACCTTTCCTAGTCTCCTGTTCTTTGGCAAAGAAGTGAATGCAAGAAGAAAAGACTAAGGGGAGTGTTCTAGTTTTCTCTTCAATTGCTGTGACAAAACACTCTGACCAACTCCAATTTGGGGAGGAAAGGGTTTATTCAGCTCACATCTCCTGGGTCACAGTTCATCATTCAGGGAGCCCAAGGCAGGAACTCAGGATAGGAACCTGGAGGCAGGAGCTGAAGCACAGGCCATGGAGGAATGCTGCTTATTGGCTTGCTCCTCTGGCCCATGCCCAGCCTGCCCTCTTATATGGTACACCACAACCTGCCCAAGGTGGCACCACCCATAGTGGGCTGGGCCCTCCCACATTGCTCAACAATCAAGACTACTCCACATATGTGCCCACAGGCAAGTCCAATGGAGCCAATTCCCCAATTGAGGCTCCCTCAACCCAGGTGTGTCAAATTGACACTAAAGCTGTCCAGCACAGGGAGTCAGAGTTCTTAAATAACTTTCAGTTTGGACACCTCGTTTTCTCCAGGAGTTACGGGTTATTTCCTGCCTCCATGAGTTCCATCGCACCTGTGTGGACCCCTGGCTACATCAGCATCGGACTTGTCCCCTCTGCATGTTCAACATCATAGGTAGGAGGTGGACCAAGGATTCCCCTGTATGCAGGCAGATGGGTCTAGAACATGGCTGTGCTCTGGGAAAGGGTTTCTGCTGTGAAGCTGAGGAGGAGAAGCTTCCACAGAGTGGTTTCTGCTTCGCACTGCCCAGGAGCAACTTTGGGGCTGGGGAAGGCTGTTTCTATTATAGACATCTTCATTATCTTAAAGACCCTGTTTTGGGGGCTGGAGAGATGGCTCAGTGGTTAAGATCACCGACTGCTCTTGCAGAGGACCTGGGTTTGATTTCCAGCACCTACATGGTGGCTAAGAACCATCTGTAAGCCGGGCATGGTGGCACACACCTTTAATCCTAGGACTCAGGAGGCAGAGGGAGGTGAATCTCTGTGAGTTCAAGGCCACTCTGGTCTACAGAGTGAGCTCCAGGACAGCTGGGGCTGCAGGGAGACTGTGTCTCAAAAAAAGAAAAGACCCTGTTGTTATGACAACATTCTTGATTCTAATCTGAGTTACTTGCATATTCATTATTCTAATTTCCCAGCAATAAAATATTGTATTCTGATAAAATCAGTATATGTGACAATTTTCTAAAAGAGAATTTGTGCTAATCCACCCAAAGGGACAATATGAACTAATGGTGGCACTGGATGAAAGTGCCCCAAATAGCTGGTGGGAAGAGTGGGGGTTCTCAACCTGACTGGAAGGGGCAGGGGAATCCCAGGTGGGTAAGTTTGAGATGTCCTTGGTTCCTCAAACTCTGAGCTCAAAGGCTCTGCAGGGTCAAATAGGATAGCTCTAGCCACACATTAATGAATGCATTCTCTGTATGTTTGTGCAATCAAACTTTGTACTTTTTCTCCCAGAGGGGGATTCACTTTCCCAGGCCGTGGCATCCTCTCCATCTTACCATGAACCAGGCAGGAGACTCCATCTCATTCGTCAACATCCTGGCCATGCCCATTATCATCTCCCTGCTGCCTACCTGATGGGCCCTTCCAGAAATTCAGTAGCTCGGCCTCTAAGACCTAGACCCTTTCTGCCATCTCAGGGGCCAAGCATGGGATTTCGGCACCAACGCCTCTCCAGAGCTGGACATGTCCGGGCTTCAGGCGAGCAACAGCACCTGACAATGGCCCAGCACTATGCTCAGGGCTGGGGGCTAGGCCACCTACAGTGTACCTCTCAGCACCCCACAGCCTGCCCAGTGTCCCTGCACCGGGCAAGGCCTCACGACAGCAGTGGATCTGGAGAAAGCTACTGTACAGAACGCAGTGGCTACCTGGCAGATGGGCCAGCCAGCGACTCTAGTTCGGGGCCCTGTCATGGCTCCTCCAGTGACTCTGTGGTCAACTGCACGGACATCAGCTTGCAGGGCATCCACGGCAGCAGTTCTACCTTCCGAAGCTCCCTGAGCAGTGACTTTGACCCCCTGGTATACTGCAGCCCTGAAGGGGATGTCCAGGGGAAGGGGATGCAACCTAGTGTGACCTCTCGACCCCGATCCCTGGACTCGGTGGTGCCCACAGGGGAAACTCAGGTTTCCACCCATGTCCACTATCACCGGCACCGGCACCATCACTACAAAAAGCGGTTCCAGTGGCATGGCAAGAGGCCCGGCCTAGACACAGGGGTCACCCGGTCCAAATCTACTGTTTCTCGGACTCAGCTCCAGCCACAACCACCTTTCCCTGACCAACAAGTCACCAGACCCAACCCACCAGCTCCTTCGATGGTCCCCAACCCACAACGGCCCAGGGTCCTTACAGAACCCGTTCCTGGACCAGCTGAAACTGCCACCCCCAGTCCTAGCCCGGGCCCAGGCCCCAGCCCCAGCAGTCTTCTGAACTTGCAGAAATCTAACCTCCCTGTCCGACATCCACAGAGAAAACGGCGGGGTGGTCCCTCAGAACCCACGCCAGCCCCTCGGCCCCAGAACTTGACTCTCCACCCAGCTTGCCAGGTTCCCCCCCACTGTAGCCCCAGCCTGGCCTACCCTTGGCCTCCAGAGGCTCGTCCACTGATCTTCCGGCCTCCTGGCCTGGGTAGGAGGCTGCTGCCTGAAGCCCCAGGCCCCTATTACTCAAGTTCACAGCCAGTGTGGTTGTATCTGACTCCTCGCCGGCCTCCAGGACCACAGCCACCTGGAGAGGGACATTCTGAATGGAGTTCTGACACCCCAGAGGGCAGGCCATGCCCTTACCCACACTGCCAGGTGCTGCCAGCTCAGCCTGGTGAGTTTTCAGGGGAAGCAGATGTTGTGGGGAGAGGAGAATAGAACCGGATATGCAGGACAGGTGAAGATAGCCAGCAAGGGATGATGGAAGCTGGGAAGGATGAAACACTTATAAACACAGAGATAAAGGTAGTTCCCAGCTGTGCCGGGGCCGCCTGAGAACCACTAGGGCTTCTCTTCCGAGCACACTGGTTAATGAGGCCAATATCATTTTCATGGAAATTCAGGCATCACTGTGTCACAAGAAGTGGTCCCATGGGGCTGGAGAGATGGCCTAGCGGTTAAGAGCGCCGACAGCTCTTGCAGAGGACCTGGGTTCGATCCCCAGCACCCACATGGCAGCCGAGAACTGTCTGAAACTCCAATTCCAGGAGAACTCCAGTTCCAGGGGAATCCGACACCCTCTTCTGACCTCCGCGGCATTGCACGACACGGCTGCACACACCTACATGTTGACAGTACATTCATACACATACAGAAATAAAAAAAAATTAATTAAAAAAAAAAAAGAAGTGGTCCCAGTGTAAATTCTCAGCTTTAACCCAAAGCGTTGGCCACTTATCTGCCCAAATATTCCCTTCCCTTTCCCGGGCCCTGTACCACCACTCTTCCCCAGCCTTGGAAAGCATCTTGTGGCTGGTACTTCTTTGTCTACAGCCACTGCTAAAAGAACCCTTCCATACAAAGGTCCTTAAATATAAGGGCAAGAATCCTACAGGCAGGACTTGAGAGCTACTGTCATTCATTCATTCATTCATTCATTCATTCATTCATTCATTTCTTCCTTCTGGTTGATGCTTGCTGTATGCTAGGTTCCAGGCTGGCCAGGGGATCCAGGTCCATGCGAATATAGGCATGCCGACATTTAGCATGTCGGATAACAGTCTCCACAGAGTCCTGGAGTATGAGCTTTCATCAGATGTTTGGTGGTTCCCTTTGGACTCTGTCATGCATACTTTAAGTGCTGCCTATGCTCAACCACCAGCTTCCTTTGGTCTAAAGTCAGAACTTGTTCCGGTGCCTCTATTCCTTGCTTCTCACACCCACTGTTACCTATCTCTCTATTAGTTTTGTCAAAGTCTCTGAAGTTCCCTACTGGTGGTCCTGCTCACGTCAGTTGCACCACAGGAGCCTCCTAGCTCTGCCCTTCCCTCTGTCAGAGCCATAAAGACGAGGGTTGCATATCACGTAGTCACCCCTTCAGCTGTGCAGCATAGCCCCCCTGCCCTCCGTGCTGCAGCTGCAGTCATCTGCCTGACAGTGAACTTCTAAAATCCAGTGCTCTGTTATATTCCCAACAAGGAAAAAAATCACACCTGATTTAGCCCTCGGGGCTCTGGCACCAGCTAGCCCTGTCTTCCTTCCCAGCCTGATTTTCCCTTGCCTTCCCTTCTTCAGCCCTCTGTCTTAGTCAAGTTGGGCAAACGTTTCTTACAGTTCCTGCTGCCCAGGACTTTTGGAGACAGGGTCTCCCTGTAGCCCCAGCTGCCCTGGAGCTCACTCTGTAGACCAGGCTGGCCTTGAACTCACAGAGATCCGCCTGCCTCTGCCTCCCAAGTGCTAGAATTAAAGGTATGCACCACCATGCGGGCCTCTATCCCTTATTAACTGACTCACACACCCTTACTTTCAGGAAATCTTTCCTTACTGGATGTGGTCCCCCCTGCCCCACCATGTATTTCTTATGGCCCTAGTGACATAATATCCATGTGTATGCATGCCTTCTCTCCTACAAGGTGGTTAGGTCTGTTTATTCTTTTGGATATTCTATTCAGCAAATGGTAGCAAGCCAAATTCCCAGTGAATGCTTAATAAATATTTATTGTATGAATTAATGAATAGTAAGTACTAGTAATACAGTGGTCGCTGTATATATTTCTCTGGATTTGTTTTTCTCTCTCCTGTTTCTCAACAGGGCTCCTCTCAGCTTTCAACCTAATCACCTTTCCAGACACATTTCCTGCTCCTCCTCCTCTGTGGTCCCCTCCCAGATACACTCTCCACAGGTGGGAGAAGCAGGAGCCTAGTTGGACACTCAGTGAACTCTTTCCTCTCCTCTCTTCTCATGCAGGCTCACAGGAGGAGCTGGAAGAGCTGTGTGAACAGGCTGTGTGAGATGAGGAGGCCTAGCTCAATCAAAGAGCATGCTCCAGATGGCTCAGCTTCCACCCGGCACAGAGTCCTCGTCCTGCGAGAAGAACCTTAGCAAACATATCTTTGCCATACTTCCTGGAACCACTGGAAGAAAAGTGGTGATGGTGGGTGGCGGGAGGTGCTGTTTCCTGCCCATAGCGCCCAATCTTGTCTGCAGAACACACCTAAGAGTGCAGCGAGTTTATGTCCAGCCAGACAGCAAGTCCGTATGCCTGTCTGTGGGCTGGCTCCCTGAAGGTTAAGGACAGGAAGCTAGGAATGTATGTCTAGGTGTTACCAAGGTGCTGCTCTTTCCCCAGCCCTACTGGGTCTGCTTTGCCCTAGGCATCATGCTCCACTTAAGCCAGCGGGCATGTGAATGCGTGACTACTTCTCACCTCCTTTCCTGGGTTAGGTCTTCACAGCAGCTTTGGCCTCACCTGAGTGAGCCTTCATCAGGGGCACACCAGCTTTGTCATTTTCCTTCTTCACAAAAGGACTAGGAGTTTAGGTGAGCCTTGTTCTCTAAAGAAGTCTCTGCAGCTAGTGTCTGCCCTGGTGTACAAAGAGGCGTGGTTCCCTCTCTCTGTTCTTAACATTCATCTTAAATTGTCAGGTCAGAGAGAAGGCTCTGGGAAGCCAGGGTGTTCTGTCCCTGAGATGGGGACCAGCACCTTGACAAACCTGGAATGAAGTTTTTGTCAAACTCCTTGTCACCCTAGCAGCCCTAGTTCCACTGAGGTGGAGAGCAAAGATAGTGGAATAACTCTGCATTGAAGAGCAGGTAGAAAGGAGAGAATTTCTGTTAGATTTCATCTGGGAAGAGGGAGGATGGAATAAAGGTGAACAAAATTACAGCTAAGCAAAGACAGCAGAGTTCTTCTCTGAGAGGTTTTCAGAGCAAGCGTAGGGAACAGCAATGTGTGACCTCTTGGGTTTTTAGGGCCCAGAGGTGCATCTCCCCAACATAAGGTGTGCTTATGGAGTGGAGTTGGAGCAAAAGTTGGCCTGGGCAGCTTGTACCATGTGGGCAAGGGCTGAGGGACTCCCTGGGGCCCTTTCCCCCTGGACATCCTGACGACCACTAGCCCCTCACCTTGAATGTGAATGTGGGGCAAAGTGGGCACAGGATCCTACTTGGGAGCTTTCTTTCCTCACAGTCAATGGGGAGACTGGCACCCAGGCACCCACATGGGTATTTATATCTGAACCAGACAGACAGATGCTTGAATCAGGCACTATGTTGAGAAATGTATTTATTTGCTAATATATTTATCCATAAATATGATCTGGCTTTGTGGTTTTGTTTTATCATAACTGTCACTTGGTATAACAATTTCATCTTTTTGTTTTGGAGACAAAGTCTCAGGTAGCCCTGACTGGCCCCAGCCTATTATATGAGCTGAGACTGGGCTTGAACTCCTGGTCTTTCTGCCTCTACTGACCAAGTACTGGGATTATAGGCATGTACCAGTATGCCTATCTTCACACATTACTTATGATATCAGAAGCTAGTTGGGGTGGGGTAATTTTTAAAAAAGAGCATGCCTAGATTATCATGATTCAATAATTTTATTACCACATTGTTCACCACTCGAGGATGCTTCAGCTTTTAGTGACTTTGTAAACTTCAGCAATTATGGTGCCTCAGCATGTGTGTGTTTGTGTGTGTAACGAGATGTAGTGTATGAGTGTGTACACAAGCATGTGCAGATGTGGTCAACCTTGTGGGCACCCTGTGGAATCAGGTGTTGACACTGGATATCTTCCTGTCACTCTGCTTTATTTTTCAAGACAGGGTCTCATTAGACTGGGTGGCCATTGAGCCCCCAGGATGTGCTTGTCACACACACACTCACACACACACACACACACACAGTGCTGTGGTTACAAGCATACACCACCATGCTGGAGTTATGTGAGTCCTGGGGATTCAAACTCAGGTCCTTATGCTGTACAGCAAGCACTTTACCCATTGAGCCAGCTCTCCAGCCTGTGTTTTCCCATCAATAAAATGATCTTTCCTTAGGGCTGATACAAGCCTTACACAGGATAGAGTGAAAATGTATTCCAAAATGGAAAGTTATTCAGTGATTGAAAACATTCAAACCCTGTCATAGACCATTTGAACACAGCATGGGACAAAGTCAAGATGTAGTCTTAAGTTGTTCCACCATGCATGGTGTCGTACGCCTTTAATCCTAGTTCTGAGGAGGCAGAGGCAGGTGGATCTCTGTGAGTTCAAGGTCTACAGAGGGAGTTCCAGGCCAGCTAGGGCTACAGGGAGACCCTGTCTCAAAAAGACCAAAACAAAACAAAACAAAAAAACAATTAGAAGAGCTGGAAGGACAGAAAGGCAGGGATTGCAACTATTCATATCTCAAAGCTCCAATTCAGATAAACACAAATCACTATGTTTTGCCTACACTCCAAGAGAGCCGGTGCTTTCTCTGAAGTCGCTAGGGTCAGGAGGGGCTTTGCTCTCTTCACACTAGTTTCCCCCTGCTTCTACAGGATGGTTTCAGGATACTAGGTGTCCCGGTGCCCAGTTCAGAAACAGCAAAGCATTTTGCTCCCTGTAACAACTCAGCGGCAGGTGGGTGGGTGAGTTTGAGTCGTCTAATCTGCAGAGTCCTCAAGGAACTGTGTCTAAATGCTGAGAGTTGTACAAAGTGTAAATTATCAGTGGGAACCGCTGAAGAGAAGCTTTTAAGAGGAATTAAATATGCATTCCCCTCCACCCCTAGCCATCAGCTCGCTTTCAGGCTAGCATTCCTGTGGACAGCAAAGAAATCCTATCAGGATCTTACAGTTAACAAGAAGGGGTGGAGCATCGCTGTCTCTGTGGAGACTGTCCGGAGAGACAGGGTTTACAGTCCCAAGTTTTAAAACGCACAGATAACTGGGGCGTGATGGTGCACGCCGGAATTCTCAGCATTCAGGAAGCTGAGGCAGGAGGATGGAAGAGTACGGGTCAACCTGGACAGCAGAGGGAATTCTGGGTCAGGCTTGTCTCAAAAAAGTAAAATAAATGGACTTGGTGGGCCGGGCCTATAACTCCAGCTCTCTGAAAGCAGGAGGATGAGAAATTCAAAATCTTTGTCGGTTACGTAGTGAGTCGGAAACATTTTTTTTTTTTTTTTTTTTTTTTTTTTTTGGTCTTTTCGAGACAGGGTCTCCCGTTAGCCCCAGGTGGCTGGAACTCATTATGTAGATCAGGCTGGCCTTGAACTCACAAGATCCACCTGCCCGGCCTCCCAAGTGCTACGATTAAAGGCGTGCACCACCACGCCCGGCCGGGACCATTCTTAATGTACATAAAATAAATATAAAATACGTAGGCAGAAAAGAATTAGGGTGTCAACGAGACTCCTAAGGGAACTAAGGCCTAGAGTCGGCGGGCTACAATAAAAAGCCGGTAGATACAGCACTCAGCTCCGCCAGCTGCGGCGCTCCCCGCCTTCTCGCAAGCGCCCCGGTCCCAATGGCTGCCTGCGCCGCAATAGGAGGTCACCGCGCCGACCCAGGTGGCCGAGCGCCTTCCAGGTGGAAGCCGGCAGCCCCGCCTCCGCTCTCGGCGGGAGAAACCATCTCCACGGGGGGGGGGGGGAACCCGAGCCCTCATGACCGGAAGCAGAAGTCGCGCACAGGAAGTACGCGCAGTCTGGGTAATGTTTACTTCCGGTGGCTGTGGCGCTTCTGAACCTGCGGGTCGGTAGACATGGCTCTGGAGACGGTGCCGAAGGATCTACGGCATCTGCGGGCTTGTTTGCTGTGTTCGCTAGTTAAGGTGGACGTCGGGAACCTGCCTGATTGTAGGAGCGTTTGGGGAGGCAGAGTGGGAGAGAGAGCGGGTGGACGGGCCGGAGACAAGGAAGAGGAAAGAAAGATGTGGGGCTCCAGGAGCTAGCCAGGGGAGTGGGAGGGCTGAGGGAGCCATCGGGTACGTCGCAGAAACGCGGACTGATGGTGGAGCGGAAAGAGGAGCCAAAGGAGGGTGGGACTCTGTAGCTGAGAATCGTTGGGAAGAGGGCGCTTGACCCGGAAGAGACTGGAGAAAGTGGATTAGGCGGCCTTGGGAAGGAGAGAAAGGACTACGAGAGTGGAATTTGGTAAGAATTTAGGAGCAGTAGGTGTTGCAACTGGTTAAATAGAGACTACATAGAACAAGAAGTTGACTGCTTCAGAATATTAAGAAAGACCTTATAAACCCTATTTTTGTTTCCTTCCAAGACTATTGACCAGTTTGAATATGATGGTTGTGATAATTGTGATGCATACCTACAAATGAAGGGTAACAGAGAGATGGTATATGATTGCACCAGCTCTTCATTTGATGGGTAAGCCCCTTCACATTCTCATTCACTTCTGCACCACCTTGCCCTGACCCAGGAGGTAAATGTGGGACAGATCTTTGAGGTCATAATTCTAGTTGGTCTCAACAGTTTGAGACCCATAAATCTATTGGATCCAATCCATTAGCCTGAAGTAGTTACTGCGTATTTGACATGTTGCTGGTTCAGATTGGACTGTGCTTAAATGTCAGATACATACCAGATTGAAAGATTAAGTGTGAAGAAAAGTAACAAAAATCATCTTAATTTTTTAATTAGTTAAATACTGAAATGACAAATGTTTTGGATTTATGGGTTAATTTCATTCTTTTGTCTTTACCAGTTTTTTTTTTAATTTTTTTTTAAATTTATTTCTGTATGTGTATGAATGTACTGTCTGCATGCAATTTTGTGCACCCATGTCGTGCAATGCTGCGGAGGTCAGAAGAGGGAGTCGGATTCCCCTGGAACTGGAGTTCTCCTGGAACTGGAGTTTCAGACGGTTTTCGGCCGCCATGTGGGTGCTGGGGATCGAACCCGGGTCCTCTGAAAGAGCGGTCGGCGCTCTCAACCGCTTGGCCATCTCTCCAGCCCTGTCTTTACCAGTTTTAAAAAAACTGGCTGGAAGAAATTTTAAGTGATCCATGCATGCTTTTATTGTGTTTCCAATAACACTCTTTCACCACCCTGTCAACTCATTGATAGCAGAGACTGTTTAACTTGTGCTACTATCCGACACAGGCTTTGGGAAGTGGTAGATGCTTAATGTTGAAGGCTGGGAGTATAGTACAGCTGTAGAGCATGTGATCACCATGCGCAAAGTTATGTATTCTTAATGCTCCAATAACACTGGATGCATAAAGAGCTTTTTTTTTTTTTGAGCTGGGCGTGGTGGCACACGCCTTTAATCCCAGCACCCGGGAGGCAGAGGCATGTTGATCTCTCTTGAGTTCAAGGCCAGCATGGTCTACATAGTTCCATGCCAGCTGGGACTAGAGGGAGACCCTGTCTCAAAAAGACCAAAAAATAAAATAATAAAATAGAGAACTTTTTTGAAAGTGAATGGAAAGGAAAACTATAGTAATGGTAAATAATTGCCTTATGATTGATGACTTTAGCTGGGCATGGTAGCATGAGCCTATCTCTCATCACTTGGGAGATAGAAGCAGAAGAATCAGGAGTTCAAAATAAGCCTCATGCTACATGGTGAGTTTGAGGCCAGCCTGGGCTGTATGAGACCTTGTCTCCAAAAAAACTAAACAGGCTGGATATGGTGGTATACGTTTTTAATCCCAGAACTCAGGAGGTAGAGGCAGAAGGATCTCTGAGATCCAGGCCATCTTGGCCCAAATAGCCAGTTCCTGCCCAGCTGGGGACACAGGGAGACCCTGTCTCAAAAAGACAGGGCCAGTGAGGTGGCTGAGCACAGCCCTGATGACCTGAATTCAATCCTTGGATCTCACAAGGTGGCAGGAGAGACTCAAATCTGAAGACTTGTCCTGACCTAGCACTTATCCCCTGACCTAGCACTTGTCCTCTCACCTAGCACTTGTCCTCTATACTCACACCCCCCCCATACAAAATATATAAATTAGCAATTAATAATTAAAGAATAAAATAAAACAAGCCTGATGATCTTGAAGAGGCCTGTAAGCCCATATGAAGAGTTTTCCTGTGACAAAAATGTTACAGTGGGGAGAAGAAGCGAGAGAAGCCTATGCATGGCCTGGTCTTCCCTAAGGTAGCAGTACTGCTAAGTTTCTTCTGGCTTCTAAGGCAATTAAGGATTTACATACAAACTGGTATTAAATCAGTACTTGTTAGAGTTCTTTCAAGGTGGGACTGATTTCCTTTAGGGAAGAATAAAAAATTGAACAAAAAATATGTTGGAGGGAGCCAGGTGTGGTGGTGCACGCCTTTAATCCTAGCACTTGGGAGGCAGAGGCAGGCGGATCTTTGTGAGTTCAAGGCCAGCCTGGTCTGTAGAGTGATTTCCAGGACAGCTAGGACTATAGGGAGACCCTGTCTTGAAAAGACCCAAAAAAAAAAAAAAATTTTATTTTTATATAAGATATCATCTAAATATATAATATATATATATTATATATATATATTAATAAATATGTTTTGAGGCTGGGCTATGGTGCCATTCTTTAATCCAGTCACTTGGGAGGAAGGCAGAAGACCCCGGAATCCAGGCCAGCCTGGACACATATTGAGTTCAGGCCAGCGAGATTACAACAGGAGAGACCCTGTCTAAAAAAACAAAAAAACCACAAATATGTATATATATATGTGGCACGGGAATGTTGTGGTTCCTTTGCATGCATATACACATTCATTTATTTTTGTCCATTTATTCTCTCTTGTCCATTCTCTCTAGCTATTTCAGGTTGATGAATGAATGAGTTGGGTGTGGCCCTGCAGCCACAGTCTTAGCACTCAGGCTGAGACAGGGCAATGACAAGTACAGGAGTTTGGGCTACATGGTGAGACCTGTTTGAAAATATAAAAACTAAAAACCTAAAATAGAGAGATTGCTATGTAGAAGTAAAATTCTATGCTAGCTACTATTGAGAGTTGTCAAGAGTTGCACAGTGAGGTGTTAATACAAGAGACACGACATGAATCCTTCCAATTTAAATATTTTTAATTATGGGTGTGAGCACATGGAGGTGCCTGGGGAGGTTTTTTTTTGTAGGCAGGGTCCCCTGTAGCCCAGCTGCCTGGAACTGCTATGTGTAGACCAGTTGGTCTTGAACCCACAGAGATCTGCCTGGCTTCTGCCTTCATCTCTGGGATTAAGGCATGTGTACCACACCTGGTTAACCTTTTTATAAGAGATGTAGCTCAGCGGGGCGTGGTGGCGAGCTTGCCTTTAATCCTAGCACTCGGGAGGCAGGCAGAGGATCTTTGTGGTTCAAGCCAGCCTGGTTTACAGAGCGAGTTCCAGGACAGTAGCTCAGCTAGCCTAGAGCTTCCCATCCTCTGCCTCTCAAGTGCTGAGATCATAGGCATACACATCACACCCAGCTTGAATTTTAAAGTATATAGAGCAGTGTCATCACTGCATTCACACTGTCTAACCATTACCTCCATCTCCAGAGCTGTTTCCCATCTGTATCTGTTAAGCATTAGCTTCTCATTCCCCACTCCAGCAGCCAGTGGCAGCCATCATTTTTTTGTCTCTTTGACTATGAATACATTGGGTACTGCATGTAACTGGAATCTTTTGTCCTTTGTATTGATTTTGTAACACTTAGCAAATATCTAAACGGTTCTCTTCTGTGTCCAAGCATTTGCCAGTTTTTCCTTTTTTTTTTTTTTTTTTTTTTTTAATTAATTTTATTTATTTCTGTATGTGTATGAATGTACTGTCTGCATGCAAGTCTGTGCACCCGTGTCGTGCAACGCCACGGAGTTCAGAAGTGGGTCTCGGATTCCCCTGGAACTGGAGTTCTCCTGGAATTGGAGCTTCAGACGGTTCTCAGCCGCCATGTGGGTGCTGGGGATCGAACCCGGGTCCTCTGCAAGAGCGGTCGGCGCTCTTAACCGCTAGGCCATCTCTCCAGCCCCAGTTTTTCCTTTTTAAAAAATAATTATCCATGTGCGTTTTCACAAGTCCAGGTGCCCACAGAGGTCATAGGCATTGGATCCCCTGGAGCTAGAGTTACAGGTGGTTGTGAGCCTCCTCACAGTGGGTGCTAGGAATCCAACTCGAGTCCTCTGCAAGAGCATACCCACTCAGCAATCTTTCCAGCCCCCCAGACTCCCTTTTTTATGCTGAATATTTCATTACATGTATATATAACACCTTTTTAAAAATTATGTCTGTTGATGGTCAGGGGTTTCTTATCTTTCTTTTTTTTTTAATTTTTATTTTTTGTCTTTTTGAGACAGGGTCTCCCTTTAAGTCCCAGCTGGCCTGGAGCTTGCTCTGTAGACCAGGCTGGCCTTGAACTCACAGAGATCCGCCTGTTTCTCCCTCAAGTGCTGGGATTAAAGGCATGCGCCACCATGCCTGGCACTAAAGACGGTGGGTGGTGGGAGTCAAACCCAGGTCTTTTGCAAGAGGAGTCAGTGCTCTTAACCACTGAGCCATCTCTTCAGCCCAGGGGCTTCTTTTTTTATGTATATGATTGTATTGCCTGCATGTGTAAGTGCACCCTGTTGTGCTGTGCTCTGAGCTACACCTCAAACCTGGTGTCATATATCTTGTTTATTTTCTGTCCAAATTGTTCAGCCATGGAGGTGCAGGACTAAAGTCCCAGCATCTGGGAAGTGGAGGCAGGAGGATCAAAGTTTTGAGGCCAAATTGGGTTACATAAAAAGACTGTTAGTCCTAGCACTGGGAGGCAGAGGCAGGTGGATCTTTGTGAGTTCAAGGCCAGCCTGGTCTACAGAGGGAGTTCCAGGACAGCTGGGGCTACAAGGAGACCCTGTCTCAAAAAGACCCCCCCCCAAAATTTTTTAATTCTTTGCCTCCCTCCCTGCCCACCCCCCTTTTTTCTTTTTTCTTTTGTTTTGAGAAAAGGTTTCATGCAGCCCAAACTGGCCTCAAATTTAATATGTAATAAAAGGTGATCTTAAAATTTTGATCCTCTTGCTTCCTGTGCCTGAATGCTAGGATTAAAGGTATGTATTACCACGCCCAGTCAGAGCCATGCTTTCAGCATGCTGGGCTAGCATTCTGCCAACTGGGCTGCATCCTCAGCTCTTGTCCATCTTTACATCTGGTTGGGAGTTTTGTTGTTGTTATTGTTGAGTTGCAAGAAGTATATATTCTAGTGCATATAGTTTTAAAGAAAAAGCAAAAGCAAGTCAAGGAGCTAGTGGGGAACAGAGGAGGGCTACATGATTTCAGCCACAGGTGGAGACGGTAACTTTTTTCTTTTAAAGAGCTTGGGGCCTGGCTGGGTGTGGTGGTGCATGCCTTTAATCCCAGAGCTCAGGAGGCAGAGGCAGGGAGATCTGAGTTCAAGGCCAGCCTGGTCCACATAGGGAGTTCAAGGCCAGCTGGGCATACAGGGAGACTCTGTCTCAAAAAGACCAATAAAAGAACTTAGGGACTTTGTGAATGCTTTGTCCCCTACTTATGTGTCTCCAGCCCCCTTTTTTCACTTTTTATTTTTGGGACAGACTCATTGCTCATACAGACCTTAAACTTGGAAGTCTTCCTACGTGTGATGACAAATCTTGGTTGTCAACTTGACACGCCTGGGAAAAAGAAACCTCAGTGGAAGAATTTCCCCCATTATTCCTGTGGATATGTCTTTGGGGCATTTCTTGATTGCTAACTGATGGTGGTGCAGTTCCTGAACTGGCAGGCCATGGCTGTATAAGAAAGGTAGCTGAGAGACTGGAGACGTGGCTCAGTGGTTAGGGGCACTGGCTACTCTTTCAGAAGACCTAGGTGTGGTTCTCAGCACCCACATGGCATTTCACAACAGTCCCTCAACCCCATTTCCAGGTGATTGGATGGATTCCCTCTTCTGGCCTCTGGCTGTTGCGTGACACAGGTGCACTTATACACATGCAAGCAGAGCACTCATGCACATAAAATAAAATAAATGAATGAAATTATTTTTACTTTTTTTATTATTTTTTTTATTTTTTAATTTTATTTATTTCTGTATGTGTATGAATGTACTGTCTGCATGCAAGTCTGTGCACCCGTGTCGTGCAATGCCGTGGAGGTCAGAAGAGGGTGTCGGATTCCCCTGGAACTGGAGTTCTCCTGGAATTGGAGTTTCAGACGGTTCTCGGCCGCCATGTGGGTGCTGGGGATCGAACCCGGGTCCTCTGTAAGAGCGGTCGGCGCTCTTAACAGCTAGGCCATCTCTCCAGCCCCTATTTTTTCTTTTAAAAAAGAAAGGTAGCTGAGCAAGTGTTTTGTTTTGTTTTGTTTTGTTTTGCTTTGTTTTTTGGAGACAAGGTCTCTCTATAGCCCCCGCTGGCCTGGAACTCACTCTGTAGACCAGGCTGGCCTTGAAGTCACAGAGATCCGCCTGCCTGCCTGCCTCTGCCTCCCAAGTGCTAGGATTAAAGGCTTGTGCCACCATGCCCGGCTTAAAGACGGTTCTTAGCCACCATGTGGGTGCTGGGAATCAAACCCGGGTCCTCTGCAAGAGCAGTCAGTGCTCTTAACCACTGAGCCATCTCTCCAGCCCCTCAGTCAAAGTTTTATTCACAGTGACAGAAACTAACAAGAACACTGCCTTAGCCTTCTGAGTGGCCGGGACTATAGACTTGCCCCAGCAAGCCTAATGAGAAGTACAGGATTTTTCTGGATGCTGAGATGAGGTAGAAAGATTTCAAATAAGAGGAGTGACTGGAGCCCAGGCATAGTTTGGGAAAACCAGAAGGAGTGGACATTCTGATAGGTTAAATCATTCGGGTAACAGGGACTGTAGGCTGAAAGGGTGGATAGTGAAGGACAGATTGTGCTGACTGGGAGACAGCCTTCATACATGCCTAGACCAGAACAGTCTGCAGGGCCAGGTGGTTCTTCTCGTCCTGCTTGTCACTGCTAGGGGTGAGGTCAGTTGTATGCAAACCACATGGTGAAAACATAGACTCCAGTATTGTTGCCGAGAGAACAAGGAATGGACATGGAGGAGGCAATCACCAAGTGTCAGTGCCTAGGAGAGACCTGATAGCATAGGCTCTGGTAACTTTGATTGAATGGATGGATAACAGAAATAACCCCTGTAGCTGCTCATAGCACCTGGCTGGTCTATCTTGTTCAAATAGTGGCTTTCTAGCCTTCAGTAGCCTTTCTGCTAACCCTAATGTGGAGCTGGGCTAGAAAAGGACTGTTGGAAGCAGCACTTATGTAGCACCTAACCTGCCTGTCTCTGCACTAGGCACCTTCAGGTGCTATCTCAAGTAGAGGCTCTTTGTTTTTTTTTTTTTATGAAAATCTGTGAGATGTCTCCATATGTACTTTCAGACTGCACAGTTCATTAGAGGAAGGACATGGCTAACTCTTAAATAATTTCTTGGAGAAGGATTGATTATTTTGACAGGCTTTGCACTAGGCTCCAGGCCCCTAGTGGTTGGATTGGTTGTAATCAGGAGAGGTCATTCACTGCTAACGCTCTCTTACTGGCCAGCCAGGGACATAGAATGATGAACCTTTTGTCAGTCACTTCGTGAGTCAGCTTCTTCCCATCATTATAGCAATTTACCAGCTTCCCGTGGTGACCCAGTATCTGACCTTCTCCTAGGATTCCTCCCACTAGTTGCTGAGTAGACCACTGTAGCAGGGTCGGTCCCAGGTGACTGTTTCTTTTCCCTCTCTAGAATCATTGCAATGATGAGTCCAGAAGACAGCTGGGTCTCCAAGTGGCAGCGAGTCAGTAAGTGTCTTTCCTTATCCTGGCCTATGCATTGTTGGTAATGTGCATCAAAGTTGAGCAGGATAAATCACCAGGCTTTGTAGGCCATAGTGGGAAAGATGGGATTATATGAAAGACAAGCCTTAGAGCCAGCAAGATGGCTCAGCAGCACCAAGCCTAACAACCTGAGCTTGATCCCCAGGACTCATGGCAGGAGAGAGCTGGCTTGTACAGGTTTCTTCTGACCTCTATGTGTGCACTGTGGTATGCACACAAATAAACTTCCATTTTTGGTTTAAGCCTCCATTTGGTCTTAACCCATTCCCACTGTAAATCTCCTTTCTTTTTCAGGTAATTTTAAGCCAGGTGTGTATGCAGTGTCAGTCACTGGTCGCCTGCCCCAAGGTAATAAACATAACAGCCAGTACTCACTTATTATACCAGGTCCCCGTGGAAGCCATTCTTTTATGTGAATTTATACCAATAACTTCCTTGATAGCACCCAAGCATTATTTTATATGTAAGAGTGTTTTGCCTGCAAGTATGTCTATGTACCATAGAGTACTTGGTGTCCAGGGACCGCAGAAGCAGGCACCAGATCCCCTGGAACTCAAGTTATAGGTAGTTTTTTAACCTCCATATGGGTGTTGGGAACTGATCCCAGGTCCTGTGTAAGAGTAGCAAGTGCTCATAACTGAGCCATCTCTCCAGCTCCCAGAGCCCTTAGTTTTATGATCATATAAGCCCTATTCTTTCACCTGGTAACTATTTTCTGGGCACTTTGTCTGGATCTTCAATGATAGTAGGACATCTACACAGGACCCTTGAAGAGAAGTTTATGAACTCGAGTTTATAACCCATCTCACTGGGACAGATGAGGGCCTCAGGAATCTTCTCTCATGGAACTGTTTCTTTTCCTGTCACAGGAATTGTGCGGGAGCTGAAAAGTCGAGGAGTGGCCTACAAATCCAGAGACACGGCTATAAAGACCTAGCTGGGCGCAGGCCTAGGGCATCTTTGCTCCCTGCTCTGGCCGTTGTTTTGTTGTGGAATTAAACAGGCAGAACTTCAACTCGCCCTCCAATTCAGAAGCAGCAGGCTACCAGGAGATGTGTCATTCCACCGTCTGTGGACTGCTGGGGAAGTGCAGTGTTGGGTTCTCAGAGTCTAAATTGAGGGGAGAGTAAGATGCTGCTTTCCTGCCCATGCCCATGCCCATGCCCATGCGCAGAACTCAAGGTGAAATGCCAATAAACATGAACCTCTGGAATGTTCTTAGAGCTGTGCGCTGCCTTGTCTCTTTCCTTTTACAGTGAGGACTCGCTCTATCTGTGAGCACTGTGGAGCTCAGCAGAGGCCGTCGTCCTCTGGCCTGCTCTTGAGGCTGCATCTGCTGTACTTGCCACTGTGGCCTTGAGAGGCAAGGTAACCCTGACTCTCTCTGGGCCTGGCACTGCAGTCCCCTTTGAAGGAATCCGCAGGGTTTTAGTGCCTTTCACCCCCTGGCCCTGTGTAGTACTTCTTTTCCTCCTTCATCTCTTTGCCGCTCTTCTTCCTGTACCTTTGCCAATTCCACATTTCCCTAACCGGTCCTTATGTGGCTGTCCGGGTTCTTTGTACTTCCATGGAAAGTGAACCCTTCTCTGGCCCAGGAGGGAGCAGTGTGTGGAGAATGTCACATTGTCCAAAGTGAGTTCTTTTTAGAATTAAAAACTTACATAGCTGGGTGTGGTGGCACACATCTTTAATCCCAGCACTTGGGAGACAGAGGCAGGTGCATCTCTGTGAGTTCCAGGCCAGCTGGGGCTATAAGGAGATTCTGGTTCAAAAAGACCAAAAAGATAGAAGCCCCTTCCTCTTCAGCCTGTCATTTACCTCACGGTTGTTGTGACTGAAACTGTGATGAGGGGGCTGGAGAGATGGCCTAGTGGTTAAGAGCGCCGACTGCTCTTGCAGAGGACCCGGGTTCGATCCCCAGCACCCACATGGCGGCTGAGAACCATCTTTAACTCCAGTTCCAGGGGAATCCGACGCCCTCTTCTGACCTCTGCAGCATTGCACGACACGGTTGCACCAACCTACATGCAGACAGTACATTCATATACATAAAAAAAAATAAAAGTTAAAAAAAAAAAACTGATGAGAAGATTCTGCAGTGAGTCTTAAGGGGCTGGTGTGGTGGCACTGCCTCCACAGCTGGTCAAAACGGGTCATGCTGGGGACCCCACTTCGCTTCAGGCTGAGCGCTGACTGCTACACGCCTTCCCTCATCTGCATCTCAGCCACCTGGTGCTGCTAGTGAGTCAGTTTCAGGTCACCTGTAGCAGGGCAGATGGGAAGGAAGAGCTGATGACTCCAGTGGCTGGCTGTCCATGTCCTGGTCCAGCCCTGGACCCAGGGAAAGCAGGATGGGAGTTTCCAGGCTGTTCATTCACTCACAGGTCTTCTCAAGAATAGCATCCCTTATGTCATTAAGCTCTGGGGGAATGGCCCGTTAACCTCAGTTCCAAAGAGCTTTTCAAGGATTTCCCTCGCTCAGCCAACTAAAAACACACAAGGTGGTGATTTCTCTAGTTGGTTTTCAACCAAGTAGGAGCCTTGGTCAACAGCTATGCTTCCCCAGGGGTGCCGGGGCTGTGCAACCAACACCTAAACTTTCACTGGCTTTCTCAAAAGTCCCTTGGAAAGCCCCAGCTGCCGTCCTGCGTATCTCACCCAGACGTGTCTGCTTGGTGAGAATGGAAACAGTTGTGGGGAGGGGAGGCAAGAGGAGCCTGCACAAATAACCACACTCGCTGGTGGGGCCAACTGTCAGTCTCACAGGAAATGGCACAGGCACTGTTGATCATGGGGGCAGGGGTCCCGTCCCGTTCCCTCGCATGGGAACTGCTTCTGAATTGCTCTCTTGCCTTCTTTGGTGTTTGGACCTGCATGTGCTGCTGCTCCGAGGTCCACACTACAGTGCCAGCGTCCTAATCTCTACCGTGAGCCAACAGGTGTTAGGAAGGGGAACTAGGTCCCTGTCCCTCTGCGGGTGGGCTGTCCTGTGTTGGGGTGGGGTGTATTTTAAATTCCAGTACTGCTACCTGCATTCCACCTCCACAAAGGCTCGGGCCAGGGCTTATCAAAATGTGGCCCCATTCTAGCATTTGAGATTCTAATTTGTCCAGGGTCTTAAGAGCTTCTCTTAGTGCTGCTGTTCCCCTTCGGTGCTGAGGACTGAACAGAGAGCCCTGTGCATGCTACACAAGCATGCTGCCACTGAGCTCCATCCCCCCAGTCCTCACTTTCCTAGTTTAGTGAGGATCTCACTAATTTGTAGATTGCCTTTGAATTCATTCTGTAGCCCAGGCTGGATTTGAACTTGTGATCCCCTGACTCCAAAGTAGCTGGTGTTTACAACCAGGCCTGTGTCCCCTTGGTCTTTTTTTTTTTTTTTAAATTTTCGTATGTGTATGAATGTACTGTCTGTATGTAGGTTTGTGCACCCATGTGGTGGCAATGCTTCAGAGGTCAGAAGAGGGTGTCAGATTCCCCTGGACTGGAGTTAAAGATGGTTCTCAACCGCCATGTGGGTGCTGGGGATTGAATCCGGGTCCTCTGCAAGAGCAGTCGGCACTCTTAACCACTAGGCCATCTCTCCAGCCCCCCCCCCACCTTGGTCTTTTACTGAGTAGTTTGACCTGGATCCTTTAGTGGGACAGGACTGACTCCTCCACTTCAATGGGACAGGTTCAACTCAGACAAAACACTACTATAGAACCAACCAAGCTTTGTTCTCTACTCCCTACTCCCAAATGCCTGAGATTAGGCTCTCTCAAAGGCTGATGGGCTTAGTTGCAAGTGCAGTTATGGCTAACAACTGACAGCAAAGAGCAGTCAGGATGTCCTAGTCTTAGAAGAGACCAGTTTCCCTAAGAATAATGGCAATAGCTTAGCAAAAGCTGAAGCTCAGACCTGGCTTGCCAGGTTTGGGGACTGAGACCTTGTTCTTGATGTGGCCACTGCTTTGTTACTTCATCTATCTGCAACCTGCTATTCAATCCTCAGACCTGTCCCCCTCCCAGACATGGGATCTCTCTGCACATATTAAGATGGACAGGTAAGCCAGGCGTGGTGGTGCACACCTTTAATCCCAGCACAGGGGAAGCAGAGGCAAGTGGATCTTTTTGAGATAGAGGCTAGCCTGGTCTGCATAGCAAGTTCCAGGTCATTTGGGGCTACAGGAGACCTTGTCTCAAAAAAACAAAAAATGAAAACAAAAAATGCAGATAGTGGTAAGGAGAGACTGATAAAATCTTACTTTGGCAGTCTTGTTCAGGACTTTCACGTAAATGGTATTTTGCAGTTGACAAAAGCCTTTTACATTCTTTATCTCATCTGATCCTCACAAAGCACCTGAGACATAGTACACATCCTTATTTAATAACAAGGAGACGGTGCAGACAGTTAAAGGGGCTTGACCATGACTCAGTAGTCGAGCCTTAGCTCAAGAAACAACAGCGGGCTGGAGAGATGGCCTAGCGGGTAAGAGCGCCGACCGCTCTTGCAGAGGACCCGGGTTCGATCCCCAGCACCCACATGGCGGCTGAGAACCGTCTGAAACTCCAATTCCAGGAGAACTCCAGCTCCAGGGGAATCCGACACCCACTTCTGACCTCCGCGGCATTGCACGACACGGGTGCACAGACTTGCATGCAGACAGTACATTTGTACACATACAGAAATAAATAAAAATAAAAATTAAAAAAAAAAAAAAAACCAACAGCCACAGTTCCACACTACTGTTCTCCACGTGGCTACCCCCAAACAGCAGCTTTACTCCCTTTGTGAGTGTTGCACTGATCCAACGTGAACTGTTAACTACCCAGCACATTGTTCCCACACACTGGGCTCCCCCCCCCAACCACCCAATTCTCAACACTTCTAGCCTCCAGCTCTGAATTTAGCCACAGAGTAAGGCAGGGGGCTGACAGTGCAGGGAGGTCAGAGGGAAATGGCCCACCCTTCAGTTCTCTCCAGCTGTGTCTTCTATGTCTCCAAGCGCTAGGCACCTGCAGACCGGGCCCCACATTTTCCAACCTCTTCTGTGTTTTCCTCCTCCCCACCTTCCTCCACCTGCAGCCTGATTATGGCACCATCACACCCTGCTGGAACATAGACGCTTGTGTGTGATGAAAACACGTGTTCCATTTAAGGGCCAGAGCCCCTGTACTCCAGCCAGGCTGCCTCTGCCGGCATTAGCTGTGACCTGAAATCGCTTTGTCTACACAAAGTTCCTTCTCTATGAAATGCAGTTGATAAAGCTGGAGTGCTAGTCTGTTTCTTTCCTTTTTTTTTTTTTTTTTTTGAGATAGGGTCTCATGTAACTCAGGCTGGCCTCAAACTATGTATGCCTGAGCTAGGGGAATAGACAGCTACACTGAGTATGATAGAATGGTGGGTGATCAGTACAAACTATAGTATGCTGGGTGAACAAGCGAGCCTTAGATTGAGGAAAGCACATGGCTGTTTGCCTGGGCCTCGGTCTGAGCACAGAGGCCTCTGTGGAAGGGCAGGCTCCAGAGTGCTGCGGCTGTAGGGAGTGAAAGCAGAGGAGTCAGACTTAGGCCAGCGAGGAGACCACATCACGCAGACTTCTAGAGGAGTCCCTACTGCTGATGTGCCCTACACTGCCTGGCTCAGGGCTATCAGCCTCAAGGAGCTGCCCTTCGTTGTGCAAATATCCCAGGAAACAGGGACCAAGTGCATATCAAACCGCCCTGTGCTGCTGGTGCCAAGGTTGTGATGATAATCCTGGGGACTGGTAGAAACTGTTACCCATCTGGGTTTTGGGCTCCTCAGCAGACCTCCCCGGGGAGAGGGCAGGCAGGAAGGTGTCACGGACTTGGGGCCCACAGAGCGTTCCTTGTGGTCTGACCCATGGTCAGTGAAAGCATGCCTACAGGAAGTCAGGGAGCTGGCAGACCTATTTCCACAGCTCTTTGAGTTGCTTTTGTCTGTGTACCTCCTTTTGCAAACTGAGCTCCTGCACTACATGCAAGCTTGAGAGAAGGCAAGGGGCAGCTTCAGACAGCAAGCAGGGGGTCCCAGCTGGGATCCATACGGTATTCCTCATTCCTTCCCCCCAAACACAGCACCTGCCACACTTGGAATCCCTTTTCCTTTCCTGGAAAATACCTGGAAGGAAGAGAGCCCCATGGGGGCCGATTATCCAGAACTGGGGAGCCAGTTAACTGATGCTTCCTCCCTGGGGCTTTGAACAGCAGAAGGCAAAGGGGAAGAGCACAAATCCATACTCTGGAGGAAGAAGAAGGCCTCAGAGGGGTTAAGGTGGTGATAACTACCCAGCTTCCTCTGGGGCCTCTGGTCCTAGCAGGAGCTGGAAGTCCTGAGGCAGGAGAGTGATCAAAAGCCCTGGGACCAACACCCCACCCTGTGACGGCAGCTGCGGCACTTTCTCTGGGCAGCTGAGGAGACTCACTTCCTCAGGCCAGCACCCACGAGAAGCAGGAAGGTGGAGGGCAGGACCTCAGGCAGAGAGGTGGGGCACAATCTGGACAGGCTTCTGCCGGGAAAGATGGGGCAATGGAGGTAGGCATGGCCCTGGGGTGGTGGGCACGGCCCTGGGGTGGTGCACATGGGCCTGGAGTAGGCAAGTATCAGCCTTTTCTTGTACAAGAGAGAGTAAACACCTCCTCTACCCTCTGATAGGTATCAGGGGCAGAATAGGAACACATGGTATCCTTGCAAAGAGATCTTTCCTGGAAACTAGAGGCAAGCATATAAATGGGAAATGGTTGATAGGCTTGTGATTCTACCATAGTAATTATTACACCAATATGGCAACTTCTAGGTTCAAAACTGGCCATGTCCATTATTGCATCTGATCCAACATGACGTCCCGTGGGACTTAATTATTGTTCCCTTTTCACAGATAAGAACACTGAGTGCCACTGGTAGTTCAGACCTTTCCCCCTTACACAACACTGCTGTCCTTATGGGTTCCCTGGGGCAAGGGTACGAGCAGGGGCAGAGGCAGGGCCAGGGGCAGGGCAGTCCGCTTTGATTTCCTTTTGCCTCCCTGGACCCCAACAGTCAGGTAGGGCTGGGGGCACGGGTGTGCGTGTCCACTGACCTCAGCACCAAGGTCTCTTTGGGAGTGGAGGCCTCAGTGCCCCCTTAGCTCACTGATACTTGACTCCTCAAAGCTGGCCTGGGTCCTTGGCCCCCATTTCCCACCCTCATTTGTCCCCAGGCCTTTTGCCTCCCCCTCTCAGAACCACAGCCCCATGACGCTGACACTCATGCCCCATTGGTCTACGGGAGAACATTTGCCCTTATTTGGCCACACCAGCTCCAGGCTAGGCCTCCACCCCTGGCCCAACCCCCACAGGCCTGTCTCTCTCACTTCGTCTTTTTGAGGTTTGGCTTTGGGGCCCAGTGGGCGTCTCTTCAAACGCACTTTCTGGTTGAGTCACTTTTAACGGCTCCAGTGCTGTGAGCTGCTGGAGCTTCTCCACTAGGCACTCCAGGCTTGGCAACCCTCCCCCACCTGACTGCTTACGAGGTCCCGAGGAAAGAGGCTGGGTAGCCATTGACCTTGGACAGGTTTTGCAGACCACTTAGTGACCCATTTAATCACATCTACTGCTCTTACCGGAAAGCCTGGGGAAGGGAAATGGACCTTAGGTCCACCATGGCTTTTCCAGCCCCCTCCTTAGACTGGGACTACAAGAGCAGACAGGGCCTCACCAACGAACTCTTTCTTTTAGGGTACTTAGAATTGACTTCCTTGGGGGGACAGAAAAACAGGAGGTAGACTGCGGACCAATTTTTAGGAAGGTGAAACTTAACCTGGCCGAGCTTCCGGTTCCTCGTCTCAGAGCTGGGCACACTGTTACTTACTTTCCTGGGTCAGCATAATCAAATGAGATTCAGACTGCATGTGTTCCTCACATTTACTGGAACCTTCAGTGGCATGGAGAGGTGAATGCGTGGAGCCCAGAGTGGCTCTCGCACACACCAGTGTCCTGTTCCCACATCTTACCTTCTGTGTTTCCAGCTGGGGCTGGGATATGAGGAATCCCGTGGGGGACAGGAGGCTGGCAGGAGGGACAGGACAACCCTCTCTGTCCCTTGTTCCTAGGTGAGGGGAGAGTTCTGCTGAAGAGCCTCTTCTGGTCACCCTGTCCCCTCTGGTCTTCAGGAGCTCTACCCTGAAGCCATCTGCTACCCTATAGCTTGGCAAGTTTGGGAACATAGCTAATACTCCCTCCTCCTGCCTCCAAGGTCTCCTTTGTCCCTTTGGACATTCTAGTGTACAAATGCATCCTTTGGTCAACTCTCCTCTATTCTATAGATTAAGAAATGGATCACATGGGGATTTAGGGACAGATCAGGGACTGGTCCCAAGTTACACTGCAAAAAGCCCCAAGAATCTGGTCTACTTTTGTCCTTTTGGCTGTCCTGATGTTGGTAGGGATATGGATTGATAAGAGATCAGACTAGATTCTGTGTAAGGCTCTCTCTCTCTCTCTCTCTCTCTCTCTCTCTCACACACACACACACACACACACACACACACGTGCGCACACACGTTTATTTGAAGCAGTTAAAATCGGAGCAGGTGTATATATGTTAGGCCCTACGCTTATGTAACTTTCATTTCCCTGCTTGTGTCTCTAGGAGATCCCAGAGGAAAATGATTTGGCCGCCTTCCCTCCACCCCCACCCCTCTGTCTTACCTAGCCTAGCTGCTTCGTCCCCAGTGCCCTGCAAAGCTTCCAGCATGTGTACTGAAGTTGTCCCTTGTCAGACAGAGGAGAGCACAAAGTTGAATGTGGATGACTCCTGGACAGGGGGGCAGAGATGGAGGGACACTGCCTGCCCTTCCTCCTGGCCTGGGAGCTTCTAGGCGACCCCTGTGCCCCTAAGATGACCTCTGCTAGGGACCTGAGCTGCCTTTGGTCTTTGAGGCGCTTTCAGTCCTAGATATTTGCCTCCCTTTGGCTTCCCCTTCAGGGGGGCTGAGAAGGCCTCGACCTTTGGGACTGCTGTCTGCATTGGCTATAGCTCTGTTTTGCAACTCTGCAGGCTCAGTTTCCCTCCTTTGTGGCAGGCCTACCCCAACTCCAGCTCCTGAAGGGCGGCCCCTCAGCCTTCTCGACTTCCTGTTTGTGAGTGGTTAGCTCTTGCGGCTTCTCTTGTTGTCCTTCACAGGGCAGGTTATCCGGCCTGCCATCTCGCCTGCCTGCCTGCCTGCCTGCCTGCCTGCCTGCCTGCCTGCTGCCCACTGACTGGGGGCCCCAGGACCATGCAGCTGGAGGGGAAGTCTTGTTTCTTGTTTTTTGTTGTTTTTTTCAATTCTTTCACTCGCTGGGCCTGCACTCCCTGCAAGCACAGGCCTTCAAAAGACCCCTTTCTACCTGTTTCTTCTCCTTGCTCAGTTTTCCTTTCACTCTCTCTTCAACCTGTACTATCCAGAAGGCCTTTGATTCCAATGCCCCCTAACTGTGACTCTGACCCCAAGGGCCCCCTCAGCACCCAGGGAAGACTACTGGGCACATATTACTGTAATGTTGCGAAAGGTAAGTGTGTGTAGGTACAATGTATGTTCCACTTCACCCCTCAGATTTGGTATTCGCTAGAAATAGAAACCAAATGCCCCCTGATCCATGCCGCTCATGCACAACCACACACACAATTTCCCAACATTGCCCGTCAAAATGAGAGCATCCAATGGCAGGTCCTGCATCTTTTCCTCAGGCTCACCTTCACCTGCACTCAAGATGGCTGCCCCTAGGTTAGTTATATGATGAGAGTGAAAGATTGTGACCCTAGAGCCCTCTAGGATTACAAGTCCTGTTCCTAGTTCACTCCTTAGGTGAGAAGGGTCTGTTTCCACTTATTTCTGTCACAGTTGCCCCTAGCCGTACTTGCACTTAGCAGGAATATGAGTAAGAACATCAGAGCCAGAGGCAGGAACTTCGTGTAGCTTGGCTGCGAGAATGCTTGCCTAGAATGGATGGAACCTGGGCAGTGGTACCTGCCTATAATCCCAGATCTCGGTAGGTGGGTAGAGGCAGGATGATAAAGGTTCAAGGTCATCTTTGATTATGCAGCAAGTTCTAGGCCAGCCTGAGCTAAAGAGGCTGGAGAGAGAGAGAGAGAGAGAGAGAGAGAGAGAGAGAGAGAGAGCTTTTCAGCAGAATCTAAGCAAGTGGCAACTCCCCTGTGAAGCCTGGCTGCACTTGCACATATGTCCATGGACAGAGTTTGAAGCATCAACTTGAATTCTCACCACCACTGAAGGGTTACTTTGTCTCGTTCTAGGGATCTTAGGCAGCAGGAGGCTTTGGACACAGGAATGGGAGTTAGGCTGTCCTTCAGAGACACTGGTGTGCTCCAGACTCCAAAGCCACCCTCTCAACCCTGGACCTAGAGTTCCAAGGGGTGTTTCCCATGTCCCTCAGGAGGAGGCAGTTGTGTCTACTGTGGGTGGAAAATCTTCAAGCTTTCTGTCAGCCTGGGTTGGTTGTTTTCACACCATGTGTGGTTCTGGGGCCTTCTGTGTCTTTCTGAAAAAGATGAATATTTGGTGCTATTTGGGCTGTATGTGTGCGTGTGCGTGTGCATGCGCGCACGCGCGCACATGTGTGTGTGTGTGCACGCGTGCGTGTGTGTGTCTGTGTGTGCATGTGTGTGTGCGTGCGTGTGTGTGTATGCGCGTGTGCATGCGTGTGTGTGCATGTGTGTGTGCGTGTGTGTGTGCGTGTGTGTGTGCGCGTGTGCATGCGTGTGTGTGTGTGTGTGTGCATGTGTGTGTGCGTGTGCGTGCGTGTGTGTGTGTGCACGCGTGCGTGTGTGTGTATGCGCGTGTGCATGCGTGTGTGTCTGTGTGTGCGTGTGTGTGTGTGTGCATGTGTGTGTGCGTGCGTGTGTGTGTGCATGCGTGTGTGTGTCTGTGTGTGTCTGTGTGTGCATGTGTGTGTGCGTGTGTGTGTGCGTGTGTGCATGCGTGTGTGTGCGTGTGCGTGTGTGCGTGCGCGTGTGCGTGTCCTGCTGCTCTTCCCTCGGACACCTGGTGGTCAGTCACACAGGCTACATATGGGTTGTACCAGCTCAGAATAGGGCTTCGACTGCTCCCAGGTACATAGCCTATTCTGAGTACCACACACTCATTCTTCCAACACTTCTTTTTTTTTTTAATTTAATTTTTTTTTTTTGGTCTTTTCGAGACAGGGTCTCCCTGTAGCCCCAGCTGTCCTGGAACTCACTCTGTAGACCAGGCTGGCCTTGAACTCACAAAGATCTGCCTGCCTTTGCCTCCCAAGTACTAGGATTAAAGGAGTGGGCCACAACGCCTGGCTTAATGTAACATCTTTTATAAAAATCATCTACATACCTGTAACCTTAAAATAAAATTTGGTAAATAAATAAATAAAATTCATTTTTCCAGCACTTCTTACTGCCTTGCTTAAGACTGTATGTACCCTTTCTCTGTCTTTCATTTTCTCGATTCTCTGGTTCTGTCCCATTTTGGATTGGGTTTAAGGCCCAGCAGAGGTGAAGTCCAAGACACAAGGACCCTGAGCTTCTCTTCAGTTGCATCCTTCTTCGGCCCCAGCCCCGAGAGGGAATCATGTGACATTCCATACCACTGAAGCAAACCTCTTGATCCCAGAAACTATATGGCTAGAGAAGCTAGGCCCTGGCTGTCCTCCTATAAACGAACAAACAAAATTGGAGGGTGTTTTCTGGGCAGTAAAGAGTGACTTTACAGAGGAACGGTAGCCTCTTATCTCAAGAAAGTAGAGATCAGCGACACCCCTACTCTGTCCGGGACAGGAGGGAGGGTACTTTCAAGGGTTTGGGAGTTATGAGTGTCCCCTGGACTCTCTGGTCTGGCTCGTTACAAGTCACATACTCAAAGCATCTATGGCACAGCTAGGCCTAGAAGCCAGGCCCTGGCTTCCATTCTGAGGCACGTCTTCCCTAGGACAGGGTGCCTCTTGATTGATAGCTACAAGGCGTCCCATGCAAGGATGGCCCTGAAGGATAGGTCCAGGAACGCAGGTTACTGCACAGCTTCGATATTCTGATCCTCTTATCACAAGGGGCAGGCACTTCCCCTCCACCCAGGTCTGAGGCAGGGTGGTGGTCTCTTAAAGGAACACAGTCCCATTTTTGGCCAGCTAGCCTTGCAAGGCAGTTCACCACTGGTTTTTAGCCTTTAGGGATGAAGGGCCCTGTTCTTTCCCCGTTCTAGTTTCGGGGACTTGGGATGGATAACTACTTTTCCAGGTTGATAGTTCCCCTTCCTGTAGGGAAGGGTGTGGGGGTAATCTCTTGGTCCTCCTGTTCCCTTCTGGGCCTTGAATCTGTATTCTCTGACGCCTGTGTGGGCCTGTGCTTACATGGGGGACCCAGAGAAAAAGCCCACGGCCTTCTGGGAAGGAGTTGCTGGCAGTTCTCACCCATTTCTACCTTTTTCTAACTGCTCCTCAAGCCCAGTTATCATTTCAGAGCTGAGGCCACTGAGTGGCTTGGGGACTCCTGGGGACAATGGGGGGCCCACATGCAGCTCCTGAAGCCCCTTCCCAGACCCCCACTCCTTCCCCCCTCCCCCAGCCAGGGGCCCTAGGCTGAGCTGTTTCCTGCCTACCCCATGGGGAAAGCGGGGGTGACATGCAGGTGGGTGGACCCATGCCCACATCCGGTGGCTACCAGAGTCTCCTGTCAGAGTGTCTTTTCCTCCCCTCCCCTCCCCTCCCCCAAGCCACCAAGGCACCTATGTTCTGCCCAAGAGCCCTGGCCCTCACTGCCCTCCCCTGTCCTCCCATTGTTATAAGTCCTAAGGGCCACATTAAGATCCAGCCCAGTGCCAACTGGGCTGCGTGTGACCCCCAGACTGTGCTGAGGGGTCAGGCCTGCAGAAGCCTGGGGGGTGGTGGTCTGGGGGTGCTGAGGACACTGAAAGGAAGCTGCTGTGTTGTGTGAGCTCCAGTCTCCCTTCGTGGCTCTGTACTTCCATGCCGTTTCAGGAGAACAGATCGAACACCTCCATGCCTTGGTCCGAGGGCATGGAGGACAGGGCGGCCAGTGGCCTGGGCTCGGAGGAGCTGTTCTTGTGCTGGAATTCAGCACCCCTTGTTCTGGGCATTCACTGAAGGCCCTGTCAGAGAGCCTCTGTCTCCTGGGGTCACTTCTGATGTCCACCTCCTGTGGCTGGTGCTATTGGAAGAGGGCAGGCCTAGGATCCAGGAAGCCACCTGCCCAGCACATAAGAGATGCTCTCTTCAGACCCCTCCTGCCAATACCCAGCCCTCTCTCTGGTTTCCTGTCAGTCTGCACTCCCCTGGGAGGGAGGGGTGGCTAATCTCTGATGCGGTATGGGGGCGGGCTCCAAGACCGTTGGGCGCCCAGAGGTCTGACCCACGTGGCCTCGGGGTTATAAGCCCTGCCCACCCCAAAGGGAACCCCACTTTGGAGCCCGGAGCACAGAGCTTGCTCCTCTCAGCCTGCAGCACCAGGTAAGGGCCTAAACCTTCACTTCAGCCCCAGCCAGGGCTCCTTAACTCTGGGCCTATGGGACCATGAAGGACTTAGGGTGCAGGTTCTGGATGGAGTAGCCGGGCAGTGGGAGGCCAGAAGCTTGGGGGCCAGGATTCCCTGACAAAGCTCTAGGCAAAGGTGCAATGACCTTCGGACCTACTGGCCTTTATGGGAGACGACACTTCAAAATTCTTTTAATCCTTTAGAGGCAGGATTAAAAGTTAAAATGACGTCTGCCCCCATCCCCCTCTAAAGCTCTGAGGGAAGGGATCAGCGGATTTGGGTGGGGATAGCAGAGAGTAGGCAAAGGCTAAAAAGTGTGATAGTGCCAGCAACCGGTGCTCAGTCACTTTTCCCGCCCAACATGGCCGACCACCATTTCTACTGAGATACTCTTAGGTTACTGCCTGGGGAACAATTGGCAGTGAAGGGCTCAGGGCCTTGATCTGGTGGGCAGGCTGAGGACACAGACCTCTGGGAGCCAGGGCCTCTGTCTGGTGTGAAGGCTGTGAACCAAGGCTTTGAAGGGAGGAAGCCTTGGCTGCTTCAGGGGTTTGAATTTCTAAAGATGGGGATGAGGCCTCAGGTTAGTTTCTACCTGAGTGTCCCCAGGAGGGGGTGTGTGTGTGTGTGTGTGTGTGTGTGTGTGTGTGTGTGTGTGTGTTGGGGGTGGAGAGGTAGGGTGGAGACCTGGGGAGAAGGGAAGGGAAGAAGAACTCAAAGAGGAAGTGGGGGGGCAGTAGAAGAGGCTAGTCTGGCGACATGCTGAGTCACTACCCACAAGGCCCAGGGCGGGCCCTCTGCAGGCCACTGGCGGGGTGAAGGGGTTCTTGGGAAACCATGGGAAGGGTAGGGGTAGGGGATTTCTTGAAGGCAGGAGACACCAGGAAGAGCAGGTGGCCTGAAGAATACACGTGGATTGACAGAGAGACAGACAGTGCAGTCACCCATAAAGTAGAAAGCACTACTAACAGCACTGGAGGGTGTAGTGTTTCCTACTTTATGGATGAGTGTACTGTGGGCTTCGGAGACCACGCCACGCTGCGGCCACCGGCCATCATCTTCCGCTACCTCAGGACCACAGGAGACAGGTGAGCACCTTACATACCTGAACTTCCCGACTCCAGACAATTGGGAAAACACCACAGCAGCTCTCAAGACCCAGAGGATGTTGGGTGGACTGGATATGTGGGTCCCAGTGCTACACTTGCAGCAGACTGGGGAGTCCGGAAGGGAGGGCAGATGGAAGGAAGTGGGTGGGGGTCACAGGGACCTCAACACTAATAAAGAATGGACTCTCTCTTTTGTCTGAGACTCTGTTGCTGGGGGATTTGGGGGTGGGTTGTTGTGTGGCCCACGGATGGCTGGGAGCATGATCACTCTCACTTGAGAGAGATGAAGGATTGGCTGTGCTACCGAGAAGACTGGCCTGACCAAGGCACAGCCTAGGGAAGGAAGGGCTTGGGGCACCAGGAGCAGATGTCCTGGCAGTGTAAAGAAAGCGGCAGGGGCATAAGGGGCCTCCTGCTTTTGACCCCAATTGCTGCTCCATTCTCCACTCTTCACCTCCAAACCAAAGGCTGTGTGCATCTGGCTTTGGTCTAAGAAAGTCTAAGGGTGCCTTGGGAGCATAAGAGTTGGGCAAAACCGTCATGGCACATTCTGTGCCCACCGGCACCTTATACGTAGACAAGGCCCAGATATTGATAGGCAAAGCTCACACTATCACCATTCACATGCATTACAGCCAGGCTCTGTACACAGAGGCCACCAGCAACATGCACTTATAGTGGCAGATAGATGATGAGACATGACTGGCATAGCATACATGATCCATGGATAGCCAGTCACCCAGGGCACACACATGTTTAATGGTACTTATACATGCAATGGGATACATATGTGACATGTCACAATAAGAATATACAATATAGTGACATTCACATAAACACAGTGGTTCTGTGTATTCATGGTGACACCTTTATAGGTGATGATAGATATAAAATAATCACATGGCGATTAATATAATTATAAATATATACATTATACATATATACAGTCAGGCCTTCCTTTGTCACCCGTGGATCAGTTAACCTTGTATTGAAAGTGTGTGTGTGTGTGTGTGTGTGTGTCTTTGCTCATGTGCTGTAACATGCATGTGGAGATCAGAGGGCAACTTGCAGGAGTCAGCTTTTCTATTCCACAATGTGGGCACCATGGATTGAATGCAGGTGGTCAAGCTTTGTAGAAAGTACCTCTACCCATTATGCCATCCTAGTAGCTAGACTGGAGGGGAAAAATTTTTTTTTTTTAAGTTACAAGTCAGGCGTATGGTACATGCCTGTAGTCCCGGCACCTGAGAGGTACTGAGGATCAGCCTAGCCTAAGCAAGTTCTAGGCCTGTCAAAAAATAATTGTAGGCTGGAGAAATGGCTCAACAATTAAGAGTACTGGTTCTTCCTGCAGAAGACCTAGGTTCAAATCCCAGAACCCACATGGTAGCTAACAACCATCCATAACTCCAGTTCCAGGGGATCTGACACCCTCTTCTGACCTCCATGAGCATTGCACACACAGGTGCACTTATACACATACAGGCGGTATGCTCATACACATAAAAAATAAAATGCTTTTTAAATTTGTGTTTCTGCTTACAATGTACAGATTTTTCTTATCTTTATTCCCCAATGATAAAGCGTAATTGTTTACTTAGCATTCAAATTGTATTATAAATTGGTATTATAGGGCTGGAGAGATGGCCTAGCGGTTAAGAGCGCTGACCGCTCTTACAGAGGATCCGGGTTCGATCCCCAGCACCCACATGGCGGCCGAGAACCGTCTGAAACTCCAATTCCAGGAGAACTCCAGTTCCAGGGGAATCCGACACCCTCTTCTGACCTCCGCGGCATTGCACGACACGGGTGCACAAACTTGCATGCAGACAGTACATTCATACACATACAGAAATAAAAAAAAAATTTAAAAATTTAAAAAATAAATTGGTATTATAAATAATTTAAGATGATTTAAAGTATCCAGGAGGGCTGAGGATGTCAGCAATAGAGTGCTTGCCTAACATGCAAGAGACCTTGGGTTGGAAGTGTACAGGAGGGTGTGGGGAAATAGTTCACCATTTTTTCAAGACAGGGTCTCACTATGTAGTCCTGGCTGGCCTGAACTCACTATGTAGACCTGGCTGGTCTGCTGCCTCTGCTTCCTGAATACTGGAATTAAAGGCATTGTACCACCAGGATCAGTTTATTTCACCATTTTATATGGGGGACTTGAGTGTCTGAACCTAGGGTTATATGTTCTGTGTGGGTCCTACAGCCAATCCCCTTAGGTGTGGAGGGGTGAATATATATGTATTTAAACATCTCCATATCATAATACATCATTGTATGCCACCACACATATTTACATGACAAGTAGGGCGTTATGTATTAATGGCATAAATATACATAATTTATGACACTGTTATAATCTATAAATTATGATGATAGCCTCATACATAATGGCATGCACATAAACACCGTAGCAAATAGATATATGCAATGACACATAGAAACATGTATGCATATCTTTTTTTATGTGTATGAGTATACTGTCTGCATGCAGGTTGGTGCACCCGTGTCGTGCAATGCCACGGAGGTCAGAAGACAGCATTGGATTCCCCTGGAACTGGAGTTAAAGACGGTTCTTAGCTGCCATGTGGGTGCTGGGGATCGAACCCGGGTCCTCTGCAAGAGCAGTCAGTGTTCCAGAGCCACCTCTCCAGCCCCATGTATGCATAATGGAATTCATATACACAAAATAGCACACATGTATACAATGGTCCTCCTTATATGTACACAGGCATAAATAGATCTCATATATATGTGATATATATGTGTGTGTGCGCAGACATAAATAGATCGTGTGTGTGTGTGTGTGTGTGTGTGCGTGTAGTATACACATAATGGTACACATATACTTGTTGACCTGAATTTTCAAGACAGACATCATGTAATGGTATGCACACTGATATACACTCCTCTTTAGGGAAATAAGGATGTCACCTCCTCCCCATGCAACCCTCCCCTGAGTTCCATCAGCTCTGGCCTGGGCGGAGCCTGTAGGCCTGGGTTCTCCGTGGTTTAAGGCTATTCCAGATGTTCCACGGAATGCCACATGAGGGCCCTCGACTTTGACAGAGGCTGGGTTGCCTGCTGAGGCCTGGTTCTCAGGGGAGACAGGCTGCCTCTCCAAACCCCTCCCAACACTCCTATCTCTAGGGAGCATGTCTAGGTGCCCCACATACACTTGGGTGGGGCAGTTCTTATGTCCTTGTATCAAAAAGCCATTTTCTCACAGCAAAAAAAGCCCATGGCTAGACAGAGGATGAACTTCCTGAAAATTCAGAGCAAAACCAGCCCAACAGGTCTCCCCTGCTGGCCTAGGACAGTCAGGTTGTCCCCTAAATGTGGTCTGCCATGAAAAAGCTGAAGCAAATTTCTCACCTTATTTCTACCCGTCTCTTTGCTTGTCTTCCTGCTTTCACCCTTATTCCTCTTTGTTTCATCTCAAATCCCATCTTTTCGAGTCCTGACCTCCTCTATGGCTAGGTCTCTGTCAGACCTTCCCCCGCCACTGCCTCCGATTAGTCTCGCCTGATGAGAGGGGGACTGGGTCCAGACCCCTTTCCTCCGCACTCCGGAAGGTGTGAGGATGTGTGGGGTCAAGGGGATGGGGAGGCCACCTATGGGGGCCGGGGAGCTGGCATCCAACAAGGAACCTGGGCTTCCCTCTGTCCCGACCCTGCCAGCCGGTCCAGCCCACCAGTCCCGCGCCATTGCCATGGAAACCAGCAGCCGACTTCCTATTGGTGGGCAAGAGGGGAGGAGGAGGGGGAGGGGAGGGCTGATTCTCCCCTCCTTACCCCCACCCCCATTCTGAGGTTCAGCCCTCCTTCGTGCCCACCGTCTCATCTTGGGGGATCCGGGACGGTAAGGGACCCCTGCAGTCCCTTGAGCAGAGGCTAGCAGGGGCAGGACTATGAGGCGAGCAGCGCATCGACCCAGGCCTCCTTAGGACCGCCCGGCCATCCAGCAAGCAAGCAAGCCGCGGCGGAAGAGCGAACTGGAGATAAAGGGCCACAGTAGACTACTGGGGATCACCCACAGCAACTCCCAGAGAGCCCTAGCCAGGCTGAGGGGTCATGACGGACCGCCGGACTCACAGACACACCACTCCGGATGCACCGAGCTTCTCAGCACTGATACACTGAGATAAGACCAGCGACAGCATCCCCCGCAGCCACAGCCCTGCAATACAGACACCCCCACATACCCTCCCCACTCCCACTGGTAACACCGAAACAGGCACAGACAGTGACACACAGCACCACCCTCCTCAACACACACAAGCGGGGGGCACTCGTCCTCTGAACATACAAGACAGCCCCGACCCGCAGGCAGCTCAGGAGAGGACACGCACACCTCAGCCAGGCACTGCTGCTGCTGGCCTCTGCCCATTTCCCCCGCCCCCACGGGTTCACCCTCTCCTCTCCACATACTCACGCACACACAGAACCACCAGCAAACATAGCTTCCATACCCCCCGCTCTGGCTCTGGCAACCCTGACACGTTCTGCGGTCTCTTTAGTGGGTTGGGAAGACCTCAGCAAACCTCAGACGGAGCCTCGGTGAAGACGAGTGCTCACAGCGGAGAGGGAGAGGGCCTGGCCCGGCATGACCCCAGCCAGCCTCCCCACGCGGCTGGGCGATGTTCTCTGGTCTGGGTTCTGGAGCCCCTTGGCAGAACCATGGAGCAACTGACAGCCCTTCCACTGCCTGGAGACCCTGGAGCGATGGGAGCCATGGAGCCATGGGCACTGCCTGCCTGGCACAGCTGGACTCAGGGCCAGGGGTGCCAGCCTGAAACTGCAGCTCCAAGCATTGCTGATACTCTGACAGCTCTGCAGGTTAAAGGACTGAAGTCTGAGGAGAGTTCTGAGCCTGAGATAGCCCAGAGCCCTGGGCCGGTTGGGAATACTGACCCTGAAGGAGCAGAGGCTGGGCCGCCCAGGCTGGGGCAGCAAGCAGCAAGCTCTGGCTGCAGCTGCCCCAGGCTAGAGGATGAAGAGGCACAGACTTTTAAGGTACGGGAGCTGAGGAGGGCTGTAAGGTGGGCCAGGCAGGACCTCCGTGCCACCCCTTCCCCCCACCACCCCTGTCTCTTGTCTGGACCTGTCTCTGTCTGTGAGTCTTTATCTGTGACTGTCCTTCCTTCCTTCATTGGACCGGAATCTCAGTGGCTTCATTCCCCTCTGTCTATGTGTGGCTCTGCCCCTCTGTGTCTTCCTGATTGTCAGTTGTGTCTCCTCTGAATCTGTCAGTTTTGTGGGGCTGGGAGATATGGGGATGTGGAGGTGAGCTCAGTGCTGGGCCAAAAGACAGCAAGGTCTGGGTGGGTGTGAGTGGTCTACTGGAGAAGACAGAGGAAGGATTTCAGGGAAGGGCAGGAGGCTCTGCAGACCCCAAGGAGTCTAGAGGGATGGAGACCCGGGCTTGTGCCCATGAGGAGAAAGTGGGCAGAGTGGCAAGGATAGAGGAATAGCAGGAAAAGCCCAGAATGGGGGGAGGGGGACCGTCACTGAAGACAGGGAGGGCTGGACAGTCCCTCCTCTTTAGGCCCCCATTCCCCCTGATGAAGGCCTGGGATATGACAGAGAACCTTCTCATCTCCTTGGACTACAGGGGGAGATGGCTCCACATGGAGGCCGATTGGGTAGGGTGGATCTCTGAGGCACTGTACCTGGTTCTTTCCTATGCCAGGCCAAGTTGAACATGGGCCTCAGGGATAGGCCCAACCTGGAGCTGCTGAGAGCCCTGGGGGAGCTGCAGCAGCGCTGTGCCACACTTAAGGAGGAAAACCAGATGCTGGTGAGACTGGGAGTGGGGTCTCCCTCGGCTCCATGGTTACCCCATAAATATCTCTACAAGAGGGGACTACACAAGGATGACATAACCCCAAGCCCCAGACCCAGTGGACCTTTGTGTAGCATGAACAAGGGTCCCAAGGTGCACCCAGGCTTGAGTCTAGGCCCTGGGCAGTGGGACTGGGTCTGTGGGGTGCCTTGTACATGGGTCCAATTCTGGTTGACCCCCTTGTTAGAGAAAAAGCAGCTTTCCTGAGACGGAGGAGAAGGTACGAAGGCTGAAACGGAAGAACGCAGAGCTGGCGGTCATTGCCAAGCGCCTGGAGGAGAGGGCCAGGAAGCTGCAGGAAACGAACCTGAGGGTGGTGAGGACAGGCTGATGGGTGGAGGCTTGGGGGACTAGGGGAACCAGGGCTGGGCCACCAGGGTTGGGCTTGGAAGTCATAGACTCTACCCAGGAAAGCAGGAATCCGGCCGGGCGTGGTGGCGCACGCCTTTAATCCTAGCACTTGGGAGGCAGAGGCACGCGGATCTCTCTGAGTTCAAGGCCAGCCTGGTCTACAGAGTGAGTTCCAGGACAGCCAGAGCTACAGGGAGACCCTGTCTCAAAAAGACCAAAAAAAAAAAAAAAAAAAAAAAAAAAAAAAAAAAAAAAAAAGAAAGCAGGAATCCAGGGTCTGGGTTGAAGGGACAAGTGGGCGTGGAGGAAGTTAAAGGCATTTGGAGGGAGAGAGAGGTGGGTAGGGAGGTTCCTGAGCAGGCAGGGAGCAGAATTCTGGATCACCACGTGCTGGTGCTGGCTGCAGCCTCCTGCTGAACTCATCCAGGGTGTAGAGCTGGAGCCACAGGGAGAAGACCCATCGTAGTGGCAGCCCTGAATTAGCATCCTAGATGTGGAGTTAACGCTTTTCCATCCTGCTCGGGGCCTGCTGGGATGAGGTTCAGTAAGGATACTGCTCCTCCGAGGCCCCAGACTAGGTTTTATCCTTTTTTCCTTTGAAGTTGAGGAGTGGGAGGTGTGCCCCAACCCTCAATGACTGTTGATTGGCTTTACCCCACCTCTGGCTAGGTGAGTGCCCCTGTGCCTCCACCCGGAGCCAGTTTGGAGTTGTGCCGGAAGGCCTTAGCCCGCCAGCGAGCCCGGGACCTCAGTGAGACTGCCAGTGCACTGCTGGCCAAGGACAAACAGATTGCTGCCTTGCAGCGGGAGTGCAGGGAACTGCAGGCCAGGCTCACCTTGGTGGGCAAGGTGCGAAGGGGCCCTGGTCTGCCCTTCCGGCCCAGTCCTACATAGGAATGCCTGCTTGGGATGTGGGATGTGGACCAGATATTAATGAGATGCAAATGAAACAGTGAGGCGGAGGCTGCTGGAGAGCAGGTTCCCCTGGCAACCACCCAGGTGGGAGAGGGGAGAGGGAGCCCGAACAGAAGGGGGTGGAGCTATGAGTCCAGACCTGGACGTTTCCGTGCTCTAGGCTTTGAGGCTGTGTGCCAGTGGATCTGGCTAGAATCCACACATACTTCACACTTGTGTGAAGGAGTGTCACGAGGCATTTAGCACAGTGCAGGCACACGGCGAGCATCCAGTAAATGAATCGCTGCGAATGTCTGTTCATGGGCTAGGGATGGCATGTGGCTGCGTACCCGTGCATATGTGACCGGGCATGTGAACATAGGAAGATGAGCACCTTCCCGCGCGGCTGGGAGCCCCTCCAGTACTGCGGAGAGGGAGCTGTGCTGGAGATGGCCAGGGGGCAGGCAGGGGTGAGGTCTGACTCGGTTCCTGGCCGCCCCACCCCAGGAAGGTCCCCAGTGGCTTCACGTGCGGGACTTCGACCGGTTGCTGCGCGAGTCCCAGCGGGAGGTGCTGCGACTGCAGCGGCAGATCGCCCTGCGCAACCAGCGGGAGCCGTCCCGGCAGCCCCGGCCCCCAGGTCCCACCGCCCCCTGTAGACCAGAGCCGCCAGCCCCCGGGGCTCCGGGAGAGGTGAGCGCCGGCGCCAGGGCAGGTGTGTGGGTTTGCGCAGCAGAGGGGTTGGGGAGACCCCGGGATCCCCTCCTGCACCGCGCTCAGAGCGCGACCCCGGGGTGACACCCGCGCCCTCGCCCAGGGTCTAGGGAGCCTTTCCCACCAGGGGACACCGACTTATCCGAGCCTCCGGCGCTCATACGTGCACCGCGCCCTCCCACTGGGAGTTGTGGGGTTCCGTCCTCCACTGGCCTGCGCCCTGGGGACCAGCCTGACCGCCCCTGCCGCGTTGCCAGTGGTACATCCCGGCTGCAAATCCCTGGTTGCCCTGGTAGCTGCCCGGGGCCCAGCCCGCGCCTCCTTCTCCCGCTGCCGCGGTGGAGCGGGGACGCCCCCTTCTGCATCCACCGGGTGGCCAGGCCTAGCCGAGGCTACCCCGGGGGGTCGGTGCATCCGACTCGGTACGGTTCCAGGTACGGGCGACCTTCACTGAGCTCGGGCTAAGCAGCCCCTGTCCCGAGGGCCAGGGACCCAACCTGAATCCCCCCAGAACCTAGGGGTCGGCTCCTTTCCATCACCCTAGGTGGGCAGCGTTTAGCTTCGCCTCCTTCTGGGAAGAGGGGCTGGGAGGAGGCACCCAGTAGAGACGTAAACCCAGGGGAAGAGGGGAGGGCGTTGGTGCTGCTTGCTCTGACTCTGCGCCTCAGTCGGACCTACGGAAGGAGATGCACCCTCTTCCCATCCAGGCCTCCCTTCCCCAAAGTTTGCAGGGATAAGTAGGCGGCCGATGGGGTGGGCTTTGGGGGAAGTCGGGAGGGTCTGGCCAAGCTTACACTAGTCTAGGCCAGGCCCAGGCTAGGATGATCCAGAACCCTAGCTCTAGGAACCCCACATACATCCCTGGAGACCCAAGCAGCCTCCTAATTCTCTGCTTGTCGCTGAAGGACGCCCAGGACAGTTATTGAGTGCAGAGCAGGGCAGCTGCTCAAAGCTAAAAAGGGAAAGCTTTGTCCTGGATAAAGGACCCATCTCCCAGGACACCCGCGAGTCCTGGGATCTCAAAGCACTGTGGGTCACAGACACAGGGACGCAGACTTTACCCTTTCATGTCAGCTGGAGGTGTTGGGAGAGGTCAGCAGAGAGCAATCTTCTTCCCCTTCCTAGGTAGGGATCTCATGGCTGACCTGGCCATGAGGTAGGTAACTTCTCAAAGGCAGGCCAGGCTGGGGGCAGGCTGCCCTGGAGCCCTGTTCTCAGGTGCCAGTCCCCTGCCCCCTGGGCATTTCCAGGCTATACCCCAGGATGACGTGGACAGCCTGTTGGTGATCCTAGGGGAGCCAGAGAAACAGCAGAGGGTACAGCAGCTGGTAAGTCCTAGGTTAAGGGTTGGAGGAAGCCTACTGCGGGCAGCTTCTTAGCTCCTCATGAGAAGCCCCGGGTTCTGACCCCACAGGAGTCTGAGCTCAGCAAGAAGAGGAAGAAATGTGAGAGGTTGGAGCAGGAAGCCCGGAAAAAGCAGAGGCGATGTGAGGAGCTGGTGAGCCTTGGGGGCCAGTGGGCCGGATCCCCCCTTTCTCCTAGGTCAGCCGGGTGGTGGTGGGCTCCCTCGGCTCTGCTCCTGTCCCTCTGGTCCCCCCAGAACACCCACTCCCTCTTGTTCAGTGCTTTCCTGGCCAATGCAGATTTCCATGGGAAGCCTTGCCCAGGAGGGCGAGGTCTTCCTTGTGAGGAGGACGGAAAAGGGGGGTGTTAGACGGTCCTCAGAGCTTGTCTGTCCCTCAGGAACTACAACTGAGAGCAGCCCAGAATGAGAATGCCCGCCTCGTGGAGGAGAACTCTCGGCTCAGTGGGACAGCCACAGAGAAGGAGCAGGTCTGGCATGTGCCCAGTTGCAGGAGAGGGCTGGGCTCCAGTGAGGCCGGAAGGCCTGCTCTGGGGCGGAGTTTGAAGGGAACAGTCCTCCTGGCAAGCTTCTCATGGGACAGAGCTCACACACTTAGCTCTCTGTCAATGCCCCCTCTCCAGGTGGAGTGGGAGAACGCAGAGCTGAGAGGCCGGCTTTTGGGGGTGACACAGGAGAGGGACTCAGCCCTTCGAAAGAGCCAGGGCCTACAGAGCAAGCTGGAGAGCCTGGAGCAGGTGCTGAAGGTGAGAGCCCGTGCAGGTGGCGCAGGTGGTGCAGGGAGAAGGTGGGGCAGCGGACTAGGCCATAGGTGGGCACTGGGGTGCGACATGCAGTTCGGGGGCTGCCTGCTCCTTGCCTTTTCCAGCCTCGGTTTCCTTTTTAATAGAGGGCATCTGAAGCAAGTGGTAATGGCAAGCTAATGGTCCCTCATCTTCGGTCCATGAAATGAGTGGAATAGAAGGCTCCGGCCTTGACTGAGTCCTGTGTTTCAGCACATGCGGGAGGTGGCCCAGCGGAGGCAGCAGCTGGAGGCGGAACATGAGCAGGCTCGGCTCAGCCTGCAGGAGAAGCAGGAGGAGGTCCGGAGGCTGCAGCAGGTGCAAGCAGGAACGAGGGACTGGAGGATGTTTGACCACCTGATCATCCAATAAGCATTTACTGTGCCCCACTGTGTGCTAAGCACTGGGGAGACCAAATCCAGGCCTCTCATCAGTCAGCTAGGCAGGGATGAGATGTCTTCAGACCCGGACAAGCACAGTGGTAGAGATGAACAGGGCCATGTGACTGGAGCTACTGTGCCGAGGTCATCCTGGAGGCTTCTCTGAGGAGGTGTCAGCTGACCTCAGGGATGAGGCGAAGGAGCCAGCCAGGAGAGCCAGGGCAGAGCAGACAAGGGAAGGAGACTAGATGTGCAGGTGCTCTGCGGCCAAGAAGAGCCAGAGGCCCCAAACGCAGCACGGGATCTAGAGAGTCCAGTGACGGGCGGTCCTCAGAGGCCTGGGAAATTTGGCTCTTTGGATCTGTAAGCAATTAGAGAATGATCAAAGATTCTAGGACAGGCGTGGAGCCCCATGGCTAGAATCCAGCATTCTCAGTCGCCAGAGGTGGGAAGATCCCAAGTTGGAGGCCTGTGTGGATGACATAGTGAGACCCTGTCCCCACAAAACAAAGGGAGGGTTGGTTCTAGGCAGGGGAGTGACATGATCTGGTTCATAATTTCACAAGGTCACATTGGTGGGCTGGGTGCTGTAAATGGCCTCCAACAGGTGATCAGGCGTCAAGGCTGGTGACAGTGTCCAGGAGGGCACAGATAACAGTGCAGGGGGACGAGTGGATGGATTCGAAATGCAGTTTGAGGGTAGAATTAGAGGACTCCTTCTGAGTTACCCTTTGTGGGGCATGTTTGTTTGCTTTCTGTTGCTGTGACAAATACCATGACCAAAAGCAACTTAGGGGAGGACAGGATTTGTTTCAGCTTACACTCCTAGTACAGTCCATTACTGAGAGGAGTCAGGGCAGGAACTCAAGAAGGAACTGTGACAGAAACCATGCAGGAAGGAAGCTTAATGGCTCGTTTACTTGCTGGCTTATGCTGGTTTTTTGTTTGTTTTTGTTTTGAGACGGGAGTCTTACCATGCAGGTACATAATCCTGGCTGGCCTAAAACTCACTATGTAGACCAGGCTGGTCTCGAACTCACAGAGATCCTTCTGCCCCTGCCTCTACCTCCTGAGTGCTGGGACTAAAGGCATGCACCACCATGCCCAGCCCTAAGATAGCTTTCTTACACAGCTCAAGGCCACCTGCCTTGGGGATGGTACCGCCCACAGTGGGCTGGGCCTTCCTACACGAATCAAGACCGTCCTCCACAGACACAACCACAGGCCAATCTGATGGAGGTTGCATCAAGTTGACAACAAGAACTAACCAGGACAGGGTGACAGGTTTTGGAGGCTGGGCACCCAGAGTTCTAAGTTCTACTTTGGCAAGTTTGGCAGGGGAGCACTAAGACATTCAAATGGAGATACCACAGACTTCTGGACAAGAGTCTGGAGCTATGGGAAGGTCGGCTTTGGAGGTACTTGGAGTCTTTACTAAGATGTATAGACGGGAACAGAGAAGATAAAGTGGCCTGTGTTCAGGCCACCCTGCCTGATGTTCGTTCTAAGATGGTAGAAGGCAAGGGGCAGAGAATGAGGCTCAGAACGAGCCACAGACAGGTAGAAGGGTTTCTGCCCACCAGGAGGGTGGATGTCCCAGACAGAGAGAAAACATATCAGTTTAAGGTGCAGCTTAGCTCCTTTCCTCCCCACCCTCCTCTGTCTCTCCTGCCCTCCCTTCCTTCCTTCCTTCCTTCCTTCCTTCCTTCCTTCCTTCCTTCCTTCCTCGCACCTCTCTCTTCTCCACCCTGGTTCTGTTCTGCATGCTTCCCTTCCAGCATTTTGCTCTTCCTGTCTATAGGCCCAGGCAGCAGCCAAGAGGGAACATGAAGGGGCCATGCAGCTGCTGGAGGTAGGGGCCCTGGAGCTGGCAACTGGGGGGGGACTTCAGCTGGAGAGTGTAGAAGTGGGAGGCAGTAGAAGGAGGGTCCTTAAATGTTCTGAGGCCTGGGGGACCCTCTCTATCATTGGCCTGTTTCTTAGGTTGGGGGGCGCAGGGACAAGGGGTTCCTAAGTCTTGTGGCAGTAGCCTCCCCCCTTGCCGCTTACCTCAGAGGAGGCTGCCCTCATCCTGAAATATCCTTTTATCAGGAGCTGCTCAGTCAGCCCAGGGTACCGATGGCCACTTAGGCCCCCTTTTCCCTCCCTCTCTGGGATATTGAACCAAGGAGCTAGGGTTCTAATTTCTCCTCTGTGCTTCCCTTCCCTGCAAGTCTACTTTGGACTCCATGCAGGTACCGTGTCCTTACCCCTTCCTACTCCTGACGGTCCCCTTCCCTCATCTTGCCCACATCCCTTTACTCAGGCCCCAACTCTGATGTCCAACAGAGGGGGCATCACTGGTAGCAGCCTGAGACCCCATAGATATACTGGAGGTCCTACAGGACACATGTGGGCTGTCTCCTCTTTCCATACCTGCTATTGACTGTGACAGACACAGGGCCTTCCCTCTGTCATCTCAGATTATGAGGAAGTTCATCACAAGTTGACTCATGCCCCTCGTGATACTGTCAGTGGGAGAGCCCCCGATCTAGGGACTTGCCTGGTACTTGAGAAAAGGTCATGAGAACCGGCCCCTTCTATCCATAGCTTGCGATGGAACCTCTCACCCACCTCTCTGAGGGTAGGGCCACTGCCTGCGGGAGAGAAACAAGGGGCAGAGCTAAGAAAACTCTTGAGTTGGTGGTGATGAGGGGCTGGGAATATCCCTTTGGCCTATAAAGTGTCCTGAGGCAATAGTGTCACTGCCCTGGGTCTGAGGGTGGGTGGTTGTAAGGCAGGTCCAGGCCCTGGCTTGGTGCTCAGGCTGGAGCGAGCGTGTGTGTGTGTGTGTGTGTGTGTGTGTGTGTGTGTGTGTGTGCATGCATGATCTGAAGCCCAGCATGGAGCTGTGTGGAGCTGGCTTGCACTGTGCAGCTTTGTTGGGCGTGGTAACTTAGAGTGAGTCTTTGCGCAGGCCCGGGTTCGAGAGCTTGAGGGCCAGTGCCGCAGCCAAACCGAGCGCTTCAGCCTTCTGGCACAGGAGCTCCAGGCCTTCCGACTGCACCCAGGCCCCTTGGATCTGCTTACTTCTGCCCTGGGCTGTAGTGCCCTGGCAGACCATCCACTACCCCACTGCTGCCGCTCTGCCCCTCAGCCCTGCCAGGGCTCCGGCCCCAAAGGTAAGGTATACCTAGTGACATTGGCCTGGAATCCCCAGGCCTGGGGCTTTTGTATAGTGCAAGTAGTTCAGGGTCAGAGAAGGCCAGCAAGTCATCCAAAGTCACACAGCAAGATAAAGACACACTTGGCTAGAGCCAATATCTCAGGACTTTATCTCTCTCCCTATAATTGGGAGATGGGTCCTAAAGTCACTGTCAGAGTTTGGGGAAAAGTCAGGGATTGGAGGTCAGTCAGATCTAGGGGTCCCGGCTCCATTTTCTGGCCAGCCAATTGAATTTCAGCACATCTGAGTTATAATTTTCTAAGCTGTAACCCAGGGAAAGCTCAGTGCATTTCACCAAGTGCACTGAGGACCTTGTGAAATAATGTATATAAATCACGCACACCTCCGCCTAGTGAGTTCCTCCCCAAATATTACCTTCTTTAAGCAAATCTGGCTCCAGAGGTCAGGTACCCATATCTAAGAGGTGCCACCCAGATTCCCCAGTCCACCTTCCATCTTCGTTTTAGATCCTGACCTCCCACCAGGCTCCCCAGGACGCTGTACCCCGAAGTCGTCTGAGCCCACCCTCGCTACCCTCACTGGGTTCCCTCGAAGGACGGCCAAGAAAGCCGAGTCTCTCTCTAACTCCTCTCGCTCTGAGTCCATCCACAACAGCCCCAAGTCATGCCCCACACCAGAGGTCAGTGCTGGGCCAGGGCTTTGGGTTCAGGTGTGGGCTTGGGGAAGGATCAGAGATGGCCCTGACCTCCTATGGAAATTGAGTGGCCCCTGATCCCAAGCTGAGAAGTCTTGTGGGTTCTTCCCGTGAGCACCTGCCAATGTATCCCTCAGGGTCCAGGGAGGTCTTAGAGTTCTGGGCTGGATGGAGAGGACACTTTGGAGCCTGGATCTACATAACGAGTTTGTTCCTAGAGCGCTTGCAGTAGAAGCAGGTGCTTATATGAGAAAGAGCACAGGGTCCCCGATTCAGATCCCAGCTTTGTATTAGCGAGGTCACACACACAGTGTCTCTGGGCTTTGGTTTCCTTATTAGAATACTGAGGATAATAAAACCTGCCTTGTAAAACTGTGAGGATTTCATGAAAAGTAATGTCTCTTGAGAAGGACCCAGGAGACGCTAATATGGTAGCTGTGCTCATCACTAAGTTCACTTGCAGCTCTTCTGATTCCCTTGTCCGTCTTTCTCTCTAAGAAACCTCCAAAGTTGGAGCTGGAGAGATGGCTCAGTAGTTAAGAGCAACGACTGCTCTTGCAGAGGACCTGGGTTTGATTCCCAGCACCCACATGGAGGCTAAGAACTGTCTTGACCTCCAGTTCCAAGGGAATCCAACACCCTCTTCTGACCTCCTTGGCATTGCACGACATGGATGCACCAACCTACATGCAGACAGTACATTCATACACATAAAAAATAAAAAATAAAAATAAAAAAAGAACCCCCCAAAGTGGAGGGGCTGGCCAGCAGCAGTTCTGCTAGCCAGGGTTTCAGAAAGTGGTGGAACATAACTGGGGCGTCTGCTCCCCCTAGTGGTGTTGAATGGTGGTGCTGTTTGGGTGAGGTCTCGGGGAGGCTTGAGGGGGTCACTTGCTCCCTTTAGACAGGAAGTTCCAAGCTCCAGGGTTGAAGCATTGAGGTACTGTCGCAGGACTAGGGGAGGGGGCTTCTCCGCCCCCCCCCCCGCCCTCCTTGTGTCCAGACGCTTTGCTGTGCTTCTGACTTAAGAAGCCACACTGCATCAATGCCTGCTCCCCACTGACCTGGCCACCACGCAGGTCAGGGACCTGGTCTTATTTCATGATTTGGAGCCAAGACTTAAGGAAGGAGCCAGGCTGTTCTAGAACAACTGAATGCTCCATGGAGCTTCAGGCTCAGACACTGGTTTAGAGAATTGCTGGGGCTCATTGTCATTGGCCTTGCAGTATGTGGCCACACCCTCTTCTCAAAGCCTCAGGTCCTCTGCCCGCTGTGTCTTGGGTGTTGGACGTTGGGGAGGAACCGTCTCTTTCTGCCTGTCCCAGGTGGACACAGCCAGTGAGGTGGAAGAATTGGAGGTTGACAGCGTCTCCCTGCTCCCAGCGGCTCCTGAGGGCAGCTCGGGAGGGGCCAGAATCCAGGTCTTCCTAGCGCGCTATAGGTGGGTCTTTCTTGTTCACCCTGCTGCCCTCAGCATTGGAGGACATAGAGGTCAGGGTTGGGTGAAGGTGGAAACCTCTGGAAGTAGTGGAGTTGTAAGGATCCCAGCCTGACATGTTTACAACATAGTTGAGACAAGGTTGGCATGGTGAACATGCTGCTTAGCTTCAGTAGAAACTAGGTCTCCACAAAGGCTTAGTAAGTCGATCAAGAGAAACTAGGTGTGGACATGCAATAGCAGCTGCTGCGTTCTTCCTTCTCTGTGACTCCCCTCACAGCTATAACCCTTTTGAGGGTCCCAATGAGAACCCAGAAGCAGAACTTCCACTGACAGCTGGCGAGTACATCTACATCTATGGTAACATGGACGAGGATGGCTTTTTTGAAGGTAGGACAGTAACAAGGATCACCCTGTCCATTCTCCTGCCTTTAATCTCCTGTTCCCAAAGACCTGACCACCTGGTCCTGCTTCTCAGAACACGCAGTCCCCCTTAATTTTTCAGACCCAGCTAAGGGCTATTCTGAGACTTGTGGTAGCCAATGGGAAAAGAGAAAGCAATGACCTCCAACCAGGCCAGGCTAGGCCAGATGATGGAAAGTATGTCACAGGGTACTTTTGCTGGATTCACTTTTGTGCTAGTAGACAGAGCACTATTCAACACGATGACAACTGGGGTCAGGCATGTGGTCTGCATTTGACGACAGACTCCAGTCAGACATGGGGAGGAGGGATCAGCTTCAGATCCCAGATAGTCTGAGCAGGTGGTAAGCAGATATCAGGGCCCAAGAAGGACTAAACTTCAAGGAGGTTCTCCAGGCCCTGAAAGGAACCACAGGGCCCATCAAGGAGCTGAAACAGATGACTTATTGAGACAGAGCTACAGAGGGAATGGCCAAAGGAACCTCCTCCCGGCCTGGGCCTCAAGCTGGATAGATGCTGGGATCGGGTGTGCTTAGGGCGCAGCAGAAGCCGCACTGTGCAGAGATTTAAGAAAGGGGTCAGGGCTGAGTGTGGGACACCAAAAGCTTTGGCGCCTGCTCAGTTCCATGCCCTGGACCCTAGGCCTGCTATCTGAATAACTTCTGGGAATGTTCGTACCTGGCTTTGTAGCCCAAACAGCTAAGCTTCTCATAAGGATAGATTCTGAAGAGGAATATTAATGGTTTCTAGAATTATACTTAATTTGGTTTGGTTCATTTGGTTTGGTTTTGGGTACTGGGGCTTGTACCTAGAGTCTTGTGCATGCAAGTAATTTAGCACAGAGCTGTATCGCATTTTATTCTTTATTCTAATCCAGTATCTCATAAGGTTTCCCAGACTAGTCTTGGACTTGCCTGGTACCCAGGTTAGACTTGAATTTTGTATCTTTCTCATCCTCCCGGGTACCTGGGATTACAGGCCTGTGACACCAGTCTGGGCCATCATGTTTTAATGAAAACAAATGCTACCAGTTTTTGAAAGGGGTGGCAAAAGCATAAGCATTACATCCCAGTTAACTAGAATTTGAACTGCGTAGTCTCAGGGAGATTGGGATAGATTTAAAGAGGCAAAGATAACTGGATATAGGTGCCATATTCCTTGTCCGGCTTTGTAAGGGACCTGTATGATTTGTGGCTGGTCCCTACTGCACTGTACTGGATGGTATTAGCTTTGGGTGTCTGACTCTGGCCTAGGCTCCTGCCTTTGCCTTGCAGGTTGTAGAGGCAAGTGGTATGACTCCTCCAATCTTTAGTCCTATCCTCCTTAGTGGTGGTATTTTCTTTTTATTTATTTATTTATTTTTTATGTGTATGAATGTACTGTCTGCGTGTAGGTTTGTGCATCCGTGTCGTGCAATGCCCTGGACGTCAGAAGAGGGTGTCTGATTCCCCTGGAACTGGAGTTAAAGATGGCCCTCAGCCGCCATATGGGTGCTGGGGATCGAACCCGGGTCCTCTGCAAGAGCAGTTGGCGCTCTTAACCTCCAGGCCATCTCTCCAGCCGCAGTGGTGGTATTTTCATTAATTGCCCAGGGCTGCCTTGAGAAGTATCAGTAGCTGGGTAGCTTCAAACAACAGACATCAGTTCTCTGGAACAGTCCAGGGCCAAGGTATTAACAGGACCGTGTCCCCGCTGAAGCTCATGGGGATTGCATTCCTTGTCTCTTTCAGCTTCTGGTGCCTTCAGGTGTTCCTTGGCTTATGGCCACATCACTCCAATCTCAGTATGCGCAGTCGCATTGCCTCCTCCTCTCTTGATGTTTCTCCAGTGTGTCTTTTAGAAGGACACTTGCTGTTAGATTAGAGCCCACCTGGATCATCTGGAATAAGGTCATTAGCTTGGTTATATCTACAAGACTCTTTTTCCAGATTAGGTCACATTCTCAGGTTCCAGGAATTGGTACATGGTCCTATTTTACAGTGGTGACCTTTCAACCCACTATGGTGCTTGTTATACTATTTAACTTATTGAGAATCCTGTTTGTTTCTTCAAGTGTCCTTTGTTTTTCTTTCAATATCAGCCTAAAGAGGAGAGGGGGACAGAGTAATGTTGGGGGCATGTCAGGCACGCCCTACCCTCTGCTCCCCTTTTCTTCACAAAGGGGCCCTGTGGCCCCCACTGTCTGCTCCCTGAGAGTTGATTTGTTTCAAATGGTCCATGACATGGCATTTGTTTACCCAGCTTCTTTCTTCCTAGATGCCCCTTAAGTGGACAATGAATGTTTTTAAAAACTCTCTTATCAGACCTACATGCAGACAGTACATTCATATACATACAAGAATAAATTAAAAAATAAAAATAAATTTAAAAAACTCTCTTATCAATAACTCAGTGGTTAAGAGCATTGACTGCTCTTTCGGAGGAGCCACGTTCGATTCCCAGCACCCTTGTGGAGGCTAACAACCATCCTTAACTCCATTTCCAGGGGATCCTACCCCTTCCTCTGGCCTCTGTGGGCATTATATGACATGGGTGCACTTGCATACATGCAGGTAATGCACTCATACACATAAAATACATACACTTACACACATGCAGGCAATACACTCATACACATAAAATAATAATAAATACATTTTTTTGTCTTTCTGAGACAGGGTCTCCCCGTGAGACCAGTTCCAGCTGTCCCGGAACTCACTCTGTAGACCAAGCTGGCCTTGAACTCACAGAGATCCGCCTGCCTCTGCCTCCCCAGTGCTGGGATTAAAGGCATGCGCCACCACGCCCGGCCAATAAAATATTTTTTAAAAGATAAAATCTGCAAAAACAAAAAAGGTTAAATCTCTCTCATCATAGTCACATCTTCAGGACTGACACAGGTGAAAAAAGACACACTGGGTGCTGCCCAGGTTGATGCCAGCTGTGCTTCTGGGAGTAGGCCAGTGGGTCCTCACCCCTCTAGGACCCCCAGGTGACTCTTTTCTAGCACCTCTTCCCTTATCCTTATTCCTTTTCTGTCTTTGCGAATGTCTGTTTTTCACAAAAGGAACTTGAAGAGCCCCAGAGCCCCCCCTCCTCAGGCCCGTGTAAAATCTCCTACAGTAGGACCTTTCCCTTCCCACATCTTCCCTTCCTCTCTTCTTGTTTTTGTTTGTAAGACAGGGTCTCACACAGCCCAGGCTGGCCTCCAACTCATCATGTAGGATGACCTTGCCCTCTGGATCCTTTCTACCTTCAAATGCAGACATGTACAACTGCATCCAGATCTTTTAAAAATTATTAATTTGGGGCTGGAGAGATAGCCTAGCGGTTAAGAGCGCCGACCGCTCTTGCAGAGGACCCGGGTTCGATCCCCAGCACCCACATGGTGGCTGAGAACCATCTATAACTCCAATTCCAGGAGAACTCCAGTTCCAGGGGAATCCGACACCCTCTTCTGACCTCTGCGGCATTGCATGACACAGGTGCACAGACTTACATGCAGACAGCACATTCATACACATAAAAAATAAATTAAAAATATTTAAAAAATTATTAATTTATTCTTTGACAACTTCATACATTGCATAATACTTCGGCTCACAACCATCCGCCCTGCCCCCCAGCATCTTCTTTCCTCCCACCGAGTCTCCATTGCACTTTCCTATCATTTTCTTTTGCTTTGTAGTTCAGTTGGTAGAGTGCCTGCTGGCCCTGCACAAAGGCCTGGGTTTGATCCCCAATACTGCACAAAACCTTGGGTGCTTAAAAACCTGTAATCCTAGCACTACTGAAGTGGAGGTAGGAAGATCAGAAGTTCAGGGTTATCCTTGGCTACACAGTGAGTTTGAGGCCAGCCTGGGCAACTATTGTAAAATGAGTTATATCTGGGCATGGTGGCACATGCCTTTAATCCCAGCATTTGGGAAGCCTGTGAGTTAGAGATGGATCCCTGTGAGTTAGAGGTGGATCTCTGTGAGTTAGAGGCCAGTATTCTGATCTACATAGGGAGTTCTAGGCCAGCTGGGGCTATGGAGAGACCCTCTCTCAAAAAGACCAAAACACACACAAAAAAATTAAAGAGTTATAGACATCATGACATTTTCCTTAGAAATACTTCAGTGTTCATTGCTTAGAACACGGATGCTGTCCTAGGTCTCGGCAGCACCAGTGTCACCTGGGATCTGCTCAGAAATGCAGAAGCTCAGCACCTGAGGTCTTATTTAGAATCTCAATAAAAAAATAAATAAATAAAACAACTGCAGGTGATTCATATGCACATTAAAATTTAAGAAGCACTGTCCTATATAAGGAAAAACCTGTACTCTCACCCACGAAAGGCAACGGTAGTTCTCTAATCCAGCTCTTGGTTGCTGTTGGTGTTTCAAATTGCTGACAGGTAAATGTTGACTTGAATCAGCTTATGACATTCATAAGCCACTGTTGCTAAAATGCACGTACTGGATCAGCTTTTCTTTACTTCCTCCTTCTCTGTCTTCCCTTCCCTGTCCTTTCCTGTCCTCCCTCTGCCAGGAGAGCTCATGGATGGCCGAAGGGGCCTGGTCCCCTCCAATTTTGTAGAGCGAGTGTCTGATGATGACCTCCCGACCTCCCGCCCTCGGGAGCTGGCTGATTGGTCGCACAGCTCCGGGCCCGAACTCAGTTTCCTGAGCAGAGGCGGGGGTGGTAGCAGCAGCGGGGGCCATAGCCAACCCGGACCGGAGGAGGAAGCTGCAGGGGACGAACGCAGTCTGAGCCCCCCACCCGAGGGTCTGGGCGAGCCCCTGGCTGTGCCTTATCCCCGCTGCCTGGCGGTCCTCAAGCAGCTAGCCCACAGTGTGGTGCTGGCCTGGGAGCCGCCTCCCGAGAGAGTAGATCTGCGGGGCTTCCGTATCTTTGTCGACGGGGAGCTGCGTCAGTCGCTGGGGTCTGGGGCACCCCCCAAAGCTGTGCTTGAAAACTTGGACCTGCAGGGTGGGGCCTTCCATGTTTCTGTCCAGGCCCTGACTAGCAGGGGCAACTCTGACCCTCTGCGTTGTTGCCTGGCGGTGGGTGCCGGAGCTGGGGTTGTACCTAGCCAGCTACGGATTCACCGGTTGACAGCCACATCTGCTGAGATCACATGGGTGCCCGGCAATAGCAACTTGACCCATGCCATCTACCTCAATGGGGAAGAGTGCCCACCTGCTTGCCCCAGCACCTACTGGGCCACCTTCTGCCACTTGCGTCCTGGCACGCTCTATCAAGCTCGAGTGGAGGCTCAGATCCCACTGCGAGGGACCTGGGAACCCGGCTGGGAGAAGCCACAGCAGTGTGCGGCCACTCTGCAGTTCACCACACTCCCTGCAGGTATGCATGTGTGGGCACTCTGCAGTTCACCACACTCCCTGCAGGTATGCATGTGTGGGCATCTGCAGTTCACCACACTCCCTGCAGGTATGCATGTGTGGGCACTCTGCAGTTCACACTCCCTGCAGATATGCATGTGTGGGCACTCTACAGTTCACCACACTCCCTGCAGGTATGCATGTGTGGGCACTGATTGTCCATAATACCCAGGAGGTAGAGGAGACTGGTCCTGCGTGCATTCTCAGGGGTGTGACCTGTGGGACTGCCATCTCTGTGGAGAGTGTCCGACATTGCTTTGTCTTGTGCCTCACATCTCCCAGGCCCACCTGATGCCCCCCTAGATGTGCAGATTGAACCAGGGCCCTCGGCTGGAATCTTGATGATCAGTTGGCTCCCTGTCACCATTGATGCTGCTGGCACTTCCAATGGTGTCCGGGTCACAGGCTATGCCATCTATGCTGATGGGCAGAAGGTATGGCCTGGGCAGTCCAGCTGCCTGTACCCAGGGGGCAGGACATGGGTTCCTCCTTGCTATGGTTAGAAGCCTATCTTCTTGACCTGGTAGAGATGCCCAGCCCCTGGCCCTTGAGTACTGTTTGGTAGTTGATTAAGAGCATGGGTGTTGGTTGCTCATGAGAGATGGAGGAACTGCTTCCCCCCCGAAGCCATGTGGTAGGGAGGACTCAGTGCAATAAAGCCTGCGAAGGCTGGGCACAAGGGTGGCAGGATGTAGCAGCCTCTGTTGTCACTGTGTCCTCACACTTGGCTATCTCGGCCTCCCTTTCTCCCATGTGCTCTTTCTCACAGATCATGGAGGTGGCTTCCCCCACAGCAGGCAGCGTGCTGGTAGAGATATCCCAGCTGCAGCTACTGCAGGCATGCCACGAGGTGACCGTGCGCACTATGTCACCCCATGGCGAGTCGGCCGACTCCATCCCGGCCCCTGTTGCTCCAGCCCTGCCTCCTGCCTGTCAGCCAGTTGGGATGCCCTGTCCCTCACCACGACCAAGCCCAGAGGTCAGAACACCCCTTGTTCCCACCTCCCCAGGGCCTGGGGACCCCAACTCTCCCCTCCGACATCCTGCCCCTCATGAAACTCAAGAGTCCCCAGCAAGCCTTTCTGTGGAGATGTCCAAAGGACCCCAGGAGGAGCCTCCAGCCCCCCGCTCTCAGGTACTCAATGTGAGAGGAGGGGGAGAGGAGGGTTGGAGTTTAGACACTGCAATCTGTGTGGAGGGGATCAGGTGCAGGGTGAGAGAGGAGGGTTGGAGTTTGGGCCCTTTCTCAGTGCCCTCCATTTCAGGAAGAGGCCAGGGCAGCTGTGCTGGATGCCTCAGAGGAGAGGAGAGCCAGCGAGCCAACCCTGGGCCAGGAAGGTACTGTGGCTCCCTCTCTGGCTAAGCAGGAAGAGGAGTGGACTTCAGGAGACTCAGACCCCACACCTCGCTTTACCCAAGGAGCAGTGGCCCAGAGGGCATCGAGTACTGAGGCCTGCCATGGAGATCTGGGCTCAGGGCTGAGACCCCGAGCTGAGGTAGGGCTTGGAGGGATGCCGCGCTGCTGTACAGAATCAAGGCTCACCTCCCTCCCCTCTGCTTGTGGTCTGCTCTGCACCGGATCTGACACCCTTGTCTTGTTGTGTCTCTGCTTCTTAGATTTTCCTTCCTTGATTTCCCTCTCTCATTTGGTCCACTCTTGCCCTCCACCCTACCACTGGATGCACCTGCTTTTCAGTCATGGTTTTCTCCTCCTTCGCCAAAGCACTGTTCTGATTCTGGTGGGAGACCAGAGCCCTTCTTCCTGCCTTTCTTCCCTGTCTCTTCTTTTTCCCTGTAATGTCATTTAACTTATTTTCTGAGACAGTATCTTATTCTGTAGACCAGCCTGGCCTAAAGCTTAGGCCGGCCTTCAACCTGTCAACCTCCTGCTTCAAACTTAGCTGAGTACTGGGACACGGGCATAATCTCCTGTCTTGCCATGTCTAGAAAGAAGACACATCAGAGCTTGGAGTCCACCTGGTGAACTCCTTTGTAGATCATGGTCGCAACTCAGACTTATCAGACATCCAGGAAGAAGAAGAGGAGGAAGAGGAGGAAGAGGAGGAACTGGGTTCCAGGATGGGTTCCTTCCAGAAGCAGGTTGCTGGCAACAGCATCAGGGAGAATGGAGTCAAGGTAACGGGGTGGGGAGGGGTTGGCGGGCCCCAGACCTCACCTTCAAGGGCCTCTGCCACCCGCCATGGCAGCTGTTCCAGCCGCCACTGAGCGCCTGCAACATTCTAGGTGTGTGGCCTGGGTGGAGTCCTAAGCAATGGATGTGAAGAAGCTCAGGGCTTCTATCCTGTCGGGGCAGAAGGGGAGGAGAGCTCTTTCCGTACTTTCTCTCCAGACTCCCAGATGTAATATCCCAGTCCTGGGAAGCCACGGCCTTCTGAGAGCATGTGCTGGGAGCCTTCGGGGAGGGGAGGGGGAGCCCTCCCACGTGACAGGCATGGCTTGCTCCCTCATGCTCTGTCCCACGGTCACTGGTGCCTCTTCCTCAGTTCAGCCTGGACATAGGTGTGACTTTGGTCCAGTCTCTGCCTTTCTGCTTCTTTCCGCTTGGCAGAAACTGAGGGAGGGCTGGGGCTCTGGGCCTAACCCCTGTCCTCATTGGAGGGCAGAGGTCCCGGACCTCTCCTCCTCCCCACGGACCTCTCCTCCCTGCTGCTCTCTTCTCCCCACTCCCAGCCCCAGCCCGACCCCTTTTGTGAGACTGACAGCGACGAGGAGATCTTGGAGCAGATCCTAGAGCTGCCTCTCCAGCAGTTCTGCAGCAAGAAGCTCTTCAGCATCCCCGAGGAGGAAGAAGAGGAGGAAGAAGAGGAGGACGAGGAGCAACCAGGGCCATGCGGTTCTCCCCAAGACCCTAGCCAGCCTGAACTTGCATTGCTAGGGCTCGGCTGTGAAAGCAGTCATCCCCAGGGACCTGGCCTATGTCCCTTGTCTCCTGAGCCCCCCAGGGCCAGGGACTGCCTGGAGGACATGTCAGGAGTAGTTGGTGGAAGCAGCCGGAGGAGAGGAGGTGGCTCCCCAGAGAAGCCCCCAAACCGCAAGCGACCTCCAGATCCCCGGGAACACTGCAGCCGGCTCCTTGGCAACGGCGGGCCCCAGACCTCTGCTCGACCAGGCCCCCCACGGGAGAAGGGTGCCCTCCCTGTGATCGAGGGCACCAGGGGTGGACTCGAAGCTGGTGGGAGAGGGCGGCCGGGCCTTTCCTGGAGATGCCCCCGGGGCCCGGCTCCAGAATCCAGCCTGGTCGGCTGCCTGTCCCCGAAATGTTTGGAGATCAGCATTGAGTATGATTCCGAGGATGAGCAGGAGGCGGGCAGCGGGGGCATCAGCCTCACCAGCTCCAGCTACCCCACAGATGGGGAGGCCTGGGGCCCAGCACCTGTAGAAAGGCCCAGGGGACCTCTGAAGTGCAATTCAGGCCCCAACCCCTACCTGTGCCTCCCAGCCTGGGAGAAAGGGGAACCAGAGCGGAGAGGCCGCAGTGCGACTGGCAGAACCAAGGAGCCACCCTCCCGGGTCTGTGCCCATTCCCCGCTCTGGGCAGCCCCCTGCCTGTTGCCGCCTGGTGGCTCTGCTTGCTGCCCACCAGCCACTACCATTCCACGCTGCCACCTCCATCTGCAGCTGGGGCCGGGCCTCCGGCTCCCCCACCTGTTTCCTCCCACCCACATTCCACTGCTTTGCTGCTTCTGCTGAACGGAACTGGGATGCACAATATTCTGTTATCACTGGCAGCCACATGCCGCCTTGGGCAGGGTGGCCCTTTCCTCTGAGTAGCTAGCTATGTTTTCAGGACACTTGACTGTGATGCCATGTCCAGAGTCACCAGCCCTGATGCTGACGGGAGACTGTCTTCTTAAATGCTCCTTGGCCACCTCAGGCCCCTCTACTGCACTCATCTACTGGGGGGAGGCGGGGGTCTCCCGCCCTTCCTTCCTTCCACAATGGGGGCGTCTGGTGCCTCAGTGAGGCTGGGCCAGGCCCTTGGAGAGGAATGCTGTGCTCCTGTTCTGCTGTGCTGCTTACGCTGCTGCTGCTGCCGACGGGGCAGAGCCGGGGAGCGCGGGCAGCCACAGGGATGGTGTGTCACTTCTGCCATCTGTCACCCTCTCTTTGCAGGCAACAGAAACTGGGGAGCCCAGAGGGCAGGACACCTCTGGGCGGAGGGGACCCCAGAGGAGAGGGACCCGGGTGCTTAGGCCTAGTGCCGCTGACTTGGGTGAGTACCTACTGGGGGTTGGGCCAGATTCATGGAGCCTTTTCCCATCTTGGATGAAGCTCACTGAGTCATTGCTCTGTCCCAACCCTCTCCACAGCCCTTCCAAGGAGCCCCCCAGAAGTACCAACTCATCACAACCTACCTGTTCGAGTCTTTGTGGCTTTGTTTGACTATGATCCTGTGTCAATGTCACCCAACCCTGATGCTGGTGAAGAGGAGCTTCCCTTCAGGGAGGGCCAGATCCTGAAGGTGACTGACTGGCCCTCTGGGAGGGCCGTCTCCCCTCAGTCCCAAGTCTTTGCTGTTTTCTTCTCTTCTGCCCCACAATCTATAGAAGACAGCATTCTTCTGTACTTCCCAGTGGGTGCTGCCAGGTTTCAAGGCTGGGAAGCAAAGAGTGAGCAGAACTGGTCTTGAAACAACTGAACATTGCTTCCAGGTATTTGGAGACAAAGATGCTGATGGCTTCTACCGGGGCGAAGGTGGGGGCCGCACAGGCTACATCCCCTGCAACATGGTGGCTGAGGTGGCTGTGGACAGTCCAGTGGGGAGACAGCAGCTGCTGCAGCGGGGCTTTCTGTCTCCAGATGTTCTCACTGAGAGCTCAGGTATGATCTGTAGCTGTCCCCTCACCGCTTACCCGCGCCACCCGGGGTTTAACTAAGCCCATCCTGAAAGATTCATGTGCCTGGTGGCTTAGGCACCTCATTTATCCTCGATTTAGCAGAGTCACTCAAGCCCGGCAGAACATAAAGCCAGCATGCCTGTCCCCCTCACCTCCCTGCAGCTCACCTTGAGTAATAGCCTGTTTAAGAGAATATAATGATGTTAGCCATATCTTCTGGGCCCTGGAAATGAGCTCGGCTCTTGTTATGGATGTGAAATGAAGGCTCTTAAGAACTGGGCTCAGGGGTTAGAGGTGTGGCTTAGCTTATAGCACTTGCCAGTATTGAAGGCCCTGGGTTTCATTCTCAGGACTACAAAGCAGAACAGTAACAAATTCCACAGGAACCCTGGGAGAAGCCTCTAGTCTGTCCTATTTCCTCACTTCTGCCTCAGTTTCTCTCATATCTACTTGCCTTCTTTAATCAGAAAATGGTCCCTTTGTGTGCCCCATAGCCCGCACAACTGGGCCTCCCCCAAAGCCCCGCCGTTCCAAGAAAGGTAAGATAAGACCCCCTTCCTCTCATGATGCCTGTGACCACATGTGTGGGTTGGTGGTGGGCAGCATGCTGTGGCTCTCTGAAGAGACGTCTGTGGGATTTTGAGCAGATAAAGGAAGTAGAGGAACCCCCGACCTGCATCCTCCTCATCTCGTGGGGGACTTCATTCTGGCTGTAAATTCTGTACATACTGAAGCACGTCACTGCTTTGGGGGTTTTGCTTACTGTGGGGCCATTTTCTGAGCATGTTTCTTCCTCTGTGCATTGGGGGAGGGTGAGCACCTTGCCTGCCTCGCATCAGCCGGTAGGCCGAGGCAGGCGGGGCTTAGAGGCACGTTCTCTCCACAGCAGAGTTGGAAGGGCCAGCCCAGCTCTGTCCAGGTGAGGCACCATCTCTGTGTGGGGAAAGAGGTGGGATGGGGCAGGCCCTCTAGACCCTCCTCAGGAGCTACATCAGTGGGGTGGCAGTGGGGAATGGGGGATGTCGTCAGGTTTCAGTGCAGAGGACAGTATGTGGAAGGAGTTCTTGGGAATCTTGATTCTTCTTCCTTCCATCTGCAGGTCCTCCCAAACTGGCCCCCTCTACTTGCCTGAAGGCTCCCCGGCCTATGGTGGCTGCATTTGACTACAACCCGCAGGAGAACTCCCCTAATATGGATGTGGAGGTGAGGACCCTTGGATGGTGCCCAGTAATGGGGAGGCAGTGGCAGGACCTCCCCAGGTCTGACATCGGCCTCTTGCTCTCTCCATAGGCAGAGCTGCCCTTCAAGGCAGGGGATGTCATAACTGTGTTTGGAAATATGGACGATGATGGTTTCTACTATGTGAGAACACTGTGGGGGAAGGTGCATGGTCCTCCAGTTGGGTAGTGGAATAAGCAAGGGATCCTGACAAAGGCCTGGAGGAATGAGGCCTGGGTTACCACCCTTAGCAGTGGCCTCAGGCTGGTCTCTGGGGGTCTCAAGGTCAAGGGGACAGGTCCGGGGGTCTTCTTCCCTGTCTTAGTCTCATCAACATCTCCTCCCCAGGGGGAACTAAATGGACAAAGGGGCCTGGTTCCATCGAACTTTCTGGAGGGCCCTGGGCCTGAGGCTGGTGGCCTGGAGCCCGGGACACCCCAGGCTGAGAGTCAGGTCAGTGAAGAGCTAAGCTCTTAACTCTGCCTTTAGTCTCTACCTTGCTGATGTGGTAGAGCCAGGATGGTGTGGTAGGATGATATCAGGAGGCTGAGTCTATACTGCAGAGGAGCACTGTGTGCCCCAGCAGAGGAGGACTCCATTGGGCCACCTCCACCTAGTATACACCCCATCTGCAGACCAATGATGGCCCTTGCCCTCCTATCTGACTGCTGATACCCTGGGGTTGATGCAGGAGAGGAGCCCTGCAGGAAAGGATCACTTTCACTACCCAGCAATTCCCGTGTTCCCACCCTGCTAGGTCTTCCTGCCCCAGAGATGCCCTTTAAAGCCAGTTTCCCAGCAAGACCCAGTTCCTGGGCTGTAATTTCTTACCTCTCCTTGGGGTGGGTAGATAGGATACAATTAAGGTTCCAGCCTTAGAGAGCAGGGAGAGAGTGAGCAGACCGAACTAGAAAACTCGGGTCCTCCACATGCAGTAGTCCCAAACTCGAAGGCTGTACCAAGCAGGGGCCACGTGGTACTGAGGCCAGTCGGTAACTGGTGGAGAGCATGCAGGTCTGTTGGTAACCTGTCTCCTCTCTTTGTTCCCCGTTCTCAGAGAACGAGAAGGAGAAGAGTCCAATGCTAGATGGAGATAGATATTTGTAGAGAGAGCGCCATGTAAGTCGGGGCACTGGTCCCGTGTTCCATGCGACCCTCACTCCTCCCCACTTCACCATAATCAGACAGCACCCCTTTGTGTCAAATGGAACTGACCTGGCTTTTCAACTTTCTTCAGGCAGTGGTGGAGGGAGTTCTTGCCACGAGTCCGATGTGGGTGTGGCACCCTCTCCCAACTCCCCCTGCCTTGCCTCTACCCTGGGCAGTGCCAGCAAGCTGTCATAGAACGTGTCATATTAGCATTTGGTATCATACCTTAGCTGACTCCTTATATTCCATAACATATGCAGCTTATGGAACATTGTCTTGTGTTAATGACTCCTTGGTATTATGATACTCTATGGCTATGGTATTATAATATTGTGATTATTATTGGTGACAGAAAGATGATACAGTGATGTCACCAGTAATAATAGCCTTCCCAAACTGGTCTTCTGTGTTTTGACCTGTTAGAGAATCAGACAGAGGTTTTTATTTCTGTCTCTTAAATGTCTCTGCTTAGATGATAAAAGGGAAAGCTTGAATAGTTGAAGTCTATAGGCTGCCTCAAGCCATTCTTCTGTGCGGCTCACAGACCCCCTCTTTTTGTTTTGCTAGCTACCTCTCCCTCCTGGGAAAGACGTGAGACTTCCCATGAGCCTTGGTAGTAGGTGTGCAGACATCCAGGCCTGGGCGGACTCACTCTGTGCCCCCTTTGTTTCCCTTGCCACCACACTCAGGGCTGTGTGGTATCAGCGATGAGTTTAGTCGCGTGTTCAGTCCTTCACCTCTGGTCTGGGCTCTGTGGCTGATTCTGGCTGGGGGCTCTCCATGCTTTGGCAGCAGTGGGGTCTGGCGGGAGAGAACAGAGAGCATGCAGTTCCATAGAAGTTGACAGGGACGTGGACTGGTCCAGGTGGGGCTCAGTTGGAAGTGGCTTCCTGTGGCTTCTCTGTTTGCTCAACTTCCTGGCCTTAAGCCACCAAGGACATTGTCTGATCAGGCCCAAGACAGCAGAGCAGCTCAGGGTTGCACGGGGAGCTGGGAGGAGAGTGGGCCAGAGGATACTTGAGGAAGAGCTGCCTCTCTACTCATGCCTCTGCTTGAGAGTGCCCTCTGGGCCTAGCCTCCCTCTGGTCCCTTGAGGAACCATTCCTAGTAGTCTCAAATCTCTCTCTTCATGGAGCAGGCCCTGGCTTGGCTCTCTGAAGGCCTTGGGGCATTAAATCCACTGTGTTGGTAGGGATGCTCTGTGTTTTGTGAGGTGCTGTAGACACCACCTTCCCTGGAGAGGACAGCTACCTCTAAGTGTCCTTTTTCCTGCTCTTCCTTCCTGGAAATGGAGATGACAATGTTGAAACCGGGAGGCCAAGCAGAACTGAGACTCGCTGTCTCCCATGGGACTTCCTCTCTCCCATGGGACTTCCTCATGCAGGGCTCTCCCATGGGACTTCCTCATGTAGGGCTCACTCACCATCATCCCCAATCACTTGCATGCTGTGTGTGCCTGGGGCAGTGGCAAGGTGGCGAGACGAGGCTCTCTGCCACAGGTTGGTAACAGGAAGGCAAAGATGTGGGTAGGAAGGAGCTGGGCCTGGCCTTACCCTTCTTTCTTATGTTCTAGGACCGGAGCAGCACCATACAAAGGCCTCCGGGGCCCTTAGGCTGGCACTGTGCCCGCAGCCCTGGAAATCCTCCCAAGACCAAACTGGGGGAGACACAGGGTACAGCTGAGAAGGTGCAGGGTCTCCTCTCCAAGGGAAAGGAGCTCCTCAGAAGGCTGGGCTCCAGGAAGGAGTGAAGCTGTCGCCAGTCCTTCGGGCAGAAGGAGCCCCTGGAGGCTCCCGGTCAAGAGGATGGCTGGGCAGGGAGGTCTAGCAGACCAGGAACTCGTGTTCTCTGAACAAACGCTGGCACGTGGAGGGATCAGAGGGACCTGGTGAGGGTCAGGGTACGTGAGTGCTTACGACAGAGTCCTCTAGATGGGCCTATTCCTCTTCCAAGAGGGAAGTGAGGCCCAGAGTAAGCAGCCAAGTACCAAGCACTGTCAGACCAGGACTTGGACCATGCCCCCCAACTCCCAGTCCCCCTATCCTATCTGTTCCTAGTTTCCCACCATGCTCTACTGACCCCTTCTACCAGGACAGGAGACACAGGCTGCTCATGTGATGGCTCTGGCTGCCCTGACACGTCTTCCCTCCCCCGAAGGAACGTTTGCACTGGAGTGTCCCCAGGGACAGCGGCAGAGCCGTGTATATATGTACATACTCAGTGCCTCAGTCCAGCTCCTCCATCCCGCTTCACCGCACAGGCCCGGGGAGGAGAAAGGCCATGCCAAAGCGGGCCTGACTCCACCCCACAGTGCTCCATCCCTCCCTGCCTGGGCCCCTGGCCTCTGTGTCATCCCATCCCCCAAACCCAGGGGGCAGGGGGCAGAAAGCAGGAGTTGGGTTTGCCTTATTTTGCTCATTGGATTCAACTTCTCTTTTGCATTATTTTCTTTGGGCCCCTGTGGGGGTCCAGGGGCTGAGGGAAAGGACAGATTTACGCAGCTATTTTCATACATTCCATGTTCAGAGTGGGTAGGGGTTCTCCACCCTGACTAACTATCCCATCCCTCACCCTCTGGATGGGTGAACCTCTCTGCATGTTTCCTTCGCCGTGGTGGGAGATTGACTGTGCCCCCACCTCTACCTTGGTTTCCAAGGTTGTGGTATGGTGGGGGCATTTGTTTAAAAAGACATTTATAATAAAGTCTATTTTCACAAAATCTATGCTGGACTCTGCCTGGGCGAAGGACTCCTTGGAGGGGTGGGTCATGCCGGTGGCTCTGGATTCATGACTTTAATGCTCAAAAGTTATGTATAAAGGGTGAGTATGCAAGGAAGTTATATACAAAGGGTGTCTATGCAAGGAAGTTATATACAAAGGGTGTCTATGCAAGGAAGTTATATACAAAGGGTGTATATGCAAGGAAGTTATATACAAAGGGTGTCTATGCAAGGAAGTTATATACAAAGGGTGTGTATGCAAGGAAGTTATATACAAAGGGTGTGTATGCAAGGAAGTTATATACAAAGGGTGTGTATGCAAGGAAGTTATATACAAAGGGTGTGTATGCAAGGAAGTTATATACAAAGGGTGTGTATGCAAGGAAGTTATATACAAAGGGTGTGTATGCAAGGAAGTTATATACAAAGGGTGTGTATGCAAGGAAGTTATATACAAAGGGTGTCTATGCAAGGAAGTTATATACAAAGGGTGTGTATGCAAGGAAGTTATATACAAAGGGTGTGTATGCAAGGAAGTTATATACAAAGGGTGAGTATGCAAGGAAGTTATATACAAAGGGTGCGTATGCAAGGAAGTTATATACAAAGGGTATATATGCAAGGAAGTTATATACAAAGAGTATGTATGCAAGGAAGTTATATACAAAGGGTGTGTATGCAAGGAAGTTATATACAAAGGGTGTATATGCAAGGAAGTTATATACAAAGGGTAGCTGGGGCAAAGGCTAATTAACACCAAGTGGCTCTTGAATTCCTTGGCCTAAGAAGTTCTGACAGCTTCCTGAGCCCCTTGGCTAGGTATGGGGCAGGGTAGGCTAGTGGAGGACAGAAACCTTGGAAAGTGAGCAGAGGAAAGAGAAGAGAGAAGGCGTCTGTTCCAAGATGGCAGGCGGGGCACATACATACTATGTCTTTCTCCCTCTGTACCAGTTTCACAGAAATAATAGACATAAGAAAGATAGAACCAATGAGCAGACGCAAACAAAGTGCCATTTGAAAATGAGTCCTGGGCTTCTCAGTAGGCTAGAACCGCAGGATTCTAAAAGACAAAGCAGACTGAGATCATATTCTGAAACCTCAGAGCAGGAGGGTCTGTGGGAGAGGTCTGCATGGCTCTGTTCCTAGAGGTGCTGCAAAGGAGGCTAAAGACCCCAGGTGATGGCAGCAGGGTGAGACCAAGGCGACTGCTCTTTGTGCTTTCTCTTCTCTCCATGGGTCAAGGAGCAGAGGCCAGGTGTCTGCCTTTAGGCGAGAGAAGTAGGACTGAAATCTAGGACCAAAGAGGGTTCTTCGCCGGGCGTGGTGGCGCACGCCTTTAATCCTAGCACTCGGGAGGCAGAGGCAGGCGGATCTTTGTGAGTTCAAGGCCAGCCTGGTCTACAGAGGGAGTTCCAGGACAGCTAGAGCTACAGGGAGACCCTGTCTCAAAAAGACCAAAAAAAAAAAAAAAGAATTTGTTTTGTGGGGCTAGAGAGATGGCTCAATGGTTAAGAGTACAGACTGCTCTTGAAGATTCCCTGCACCCACGCGGTGGCTAAGAACTGTCTTTAAGCCTGGTGTGGGGGCACACGTCTTTAATCCCAGTACTCAGGAGGCAGAGGGAGGCGGATCTCTGTGAGTTCAAGTCCAGCCTGGTCTACAGAGTGAGTTCCAGGCCAGCTGGGGCTATAGGGAGACCCTGTCTCAAAAAACAACAACAAAAAAGAATTTTTCTTTTGATACCTGGATTTGAAAGATGTGTTGCTTAATTTTTTTGTCTTTGCTCAGATTATTTTCTGAATAATATTGAAAGCTGTCCCAATGTCTCATTCACAGTATTTATACATTGATTTTTTTCTAAT
>VZQC01007945.1:314662-501945 GCA_009823505.1 Rhizomys pruinosus
AAAAAAAAAAAAAAAAAAAAAATCACATAAACTTCGGGGAATGTCAACTCCATTAAAAGGGAAAGTAAAGGGGAATGATATGCCCGTAAAGCACTGAGATGGCTCAGCAGGTAAGGTACTTTCCACCGAGCCTGAAGACCTGAGCTCCGTCCCTGGGACCCACATGGTGAATGGAGAGATCGGATCCCCTCAAGTTGTCCTCTGACCCCCACATGTGCCAGCTCCACACATAAGCAAATGGAATTAAAAATTTAAGATTTATTTTTTGTTATTTTTAAATTTATGTGTATGTGTGTGCCTGATTGTATGCATGTATCACATGTATAGGAGCCTGTGATGGTCAGAAGATTATATGAGATTCTCTAGAACTGCCGGTACAGGCAAAGAGCTGTCATGTGGGCGTGCCAACCACATCCAAGTCCTTCTCAAGAGCATCCAGTGCTTCTAACTGCCGACCCATCTTTCCAGCCCCGCCCCCACTAGATTTTTAGAAACCTTTAGGTGAGAATTTTTGAAAGACTACATTTATTATTGATGAATTGTTTATATGAAGTAAGAAGCAATAGTTATGAAAAAGAGCTCATTCAAGATTTTAAAAACTAAAAACAGAGCCGGGCATGGTGGCACATGCTTTTAATCCTAGCACTCGGGAGGCAGAGGCAGGAGGATCTCTATGAGTTCAAGGTCAGCCTGGTCTACAGAGTGAGTTCTAGGACAGCTGGGGCTACAGGGAGACCCTGTCTTGAAAAGACCAAAAAAGAAATAAATAAAAAAAACTAAAAACATATATTCATGTTAAAAAAAGAACTTGATATAAGAAGGGCGAAATGCATAATTCATAGCAAGAGCCTGAAGTTTGAAGTAGAGAATTCACAGTTTTGTGGACAAGATGAAAGAAAAAAAAATCCCATGTGGAAAGAATAAACATTTTCAGGCTTGGTGGCAGAGGTCTATAATCCCACACTCAGGACAGTGAAATCTGGGGCAGGATTGCAAATTCACAGCCAGCCTAGGCTACATAGCAAGACAATGTCTAGAAAACAAAGTCAGTCAGCCCAACATCTATTTATAAGAATTTGTATCCAGCTGGTATACCTTAATCCCACACTTGGGAGGAAGAGGCAGGAGACTCTGTGAGATTGAGGCCAGCCTGGTCTACATATCTAGTTCCAGGCCAGCTGAGGCTACAAGGAGACCCAGTCTCAAAAAAAAAAAAAAAAAGAAAAAAAAAGAAAAAAGATTTTGCCTGGATCTTCTCTCTTTTTTGTTTCTATAGATGCATTTTATCAGGTAAGGGAAGTTTCTCTGCATCTCATTTGAAAATTTATATGGGAGCCAAAGATGGAGATCAGCAATAAGGCGTGTGCTTAGCTAGTTCAAGGGGCCTGGGATTACCCCTCAGTACCAGAATAAAATACCAAAGACATTTTAAAAATACTTATAATCTTATATATTCATTTCAATCACTTCTTTTAGGATTATATCATACATATTTAACTTATATTCCTTAAAGCACTTTTTAACATTAAGTTGGATTTAGACATTTTTCCAACATGTATTTTTCCTAATCCTTCACCTCAGTTGACTTACTAGTTACATTAAAATATTTTGAAAATTACATCAGATAATATTATAATTTTTGCTTTCAACCAACAAACAGATTTTTTTTTTAAATATTTTTTAAGCCAGGCATGGTGGCACATGCCTTTATTTATTTATTTATTTATTTATTTATTTATTTATTTATATGAATGTACTGTCTGCATGTAGGTCTGTGCACCGTGTCATGCAATGCTGTGGAGGTCAGAAGAGGGTCTCGTATTCCCCTGGAACTGGAGTTCTCCTGGAATTGGAGTTACAGACGGTTCTCATGTGGGTGCTGGGGATTGAACCTGGGTCCTCTGCAAGAGTGGTCGGCACTCTTATCCGCTAGGCCATCTCTCCAGCCCCCCGACAAACAGATTTTAAACAACACAAAGGAGAGGAGCAGTTGGTCATAGATATGACACTCATTCACCTCCACCTCTGAGTTTTCTTTTTCTCTCATTTTGAAGATAGAATTGCAATTAATTCCTTTAGCTTTTCTTCATCTAGGAATGTCTTTATTTCACCTTTATTCCTGAAAGACCTTTTTTTTTCTACTAAGTAGAGAATTTAAAAATTCCACATTGCTTCCTTCGTTGCATAGTTTCTGATGGCCAAGCCCGATGCACGCTGGAGCCATGCGCACCCTCCTCTAGGAATGGGTCATTTTTCTTTGGCTGCTTCTAAGGGTTTTTTCTTTGTCATTAGTTTTCAGCAGTTTGATTATGTGTTGAAGACGTTCTTTTGTTTTGCTTTTTGCTTGTTTGTTTTTTGAGACAGGTAGCTCAGGTTGGCCGGAAACCCAGCTATACTATGTGTTGGAGGTGGCCGCCAGGTCCTGATCCTTTGGTCTCTGACGCTTTGACTACAGGCATGGGACAGTGCAATACCACTCCCCAGCTTCTTTTTTTTTTATATATTAAATTTTTTAAAATTAATTTTATTTTATTTCTGTATGTGTATGAATGTACTGTCTGCATGCAAGTCTGTGCACCTGTGTCGTGCAATGCCACGGAGGTCAGAAGAGGGTGTCGGATTACCCTGGAACTGGACTCAAAGACGGTTCTCAGCCTCCACGTGGGTGCTGGGGATCGAACCCGAGTCCTCTGCAAGAGCAGTCGGCGCTCTTAACAGCTAGGCCACCTCTCCAGCCCCTTAAAAGACATCTTTTTAAAAAATATTTTATATATATTTTAATTTTATTTTTTCTTTTTTTAATTTTTTAAATTTATTCTTGTATGTGTATGAATGTACTGTCTGCATGTAGGTTTGTGCACCTGTGTCGTGCAATGCCGAGGAGGTCAGAAGAGGGTGTCAGATTCCCCTGGAACTGGAGTTAAAGACGGTTCTCAACCGCCATGTGGGTGCTGGGGATCGAACCCGGGTCCTCTGCAAGAGCAGTCGGCGCTCTTAACAGCTAGGCTATCTCCCCAGCCCCTGCTCTTACAATCTTTCTACTCCCTCTTCTGCATAGGTCCCTGAGCTATGGGTGGATGAAGTTTAATACAGAATTCCTATTCAGGGACCTGAATTCCACAGTCTCTTATTCTCTATATTTTGGCCAGTTGTGGCCTTCTGTGTGTATCAAGCTCTGTTTGTATGAGGAAGCTTTGCTGGAGACTTGATGGATGTATTAGTGTTCTCTCTACCCACCCCTCCACCCCCCCATTTCCACTATGCTCCATGGGCTTTGCTCATTTTTTATTGAGCTGGTATCTTCCAACATGAAATGGCAAAGTAGAAGTCAGGGCCCACCCATATCAGAGGATCTTGTCCTTTGATCCCTAGGCCTAGAATATTACACAGACACAAACACAGACAGAGACACAGACAGACAGACAGACAGACACACACACGCGCGCGCACACACAGAATTTCATTGTTTGCAATGAGAAAAGTATGCTGCTTTCAGTGCTTTGATATGTAAAGCACGTGTAGGTACCCATATTCATATACCAACTTGGGTGGAGGATTGGGAGGGGTCCTGAAGGGTTAAGGTCAGGTGCCTAGGTCACAAGAGGACCACATAGTTCTGTGAGCTAATTTACATTATAAACAGTAACTTTTGGGTAGCATGATTAGGTAAAGTCATTAGGCCATATTATGTCCATATTGTAAAAAACTCATTCTACAAACTGTCAGTAGGGAGCTGGGATTACAAATTGTGCTGCTGTGCCTGGCTTTACATGGGTTCTGTGGATTTGAATTCAGGCTCTCATGACTGAGCCTTTACCTACTAAGCCAAATTAGCCGTGTTGTTGTTTTTTAATCAGTAATGGATGTTGGGTTTTGGCAAATGGTCCACATCTAATAAAAGATCATATTTTTTCTTAGTTATGGTAAATTCCACCAATTTAAAAAATTATATTCTTATCATGTATTTGCATGTGTATGATGTATATATGTGAGTGTGGGTGTGCGCATGCCACTGTGAGTGTGTGGAGACCAGAGGACAACTTTTGGGGGTTGGTTTTCTCCTTCCACAGGGGGTTCTTAGAATCAAATTCAGGTTATCCAGCTTGTGTAACAAGTGCTTTTACCTGCTGAGTCATCTCATTTGGGGGGTGGGGATTTTTTTTCCCTTTTGTTTTGTTTGGGTTTTTTGTTGCTGTTTGTTTTGGACAGGGTCTCATGTAGGTAGCCCAGGCTGGTCCTTAACTGGCTATGTAGCCGAGGGTGATCCTGAACTCCTGATCTTCCTTTCTCAGCCTCCCAAGCGCTGGGATGACTGGGATGTACCACTTCGCCCAGCTCACTGATTTTTTCAGTGCTAATCCATTTTACTTCCCTGGCATAAAAACCACTTGGCCCTGACATGAGGATAGGGGGAGCCTGTTTCCTTGTCAGTCACCCGTCTTGTTGCATTTAGGGGGTGTAGCTGATGTGAAGAGAGGAGAAGCCCTCAGAACATGCACTCTGTCATGTTCCTCCACTTCTGCTTGGGAACATTACCCATTGGGAAACTCCCGGCACCTACATCCTCCTCAGTCACAGGACTTTAGACCGCAGAGCAGAGCTCTGCACCAGTTGCTTCCACCTCTCACCTACCTGCTGCACCACTGCACAACATCCACTCCTCCAAACCTCTGCTGGCCTCAGGGCCAGGATCCTTGCTTGCAGTTGCTGCTGGGTCAGTACTGATCTGGTGAGGGAACATGATGCAGAAAGGAGGAAACGGAAACTGCTGGAAGGTTCTCCTGTCCCTTAGAAGTCCCCCTGGAGGCCCCAGCACTGCCCTCTTCTCCTTCCATCCCTCGTAGCCCACAATCTCTTCCCAGGTCTCAGTTGCTTCATCTCCTCAGGGGTTTCTCACAGCTTTTGTTGTTTGTGTTAGTTCATGCTTACTTCCATGACATCTCCAGGTTTGGTTTGGCTAATAGATCCTGTAGCTGGTCTTAATTTTGCTTAGGCTGAGATAGAAGTTGATACCTGTTCTTCTACATGTGTGTGGATGTATGTAGAGGTGCTAGAGGTTGAACCCAGGCCTCATGCGTGCTAGGCAAGAGCTATACCACTGAGCCACAGTCCTAGCTCTGACTTGTATGCTTCAGAAATTGGAAGTCTACTGATAACAGAGAACTAACAGCAGTAAGGGGTGATTAAAGATAACAGAGCAGTATTTCAACTTTAACTTTCTTTTTTATTTCATTATGTAGTTTTTATTTCAGATGAACATTATTGGAAAAAAAAAAAGTTTGCTGGACATGGTGGCTCATGCCTTTAAATCCAGCACTTGGGAGGCAGAGGCAGGTGGATCTCTGTGAGTTCAAGGCCAGCCTGGACTAAAATGGAGACCCAGTCTCAAAAATACCCAAAAAAGAAAGAAGAAAGAAAGAAAAAGAAGAAAGAAAGAAAGAAAGAAAGGGAAGAAAGTTAGTTCACTGGAATAAAATCCATTTTTTAAATAAAATCTATTTTTTAAAAAACACAGCATCAGTATCAGAACACAATTAATGAACTGGCTTATTATTGACCAACCACACAACAGGTCCATGTTATCCACAGAAAGTTACTGGAGAAAAATAAAATATATTTTTAAACATACAAACAGGAGAATTCTAGGAAAAAGAAAGCTGGGTGCCCTGAGGGGCATGGTTTTAGTCAGATAGTTTATGGCATTTTGCATTAAAGGAACTGTACTGTCAGCCATGGTCGAGATAAAAACCCATCTATAAGGCCATAGGACTGAACCATCATCAGTTCACATATTTTTTTAAAGGTACAAAGATAAAATATGAAGTTCTGTTAGTTCCTGGCAATAAGAAATGCAACTGCACATGGCACACATTTCAATAAATGAAATCTGAAAAAAAATCTCTAAAATAATTGTTTGCTAATTTTTATTTCTGTACATTTTGGTCATTTACTTTCTTTATAGTGAGCATGGCTCATAAATTTTATTAGTCTAGAAAAAGGATGATTCTATTGTAAAATTTTTCTGGAATTAGAAATTTTATTAGTATATTCTGATCTTCCGTCTCCTCCTGAATCAAGGAATTTAATTTTTAGACAGTCCTCTCTGCCCCTGAATATAACAATAAAGGAATGTCTTTTTTTGAAAAATTAAGGTCTAAAAAATTTCTAAAAAAGTCTGTAGAAAGGCTTGCTTAAATTTTGAGATCAGTAAACCAATATAATGAAATGCAGTTTAAACATTTTAAGCTTAGAAGCTAATTGTTTTTAGAAGCTAATTTTTAAAGATTAGAATATTTGTTTTATTTATTTATTTATTTATTTTGAGACAGGGTCTCTCTATAGCTCTGGCTGTCTTGGAACTCCTTGGAACTCGCTATGTAGACCAGGCTGGCCTTGAACTCACAAAAATCCACCTGCTTCTGCCTCCCAAGTGCTAGGATTAAAGGCTTGTGGTACCATGCCTGGCACAAATATGCAATATTTTGTTTTGTTTTGTTTTTTTGGTCTTTTTGAGACAGGGTCTCCCTGTAGCCCCAGCTGTCCTGGAACTCACTCTGTAGATCAGGCTGGCCTTGAACTCACAAAGATCCGCCTGCCTCTGCCTCCAAGTGCTAGGATTAAAGGTGTGCGCCACCACCCCCGGCAAATATGCAATATTTTAAGATATAAATATATAGGATGTTAAAGATCCTTTCAGAAATATGAGGAAGGGAAATTTGAGACCCTGAGTTCTGATTCCCAGCACTCATATAGGAAGCAGGTGTGATGGCATGCATTTATAACTCCAGTGCTGGGGACGCAGAGACAGGAAGATTCTTGGGGATCGCTGACCAGCCAGCTTAGCCTAGTGAGCAAACCTCAGGTCCCTATGAGAGACTCTGTTTTTTTTTATTGTTTTATTTATTTTTATATGTATGTAAGTACCATCTGCATACAGGTTTGTGCACTCATGCAGTGCCACAGAGGTCAGAAGAGGGCCTCTGATTCCCCTGGAACTGGAGTCAAAGACAGCTCTTAGCTGCCATGTGGGTGCTGGGGATCAAACCTGGGTCCTCTGCAAGAGCAGTCAGCACTCTTAACCGCTAGGCCATCTCTCCAGCCCCGAGAGACTCTGTTTCAAAAAAACCACTGGATGGTTCCTGAGGAATGACAGCTAAGGTTGACTTCTAGTCTACATAGACATGCTCACCCATATGCACCTACACACATATAAACATGCATGCATGGGGCTGGAGAGATGGCTCAGTGGTTAAGAGCACTGACTGCTCTTGCAGAGGACCCAGGTTCGATTCCCAGCACCCACATGGTGACTAAGAACCATCTTTAACTCCAGTTCCAGGGGAATCTGACACCCTCTTCTGACCTCCATGGAATTGCACGACATGGGTGCACCAACCTACATGCAGACAGTACACTCATACACATTAAAAAAAAGTTAACCGGGCATGGTGGCGCACGCCTTTAATCCCAGCACTCGGGAGGCAGAGGCAGGCAGATCTCTGTGAATTCAAGGCCAGTCTGGTCTACATATCAAGCTCCAGGCCAGCTGGGACTAAAGGAAGACCCTGTCTCAAAAAAGACCCCCCCCCTAAAAAAAAGAAATACAATTTGTGGCTAAGTGACAAAAGCAGTATCATAAGTCAGTAGGGAAATAACAGATTATCAATAAGAGGCATTGGGAGAATTGGTTGTTTATTTAAGAAGAAAATTATGGCATCCTCCTACCTTACACTGTTCACATGCACAGATGGATTAGCAACTTAAAAAAAAAAAACAAAAAACAAAAAACAACAAATGGAGATGGAGGATGGCTCAGCAGTTAAGAACACTGGCTTCTCTGTTAGCTGGAGAGATGGCTCAGTGGTTAAGAGCACTGAATACTCTTTCAAAGGACCCCCACATGGCCTCTAAGAACCATCTTTAAGCTGGGCATGGTGGTCCACTCCTTTAATCCTAGCACTCGGGAGGCAGAGGTAGGTGGATCTCTGAGTTCAAGGACAGCTGGGGCTATAGGGAGACCCTGTCTCAAAAAGTCCAAGAAAATAAAAATAAAAAAGGAAGAAGAAAAAGAAAAAGAACGCTGGCTTCTCTTCTAGAGGACCAGGTTCCTAGCACCCATACGGTGGCTAACAGTCATCTGCAATGCTAGTTCCAGGAGATCCAACACCTTCTTCTGATCCCCATGGACACTGCATGATATACTTACAAATATGGAGGCAAAACATTCATACATATAAAATAAAAATTAATACTAAAAACCCCCAAGCTATCAAGATTTTATAAGAATACAGCTGGGCCAGGTATGGTGGCACATACCTTTAATCCCAGCACTGGGGAGGCAGAGGCAAGCAGATCTCTGTGAGTTCAAGGCCAGCCTGGTCTACATGGTGAGTTCCAGGCCAGTTGGGGTTACAGGGAGACCCAGTCTCAAAAAAAATAAAAAGAATACACAGAATAGTTAATTATCTAGTTAATTATCTTCAAGAAGGAGCATGTACAAAACAAAATCTGTGGAGGAGAAGATTGGCAAGTCTGATCACTTCGAAATTAAAATGGTATGAAAAAAAAATAAGTGAAAAGCAATCAACTGAAGAAAATAATTGTAACATAAATAAGAATGGAAGGTTGAGCATACGATAGTGCTATTAATCAATAAAAAGTGATGGTTCAAGAGACACATGGATCAAACAGAAAAGTACAGTAATGAAATACAAATAAAAAGGCCAAGCTCATTTTTCATGCCCAAAGACTGGAAGAATTTAGTTTGCCGGGCGTGGTGGCCCATGCCTTTAATCCTAGCACTTGGGAGGCAGAGGCAGAGGCAGGAGGATCTTTGTGAGTTCAAGGCCAGCCTGGTCTACAGAGTGAGTTCCAGGACAGCTGGGGCTATAGGGAGACCCTGTCTTAAAAAATTAAAAAAAAAAAAAAAAAAAGCCAGATCTGTTATCAGAGTAATAAAATTGATCCAATAATCATGTTGCAGTGTTACCATGCCAACAATATATTTATCTGAACAAATTAAAATCCTAATTCTGAGATTTAGGGTTTTTGCTGTTATTGTTGTTGTTGTTATTGTTTTATTTTGGGGTTTTTTGGTATGACCAGGAAGATATCTGAATGAGTGGGAGATTAGTATTCTCCACCCTCTCCTGTACATATATTACATACATCCCAGGCACTAATTTCAAATGGGTTCTTCCCAATCTAAGTGTCAGACCCAGAGTGTCTTCCAGGTGATATTGGACAGCTTTAAACTAGGCTATGCAGGAGATTATGGCACTAAGATGAAACCTTCTAAACTGAGAACTTTCTGTGAAGTTGAGTGGCCTGGCATCAGCTTCCATGTCGAGATGGAAGCTACTTGAATCCTAAAACTCATCCTCACAATTACCAGAAGAGGAGGGAGAACTGTCCCATAGCTATAAGATTATAGAAAAAGGTTCTTCCTCTCTCCATATTTAAAGGATAAAGTGCTTAGGATCATCCTAATCAAACTCCTTGATTACTATGTTTTGGGTGCATCTAATGTCTAAATGTCTATGATAATTTTTTCATGTGTTCTTTGAGATTTTGTGTAATTATGTCATATGTCTATAAATTTTTTCATGTGTTGAGGTCTCATGTAGTTCTGTCATATATGCCTATAATTGTCTTGTGTTGTTTCCATGGAAATAAACTGGCCACTTCAGTTTTCTTTTTCTGGGGGGGGGAGGGGGGTTGAAACAGGGTCTCCCTGTAGCCCCAGCTGTCCTGGAACTCACTCTATAGACCAGGCTGGCCTTGAACTCACAGAGATCTGTCTACCTCCCAAGTGTTGGGATTCAAGGTGTACACCACCATGCCCGGATTTATTTTCATTTTTTTATTGTGCACAGAATAATTTTATTTTTGTTTTTGGCATGCCTGATTAAAATTCACACATGCAGACTTTTACATATGAATATCTTGATATTCAGAGGCCTTATAATTTTGGGTACCCTAGACATCTTTACATTTATTGAACAATGTCTCTGAGTCTGTTAAATGTTTCACAAAACTTTTAAGTGCTAATTGTTCATACAAAACAGTATCTGAGTTGGTTGTTTAAGGATTTTATTTTGAGATACCTTTTGGTTTAGATTGATATTTATTTATTTATTTATTTTACTTTTTTTTTGTCCTTTTGAGACAGGGTCTCCCTGCAGCCCCAGCTGTCCCTGAACGCTCTATGTAGACCAGGCTGGCCTTGAACTCACAGAGATCAGCCTTCCTCTGTCTCTAGAGTGCTGGGATTAAAGGCGTGGGCCACCACACCCGGCTGATTTTTATATTACCTTATTAAGACTAAATTACTTCTTGTTTTCCCATTCTTTACCTTCTCCTTTAATGGAATTGTTTGTAACTAAAACTTTTAATCATTAGCCTGTTTTGATTATACTGCAACATTTGGTCATGGTTAGCTTTGAGTGTGAATGGGATGTACAATTCTGTTTTCTATCATTTGTTGAGTTTAAAACTCAGGATATTTATTATATTAGAATGTAAATGACATTTCTGAAAATGCTTTTTTTTTTTGGTCTTTTTGAGACAGGGTCTCCCTTTAGTCCCAGCTGGCCTGGAGCTCAGTATGTAGACCAGGCTGGCTTTGAACTCACAGAGATCTGCCTGCCTCTGCTACCTAAGTGGTGGGATTAAAGGTGTGTGCCACCATGCCCAGCCTTGAAAATGCTTTCTTGCAGCTGGGTGTGGTGGCACATGCCTTTAATCCCAGCACTCAGGGAAAAAAAAAAAAAGAAATAAAGAAAATGCTTTCTTCAAATGAAAGCCTTTATGTTTAGTAGCAATGGGTGTGTGGCTCTGTTCAGTACAAACACTAAGATAAGAATCTCATATGTGCGGGTGTGGGTGTACATATGTATGTGTGTATGTATAAAACACTTGGCTTTTAAGAATTCCTTTATGGGGCTGAAGAGATGGCCTAGCAGTTAAAAGCACCAACTGCTCTTGCAGAGGACCCGGGTTCGATCCCCAGCACCCACATGGCGGCTGAGAACCGTCTTCAATTCCAGTTCCAGGGGAATCCGACACCCTCTTCTGACCTCCGAGGCATTGCACAACACAGGTGCACAAACGTACATGTAGACAGTACATTCATACACATTAAAATCAATCAATCAATCAATACATAAATAAATAAAAGCTCAAAAATTCTAACAGAAAAGAAATAGGTTGAATTTCTAAAAAAAAAAGAATTTCTTTATATACACATATAAAATATTAAGGACCCATTGAACCACTGATGGACAGTTAGTGTGATGATTTTTTTTTTTCCAAAGCCAATTTTTATTGAAGCTTTGTGCATTTCATGCAAAATTCCCAGTAAAGTCTAGACTCATTCCCCCTTCCTCCCCCACACCCCACCAGAGCTCATGCATTCTGCCAAACATGTTTTTCATCTTTTTCTCAGTCTTTTTTAAAATTTTCGATGCAGGAGTTTACTGTTTTGAGCAGAAGTTCACCGTTTCAGTCAGTTCTTTGACCGTCTTTTTGTTGTTGTTGTGTTCTTTCCAATTTGCATCACTCCAAAATATGCATATATGCATGCCACATATATCTTTTAGCATCTTCAGTTTATGATTTCTTTTTTTTTTAATTAGGCTGAAAAAGGTCATGTTTTGAGGGCTCCTCCTTGGCAAACCCAAACCACCATCAGTTCTGCTCTTATGTTCCACACTGGGGTTTTCCCTTCCCATGGTCACCAAATGAGGTCCAGTAAGTGCCAGGTCCTATCTTGATCCTCCTGTACTGGTCTCTGTGATACAGCCTGGGCAGTCCAACAATGGCAGTCTGAAGAGGCTGAAACCCCAGTAGTAGCTCAGTCCACAAGCTGGATGTGTCAGCAGTCCCTATCTGGCACTGAAGGTTTGGAGGATTCTTGGAGAGACATGAGTCTTCAGTCCATATTGGAAGGTTGAAAAGCTGTGTCTCATGTCTTTGAAGGATGACAAAAACAGTGGCAGCCTCTGGGTAGCTGCACTTGCCAATAAGACAGGCAAAACAACTGTGCCCCTTTTTTTTTTTTTTTACTTTTTGTCTTTTTACTAAGATCTCAAGTTTTACACCTGAAGTACAATTTCTCAGGCCTTACTTATTAATTATTTCTGGTTATACTTTCCTTTTGGATGGTTAAGGCCACACCATTAGCCCAGATTAACCAAGGTTTTTGTTTTCTCAAGGTCAGTTGAGGATCTGGTCCTCAGGGTTTTTTGGGGGGGAGCCCCTGGCTCCTTTTGGCTTTTCATTTACCAGTTCCATCCACTCGAGGACAAAGTCAGGTCCTGCTAGATCAGGCTTCCCTTTTTGAAGCATGAACAGACTTTCCTCTTTATACACTGGACACTGGCTGAAGTCCCATTAGTGGATCCCCAAGACCTCCCTGCACAGGAAGACTGGTGACTCACATTTGCAGAACATTTCAAGAGATGGCCCCATGCATAGTCCCCCGGTACTTAGTTGGTCTCTGAGAGCAAGGAACAAAGTTATCCCTTAAGTCCCTCAGCCAAATTGGTATGGGCATTAAGTATGGTTGTTAAGCATCCAGAAAGGCTAAGTTATACCAGCCTGATACTTTTAACTACTGTATAATATTTTAGAAAAGGCTTGGACAAAAGCTCAAGCAGCCTTGTATAAGAAATACCAAGAAGCACTCCCATAAGATAAATACTGTGGTTAGACACAATGTCATGACAAACTAGGGTTTTTTTTCCTCATTCTTTTGATTTTGTTCATGTATACCCTCCACCAATATACCAAAACTGCCTATGTCTGAAAATAAATGGTAGCTTAATTCTAGAACCTGTTAAGAGATTCACAATATAAGAGCACAGTTGTTTTCAGATCACGAGGAACATTAGTTTGCCTTACAACTAGGTACTTGGTGCTAACATCCACAGATGAAGGATACCATTTGTCGTTTGTTTTTCTGGGACTGTGATACTTAACATAATATCTTCTAGTTCCATCCATTTACCTGCAAAGTTCCTGATGTCATCTTTCTTTACTGCTGCATAGAACTCCATTGTGTAGATGTACCACATTTTCTTTATCCACTTGTCAGTTGAGGGGCACTTGGGTTGGTTCCAGCTCCTTGATATTGTGAAGAGATCTGCAATAAACATGGCTGTGCATGTTTCTCTGTGGTAGGATGAGTCTTGTGGGTATAAACCCAGGAGATGACTGGGTCAGGTGGTAAGTTCATTTTGAGTCTCTTAAGTGTTCTCCTCACTGCTTTCCATAGTGGTTGTATGAGTTTACATTCCCACCAGCACTGGATGAATGTTCCCCTTTCCCCACAATCTCTCCAGCATTTGGTATCATTTGTTTTCTTGATCCTAGCCAGTCATATTGGAGTGAGATGATATCTTAAAGTGGTTTTAACTTGCATTTCCTTAATTATTAGCAACATAGAACACTTTTTAAGATGTTTTCCCAGCCATCTCTAATTCCTCACTTGTGAAGTCTCTGTTCAGCTCTTTATTCCATCTTTTTGTGTGTGTGTGTGTGTTTATGAATGTACTGTCTGCATGTAGGTTTGTGCACCAGTGTCATGCAATGCCACAGAGGTCAGAAGAGGGTGTCGGATTCCTCTGGAGCTGGAGTTAAAGATGCTTCTCAGCCGCCATGTGGGTGCTGGGAATCGAACCTGTATCCTCTGCAAGAGCAGTTGGCGCTCTTAACCGCTAGGCCATCTCTCCAGCCCCTACTCCATCTTTTGAATGAGTCATTTGTTTGCAATTTTTTAAATCTATAAAGTGTCACTACTGATATTAATTATTTTCAGTATGTTCATATTTTAATTTACAGGGGAAAATATGTTCCATAACTGGAGACTCTTAGCACTGTGTAAACCATGAAAAGTTTAAAATGTTATTATTTTGAGTGTTTTAAATTTATAGTCACATTTTATTCTGATTAGAATCTCCATCAAGGTGTTGAGGTTTGGTTTTTGAAACTAGTTTGTCATGATACTGTGTCTAATGACCATATTTTATGAGACTGTTTGAATGTGTAGACTCATGCTTAATGCTAATGGAACAATTATTAAAATTAGTAATTTACTTTATATGAAATTGACTTATAAGTAAGTTGTCATGTAAGCTAAAACTGTTAAGTTACAATATGGTTCCTGTTTCATAAGAATATAAGTTAATTTTAAGAAATGATTACTTCTGCTCCACAGTGTAATTTATCTCTGAATTTATATGTGTTTTATATAAAACATTTGATCACTAGGGTCTCTTTAGAGTCAACAAACAGATATATCCTGATCCATATTTTTGCCAAGAATATGTAAAACATCTCTAAACATTTAAAGAGAATTGGTCATTTAAGACCTGCTTCAAGGCTTACAAGGACATCTCAAAGTTTATACTTTATAATAGTATATTTGAGATAACTATTCATCTATATATACATAGAAACAAATATTCATTACTTAATAAATTCCCACAACAAATGGTGAATTTGTTTACAAAGGTGATTATGTCTTAAGGTATTAATAAAAGAAATAAAAGAGTTGATAAAAGGATATAAAAATTTTATATATGAAAATCAATAGTTATCTTTAAAAGATTTGCTTGTCTGAACTGATGGATGGAATTAAGAATATTGGTTAATAAAAATTCCCTTAAAGTAAAAAAAATTAAAAAAAGAAAATTAAAATGGCTGGATATTTTCAGAATAGAAAAAAATAATAAATACACAAAAATTTATTAAAGGTCTGAACAGAATTATATAGAGCTACAGAGTTGTTAATTTTTAGTCCACTTCTCTGTTTTGTAATGGACACCCAGTTACAGATTTGGATTAAATGGACACAGACTACTGAAAGATTTTTTTTATGTTTCTCTGTATTAAGAAATATTACCTTTGATATTTATTTTTCCCGTAAGAAGATAATTTGGCTCAAGAGAAGCCAGGTTTTACCTCCCTGAACCAGATGTATACAGTCCAGAAAGAGAAAGTTTTGGAGAGCTTGGTATTTCTGTTCAACTTAGTTCCTGTCTATTGGTATGTGATATAATTCCTCCCATCTGAAAAACTATAAATAAGAATATAGGGATTTGGGAAAGAAAGGAGACTGCTTCTGTTTGTAGCAGAATAGTCTTCATTTAAAATAAACCTAAAATTGTTTTAAATCTCTTTCATGGGCTATGCCTGCTTAATCTATGATGTTAAATCTCTTCCAGTCAATGTTTATTCAAGATTGCTTGGGTTTTGGTTCAAGCTTTATCTAAATATTACACAGTAATTAAAGGTATCAGACTGATGCAAATAATCTTCTTGGATGGTTAATAACCATACTTAGTGCCCAAACCAATCTGGTTAAAGGGACCTAAGGGACAGATTTGTTCCTTGCCCTCTGAGTGTAACTAAATCTCAGAGAAATGCCCTATAACTATGGTGAGTCACCTGCCTTCTTGTTCAGAAAAGTCACAGAGGCACCAGAGGGACTCAAACTAGTATCCTGTCTATAAAGAGGACAGAATAAAGTTCCTTCCTTAGTCAAGCAAGACCTGACTTGTGCTTATGTAGATGGAACTGGTAAAAGGGAAGCCCAAAGGAGCCAGGGGATCCCCTCAAAAGCCAAGTGACCCCTGCAGATAAGATCCTCAATTGACCTTGAAAAAAACCCCAAAACTTGGTTAATCTGGGCTAACTTATGCTCTTAAACACCCCAAAAGAAAGTAAAGCCAAAGATTAAAGTAATCAGTATATTTCTTTTAAAGCCCAAGAAATTGTGCTTCCCAAACATTAAGTTTAAAAGTTCATATGAGAGCCAGGCATGGAGGTGCATGCCTTTAATCCCAGCACTCAGGAGGCAGAAGCAGGTGGATCTCTGTGAGTTCAAAGCCAGCCTTGCCTACATAGTGAGTTTCAGGCCACCTGGAGCTACAGGGAGACCTGTGTCAAAAAGAACAACAACAAAAAAAGTTCATATGAGATATTGTTTAGCAGGTATAAACTGCAGATCTCAGACATTCTTTTAAATTTATTTATTTATTTTTATGTGAATGAATGTACTGTCTGCATGTAGGTCTGTGCACCTGTATCAGGCAATGTCACAGAGGTCAGAAGAGGGCATCAGATTCCCCTGGAACTGGAGTTCAAGATGGTTCTCAGCCACCGTGTGGGTGCTGGGGATTGAACCTGGGTCCTCTGCAAGAGCAGTCGGTTAACCACTAGGCCATCTCTCCAGGCCAGAGATCTCAGTCTTATTCAACAACGCACTGCCACCTGTAGCTGAAAAGTCCAAGACTACTATTCTTGTCAAAATTAAATGATGAATTTTCTTCTCTCTCTGTCTATATGTGATTTAAGAGGGAACTCACGCTGTGACTCTAGCAACTCCAACAGCTCAGATCCTGAGCCCAGCCCAGGAGAAACCCAATAAATGGTTGCTTTTGGAAGTCCTCCTCAAGAAATTCTAATGGATTTTAAATTGGACATTTGAATTTACTCTGTTCTTATTTCTCCTGGTTCCCTGCCTAGAACATGTGCCTAACTTTTCTTTTACTTTTCCTTCACAGGCACCAGTAAAGGACTTTTCTTTTCTCTATAGCTATATTTTTGGGGGTATTTTAGATAAACCTATTGAAGGGGGTAACCCAGTGGCCACACACATTGTCCCTGTTCAGCATGGAAGAAGCCAGAGTGACTGGTGCTTGAATTTCCTATTCTTCAGAGGGAGGAGTTATAAAATAGAAGGTAGAAATTAACTATGCAGTTTGGGGTCAAGGAAAAAAATTGAAGTGACCATAGTTCAAAATTGTCTTGACACAAACAACACATGAAAACAATTATCATAGACACACATGACATAATTATGTGAAATCTAGGTAGACTGAAGTGTAGGAGAAGCAGAAACCTCATATCTCCAGCTCTTTAAGATATAAAAAAAGGCTTAGTAGCCTAAAAGAAAAGGTAAAGTTTGCCTTGTAGACTTGAGGTAATATCTCTTTTCCTTTTTATTTTTTATTTTGTTTTATTTTATTTTATTTTTTTCTATTACTTCTTTTTTTCATTTTTTAACAATAAGTAATAATTTATGAGTACAAACATCCTTCATGTAAAACCAATTTGCAAGCAGTTGTACCCAAACCCATACAGCCCAAGGGGGGGGGGCTTGTATGTTCAATCAAGTTGATCAAATAAGTGTCCAGACTATATTGCTGTAGTTTCACCATTCACCCCAATTGCAGCCCTTACATTCTACCATGCCCTCTCTTCCACAGATTGTTCCCTAGGCTTAGAAAAGGGGCACAGGTGGACGAGAAGCAAAACAGCCTACTTTCTCTGGAGCTGTCGTTTTAGACTCTGGTCAATTCTGGCTGTTTCCTTTCATGGGCTGACCATTTGTCCATGAATAACCTTTCAATCCTACTAATGAAGCACAAGCAATTAGATATATAGGTATTTAAACAGTACTAATTGTTATGGTAGGTTACTTGGTATAGACATAGATGTTTGGATGGTATGTTAATCCATGAATTATGTTTTCTCTGTAAAATATGACAAGGTCTTACTGTGGCTTATAACATCTCCTAACCACTAGAGGATGCAAGCTTGTGGCATCAGCTGTGGGTTATTCCTCCAAGGAGAGAGCTAATAGCCAATTAGATTTGGGGTATAGAGGCATATGGCTGCCACTGCTGCACAGTATTTCCAGGCAGGTGAGGTGTAGCTGGTGCTGATGGAGGAGTCTTGCTTGACTCAAGGAGACCTATATTTACTTTATTGTTTTAGTGGCCTTTGGTAACACTCTCTGGTATTCCAGAGTACACTTGCAAGTGCAGTCTCAATACATCTTTCCCATGCTTACATTGGGTCTTCGACAGCAGGGCCTTATCGCCTCTCTTCTTGCAGGTATCCCAGTTTACAGGCAAGAAGTCATTACCTTTTGGGGGGACTTGGATCCCCTGGCCAACATCTCCTTGGTAGAATAATCCATTGCTGATATCAGAGCTCTCCTGTATTAATATATTTTGCTTAAGTGCATAGCTTAAGGAGACTTTAGTATTATATTTGGTTCTGAATAGAGAATAATCCTTTTCACAGTTCCTATGTCTATTAGTCAATTAAAGAAGGCAGTTTTACATCTTTATTCCCTCGTTGTGTGTGTGTGTGTGTGTTTACTGAGTAATGAACTCTGCAGAAGGTTTGTGCACAGGGTCATGCAATGCCACAGAGGGCAGAAGAGGGTTCGGATTCCCATGGAGCCTGGGGTGTAAAGATGCTTCTCAGCCGCATGTGGGTGTGGGAATCGAACTGTTGATCCTCTGCAAGAAGCAGTTGGGGGGCGCTCTTAAACCGCTAGGGCCACTCTTCCGAGCCCTACTCTCCACTTTTGAAGAGTCCATTTGTTTGCAATGTTTTAAATCTATAAAGTGTCACTACTGATATTAATTATTTTCAGTATGTTTCTTATTTTTAAGATTACAAGGGAAAAATTTTCCATAACTGGAGACTCTTCAGCACTGTGTAAACCATGAAAAGTTTTGAAATGTTATTATTTTGTGAGTGTTTGTTTAAATTTATAGTTCCAGTTTGATCGATTAGAATCTCCATCAAGGTGTTTGAGGTTTGGTTTTTGAAACTATTTTGTCCAGGATACTGTGTCTAATGACCATATTTTATGAGACTGTTTGAATGTGTAGACTCCTGCTTATGCTAAGGGAACAAATTATAAAATTAGTAATTTACTTTATATGAAATTGACTTATAAGTAGTGTCATGTAAGCTAAAACTGTTAAGTTACAATATGGTTCCTGTTTCCATAGAATATAAGTTAAGTTTTAAAAAGATTACGTCTGCTCCACAGTGTAATGTACTACTGAATTATATATGTGTTTTATAATGAATAAACATTGACTCCTAGGCTCTGTTAGAGTCAACAACAGATATATCCTGGAATCCATATTTTTGCCAAGAATATGTAAAACATCTCTAAACAATTGTCAAAGATGATGGTCATTTAAAACCATGCTTCAAGGCTTCACAAGGACATCTCAAAGTTTAGACTTTATAATAGTATATTTGGGAGATAACTATTTTACTAGTATACATAGAAACAAATATCATTAATTAATAATTTCCCCTCCACAACAAATGGTGAATTTGTTTACAAAGTGATTTAATGTCTTAAGGTATTAATAAAAGAAATAAAAGAGTTGATAAAAGGATGATAAAAATTTTATATAATGAAAATCAATAGTTACTTAAAAAGATTGGCTTTGGTCTGAACTGATGGATGGAATTAAGATATATGGTTAAAAAAAATTTGCCCTTAAAGTAAAAAAAATAAAAAAGAAAATTAAAAAAAAAAGTGATATTTCAAATAGAAAAAAAAATAAAATACAACAAAAAATTTATTAAAGGTCTGAACAAATTATATAGAGCTACAGATTGTTAATTTTAGGTCCACTTCTCTGTTTTGTAGGACACACCCATTAAGTTTTGGATTAAATGGACACAGACTACTGAAAGATTTTTTGTTATGTTCTCCTGTATTAAGAATATTACCTTTGATATTTATTTTGTCCTGTAAGAAGGTAATTTGGCTCAAGAGAAGCCAGGTTTTACCTCCCTGAACCAAAGGTATACAGTCCAGAAAGAGAAGTGTTTGGAGAGCTTGGGTAATTTCTGTTCAACTTATTCCTGTCTATTGGTAATGTGATATAATTCCTCCCATCTGAAAAACTGATAAAATAAGAATATAGGGATTTGGGAAAGAAAGAGACTGCTGTTCTGTTTGTCGAGAAAATCCTTCTTTAAAATAACCTAAAATTGTTTTAAATCTCTTTCATGGGCTATGCCTGCTTAACTATGATGTTAAATCTCCTTCCCATCAATGGTTTATGCAAAGTTCTTAGGGTTTTTGTCAAGCTTCTATCTACGTATTATATCAGTAATTAAAGGTATCAGACTGATGCAAATAATCTTCTTGGATGGTTAATAACCATACTAGTGCCCAAACCAATCTGGTTAAAGGGACCTAGGGAACAGATGTTGTTCCTTGCCCTCCGAGTGAACTAAATCTCAGAGAAAGTGCCCTATAATATGGTGAGGTTCACCTGCCTTCTGTTCAGAAAAGTCACAAGGCACCAGAGGGACTCAAACTAGTATCCCGTGTCTATAAAGAGGAAGAATAAAGATTCCTGTCCTTAGTCCAAGCAAGAACCTGACGTTGTGCTTATTAGATGGAACTGGTAAAAGGAAGCCCAAAGGAGCCAGGGGCTCCCCGCCCCCCAAAAAAATCTTGAGTGACTCTTGAGGACCATAATAAACATGGCCGTGCATGTATCTCTGTGGTGGCGTAAGTCTTGAGGGTACATGCCCAGGAGTGGTATGGCTGGGTCGGGTGGCAAGTTCATTCCAAGTCTTCCAAGGGTTCTCCACACTGCTTTCCATAGTGGCTGTACGAGTTTACATTCCCACCAGCAGTGGATGAGTGTTCCCCTTTCCCCACAACCTCTCCAGCACTTGGTATCATTTGTTTTCTTGATCCTAGCCAGTCTTATTGGAGTAAGATGATATCTTAAAGTGGTTTTGATTTGCATTTCCTTAATGATTAGTGATGTTGAACACTTCTTAAGGTGTTTCTCAGACATCTCTAATTCCTCACTTGTGAAGTCTCTGTTCAGTTCTTTGCTCCATCTATTGAGTGGGTCATTTGTTTTCTTTTTTCTTTGTTTTTTGAGTAGTTTATATATTCTGGAAATCAATGCTTTGTCAGATGTATCTGCAGTGAAGGTTTCCTCCCACTCTGTGGGTTTTCTCTTCACTTCCTTTATTGTTTCTTTTGATGTACAGAAGCTTTTGAGTTTAATGAGGTCCCATTTGTCAATTGTCGATCTTATTTCTTGTGCAGCTGATGTCTGATTTAGGAAGTCTTTTCCTATGCCTATGTCTTGTAGTCTGCTGCTAAGTTTCTCTTCTATCACCTCCAGAGTTTGTAGGGGGTGGTGGTCAGGGAGAAGCTGCCCTTCGCCTTTGCAGCCAGTGACCGGCGGGGATGGGTTTAGTGCCTCTGTGGCTTTGTGCAGGCGGGCTCCCCAGGCACAGGAACCCGGAAGTCACTCCAGGCAGGTACCAGGACGCAGGCTAAGTCAGGCATATACCCCCCACACACACACCACCACCAACTAGAATTGGTGAGAGTATACAAGTGGACTTTTTTTTTGGAGAACCTTCAGAACAGGAAGAGAAGAGTGACTTAGGCTTCCAATATCCAATATATAAACAAAATTGAAAGCCTGAAACCTAGACAAGTCAATACTCCATAAACAAGGAGAAGGAAAGAAGAAAAAAAGTATCAGAAGGAGGCAAGCAAAATCATCCACTAACATAGTGAAAAGACATTTGTGATTTGAATCACAAAAGGGAAACCCACATGACAGTTACACGATGAAGGGACAACATGGGAAAGGCACAGGATAATCCCGCACCAGGCTCTACCACACCTGTAGGAGATAGCTACAATGGGATCCCCCTGGAGGTGACCCAAGGAACAGATCTTAGAGGAATAATTGCAGATCTTTTCCTTTTTAAAAGTTAAACAACTTTTTGCTATTGTTGTTGTTGTTGTTGTTTTGGTCTTTTTGAGACAGGGTCTCCATGTAGCCCCAGCTGGCGTGGAACTCCCTCTGTAGACCAGGCTGGCCTTGAACTCACAAAGATCCGCCTGCCTCTGCCTCCTGAGTGCTAGGATCAAAGGCATGCGCCACCACACCCGACTAGTTAAATAACTTTTAAAGGGCATTATAAATAAAATATGAGCTCCAAGAACTTTACAAATACCTCAGAAAGAACATGTGGACAAAGGCAGATTGAGAAAGGCACCTTAGCTATCCTTTCCTTAAACAAAAGTCTTACAAGGTGTGGGGAGATTAAAAGATTAGAATTCCTGGTCATAAATCAAGTTCTAAGTTTTACGGGTTTCCAAAGAGAAAATTAATATTTAATATTTCTTACAGGGGGAGATGCCTTTACATATGAAAGCAGCAGAGTCCTCCTTGTCTAAGCTATTAGCATAACATAATTAGAGGTGACAAGACAAACAGTAAAGGAAACATTAAGATTTCAGGTTAAGAATAACTAAAGTTTAAGAGTACTCCAAACTTGCAGTTATCTGAGTTTGCCTCAGGAAAGAGTCTGGCTTAGATCATCTTGAAGATCAGCTCTTTTTTATGATGCACCCCAGAAAAAGCCACATGCTGATGTATTTGACTCAGGTACTAGACTATGGATGAGCCTAGGGGATTTTCGAGTGGGTAAGCCAGGGTACTCAAAGTGCTTAGCTTAGCAGGGTAGATTGTATAAGTGACAGGTGGGAAAGCACTAAAAATGCTTCAAGATGTACCTCACCAGAATGCCCAGAGACATCAGGAATGACTTAGCCATAGCTGCCATGTGGTTGTCATTAGGATCCTAAGGAGGTCTCCTAGGTTCTAGAGACCTCTACTCAAGCCAAACCAGAATTACTGGCTTCAATTGTTTAGGGGAATTTTAAGAATTCCTAGCATAATAAAGACAATTTAGAGCAGGTTTAAGCATGAGCATTAAAGGCAAAAGAGCTGCAGGAGGTGGGGGAAGGGGTAGCCAAGGAGGGTGGTGCTGAGATATACCCAAGCAAGTAAAGTTACCTGGAAGAAAACTGGTCTTTTCTTTTTTAAACTAGGCTGTAATCTATTTGCATATAGAGCTTAGCTGTAGAAGACAGAGGATGAAGGGCAAGGTCAGAGAAAGATGAAATAATTCTAGTCTAGAATTTCTTTTTAGTTCTGATACAATCTCTAAGTTTAAAAATATTAATTTATTAATTTTAATATTTTTCTTTACCCACATGCATTTTTCTTAGAGTTCTTATTATTGTAAATTGCCAATTTTATAATTTTGCCTTTTTATATAATTTTACATTTTAATTAAACCAGACTGCCCATGTGATGGTTTTAAATTTTATCGGTCAAACTAAAAAAAAAAATATTACCAGTTTTGGAACACTAAATATTCCAGCCACTGTGAGACTTAAGTGCACAGAGCTTAGATCAGTGACTTCCCAGGACAACCTGAAGCACAGATTACCAGGTATATCCCCCCACCCCCACCCCCACCAACTGGAATTGCTGAGGGAGTTTCCAAGTGGATTTTTTGGAGAATATTTAAAACAGAAAGGGAAGAATGAGTTAGACTTCCAACATATAAACAAAATTGAAAGCCTGAAACCTAGACAAGTCAACACTCCATAAACAAGGAGAAAAAAAATAGGCATCTGAAGGAGGCAAGCAAAGTAAGCCTTTAACTCAGTGAAGAGGCATTTGTGATTCACATCAGAATACAGGCAAAAAAAGGGAAACCCACATGCCCGGGGCAGGACTAAGGGACAACATGGGAAAGTTGCAGGATAATTCCACACCAAGCTCTACCAACCCTGTGGGAGAGTCCTACAGTGGGATACCCCCTGGGGGTGACTCAGGACACAGATCTTAGAGGAACAATTGCAGGCCTATTCAGAAAAATCAAAGAATGTAAAGATCAAGTCAAAAAACTAAGGAGAGAGAATGAAAAACTCAAGAAGGACCTAGAGGGAGACAATGACAAACTTCAGAAAGAACTAAAGGAAGAGAATGACAAACTACAGAAAGAACTAGAAGGAGAAAACAACAAACTCTGGAAGGAAGTGGAAACACTGAAAAAGGAAGCCAACCAGTGAAACAAGGAGCTACAAGAAGAGATTGAGATGCTCCAAAAGGAAGTGGAAATACTAAAGAAATCACAGGATGAAATGAAAAAGGAAATAAAACACTCATCCAATCAAGAGGAAAGGAATGGAAAACGCCTCAGAAATAGAATGGAAGAAGCAGAACAAAGAATATCAGAGCTGGAAGATAATACAGAACAACTAAAAAGCTCAAGTAAAGATTATGAAAAATTTAAAAATACACAAAAGTGGAGCAACCAGGACATATGGGACACTATGAAAAGATCTAACCTCTACATCATAGGAATAGAGGAAGGAGAAGAATCCCAAGAGAATGGCATTGATCAGATCTTCAACAGAATAATAGATGAAAATTTCCCCAAACTAAAAAAGACAAACCAATACAAATACAAGAAGCACATAGAACTCCAAACAGACAAAATCATAAAAGAAATTCTCCATGCCATATCATAGTTAAAACGCTAGATGCCCAAAACAAAGACAAAATTTTGAAAGCCACAAGAGAAAAACAACAAGTTACATATAAGGGGAAACCTATCAGAATTACAACTGACTTCTCAATGCAAACTATGAAAGCAAGAAGAACGTGGAGCAAAGCATTCCCAGTGTTAAAGGACAATAGATGCCAACCCAGGTTACTATACCTAGCAAAAATGTCGATTATAGTTGAAGGAAAGAGAAAAATCTTCCATGACATAAACAAGATGAAAGAATACATGTCCGGAAAACCAACCTTTCAGAGAATACTTGAAGCAATTCAAAGGACAGAAGAAAGGAGCAACTATCCCCAGGCACCTAGAAAGAGAAATTAATAAAAGCATAACTGCAGAAGTAGAAACCTAGACCAAAAACCCAAATGGATAATAAGGTGAAAGGAAGCAACACTCATCTTTCAATTATAATCTTAAATATTAATGGACTAAACTCCCCAATCAAAAGACATAGACTGGGAGATTGGATTAGGAAACAAAACCCGGAGCTGGAGAGATGGCCTAGTGGTTAAGAGTGCCAACTGCTCTTGCAGAGGACCTGGGTTCAATTCCCAGCATCCACATGGCAGTTGAGAACCATCTTTAACTCCATTTCCAGGGGAATCCGATGCCCTCTTTTGACCTCTGTGGCATTGGACGACATGGCTGCACAGCCCTACATTCAGACAGTACATTCACAAACATAAAAACTTAAATTAAAAAAAATAGACCCCCCCCCAAAAAAAGGAAACAAAACCCATCTATATGCTGTCTGCAAGAAACCCATATCACTCTCAAGGATAGGCACCAACTTAAGGTGAAGGGATGGAAAAATATATTCCAAGCAAATGGTACCAAAATGAAAGCAGGTGTTGCTATTTTAATATCAGACAAAATAGACTTCAAAGTAAAAGAAATCAGAAGAGACAAAGAGGGCCATTATATCTTTATCAAAGGAACAATTGACCATGAAGATTTCACAGTCATGAGTATATGTGCACCAACTCTGGTGTACCAAACTCTGTAAAGACAATTCTCCAGGACCACAAGGCACAGATTAACCCCAGTACACTCATAGTAGGAGACTTCAATACACCACTGAGCCCTGTTGACAGGTCAACAGGACAAAAACAGAGAGACATCTGAACTGAATGATACAATACACCAAATGGACCTCACAGGCATCTACCAAACATTCCACCCAAATACCAGAGAATATATTTTCTACTCAGCACCCCACAGAACATTCTACAAAATAGACCACATACTGGTACACAGAAAAAACCTCAACAAATACAAAAAGATTGAAATAATTTCATGCATTCTATCAGACCACAGTGCAATAAAGCTCAATATCGACACAAGGATAAGCCCTATTATCTACAAGAACACATGGAGACTAAAAAACACTCTCCTGAATAATGAATGGGTCAAGGAAGAAATAAAGAAATAAAAGTATTCCTGGAAATGAATGCTAATGATAATACAACACAACAAACCTATGGGATACTTTCAAAGCAGTCCTAAGAGGGAAGTTTATAGCCCTGAGTGCCTACATCAGAAAAACAGAAAGAGCACCCGTGAACAATCTAACACTGTAGCTAAAAACACTCAAGAGACAGCAACAAATGAACCCTAAACACAACAGACAGGAAGAAATAAAAATCAGGGCTGGAGAGATGGCCTAGCAGTTAAGAGCACCGACTGCTCTTGCAGAGGACCTGGGTTTGATCCCCAGCACCCACGTGGCAGCTGAGAACCATCTTTAACTCCAGTTCCAGGGGAATCCGACACCCTCTTCTTCTGACCTCTGCGGCATTGCAGGACATGGGTGCATCAACCTGTATGCAGACAGTACACTCATACACATAAAAAATAATAAATAAGGGGCTGGAGTGATGGCCTAGCGGTTAAGAGCGCCGACCGCTCTTGCAGAGGACCCGGGTTCGATCCCCAGCACCCACATGGCGGCCGAGAGCCGTCTGAAACTCCAATTCCAGGAGAACTCCAGTTCCAGGGGAGTCCGACGCCCTCTTCTGACCTCCGCGGCATTGCACGTCACGGGTGCACAGACTTGCATGCAGACAATACATTCATACCATACGGAAAATATAAAATTAAAAAAAATTCAATAAATAAAAATAAATAAAATAAAATCAATGAATCCAAAAAGTTGGGTTCTTCGAGAGAACAAACAAGATAGACAGACCTCTAGCCTAGTTATCCAAAAGAAAGAAAAAGCAACTCCAAATCATAGAATTTGTGATGGAAAGGGAAACATTACAACCGACAATGAAAAGATCCAGACAATCATAAGGGAATACTTCAAAAACCTATACTTACTAAGTTTGAAAACCTAGAGAAATATATGAATATCTGAAGTCCTGGGATCACCAAAGCTTAACCAAGAAGAGATCGACAGCTTAAACAGACCCTAAATATCTTGAAGAATATGAAAGATGTAATAAGAAACCTCCAATACCAAAAAATCCCAGGCCCAGATGTTTCCACAGCCAGAATTCTATAAACATTTCAAAAACTTACAACCATTATTACTCAAATTGTTCAGAAGGATTCAAGCAGAGGGAAATCTCCCAAATTCCTTCTATGAAGCCAGCATCACTCTAATACCAAAAACCAGGAAAGATACAACCAAAAGGAGAAGTACAGACCATCTCATTAATGAACAAAGATGCAAAAATTCTCAACAAAATACTTGCACCACATACAGACCCACATCAAAAAGATCATCACCATGACCAAGTGGATGCATACCAGAGATGCAGGGAGGTTCAACATATGAAAGATCAATAATAACATCACATGTATAAATGGACTGAAAGACAAAAACCACATGATTATCTCAATTGGATTGCAAAAAAAGCCTTCAAAAAATCCAGCATCCCTCATGCTTAAAGTCCTAGAGTGAATTGGTTTGGAGGGATCATTCCTCAATGTACACAAAGCCATATACAGGAAACCCACAGCAATATCATCCTAAATGGAGAAAAGGACATAAGCATTTCCCTTAAAGGTAGGAACTCAGCAAGGTTGCCCCCTGTCACCACACCTCTTCAATATAGTGCTTGAAACACTTGCTAGGGCAATAAGCAAGAAAAGGAAAATTAAGAGTTGGGCATGGGGTGCACGCCTTTAATCCTAGCACTCAGGAGGCAGAGGCAGGCGGTTTCTTGGAGTTCAAGGCCAGCCTGGTCTCAGAGTGAGTTCAGGACAGCTGGGGTTACAGGGAGACCCTGTCTCGAACGACGAAAAAAAAAAAAAAAAAAAAAAGAAAGGAAATTAAAGGAGTACTAATAGGAAAAGAGGAAGTTAAGCTATCCTTTTTTTGCTAATGATATGATTATTTACCTAAGGGATGCTAAAAACTCCACCAGAAAGCTCCTAGAAATGATTAAGAGTTTCAGTAAAGTGGCAGGATACAAAATTAACCTAGAAAAATCAGTAGTCTTTCTTTACACCACCAACAACAAGCAACTGAAGAAGGAATACAAGGAGACCTTCCCACTCACAATAGCCTCAAAAACAATAAGATACCTAGGAACAAATCTAACAAAGACACCAAAGATTTCCACAAAAAAACCTTTAAACCCCTGAAGAAGGAAATTGAAGAAGACATCAGAAGATGGAAAGACCTCCTATGCTCATGGATTGGGAAAATTAACATGGTAAAAATGTCCATTCTACCCAAACTACTATACAGATTCAATGTGATCCCAATTAAAATCCTCAAGAGTTTCTTCACAGGCTTGGAAAAAAAATCCTTAATTTCATATGGAAAAACAAAAGACCCCAAATAGCCAAACAACCCTAAGCGTAAAGAGCAATACAGGGGAGAGCTCTATACCAGACTTCAAACTATACTACAGGGCTATAGTCATAAAAACATCTGGCTACTGGCACAAAAATAGACCTGTTGACCAATGGAACAAAACTGAAGATCCAAACTTGAGCACATACAATTTCAGCTACCCCATATTTGACAAGGGGGCCAAGAAGACAAAATGGCAAAACTGGATCACCACTTGTAGAAGAATGAAATTAAACCCCTCTTGCTCTGTACAAAATTCAACTCCAGATGAATCCAAGACCTCAACGTGAAACCCAAAACTCTGAAGGTGATAGAAGAAAAAGTTGGCAGCAGCCTACAAAACATAGGCATAGGAAAAGACTTCCTAAATCAGACAGCAGCTGTGCAAGAAATAAGATTGACAATTGACAAATGGGACCTCATTAAACTCAAAACCTTCTGTACATCCAAAGAAACAATCAAGGAAGTGAAGAGAAAACCCACAGAGTGGGAGGAAAACTTCACTGCAGATACATCTGACAAAGCATTGATTTCCAGAGTATATGAACTACTCAAAAAACAAAGAAGAAAACAAATGAATCACTCAAAAGATGGAGCAAAGAGCTGAACAGGGACTTCACAAATGAGGAATTAGAGATGGCTAAGAAACATCTTAAAAAATGCTCAACATCGCTAATAATTAAGGAAATGCAAATTAAAACCACTTTAAGATATCATCTCACTGCAATACAACTGGCTAAGATAAAGAAAACAAATGATACCAAGTGCTGGAGAGGTTGTGGGGAAAGAGGAACACTCATCCATTGCTGATGGGAATGTAAACTTGTACAGCCACTATGGAAAGCAGTGTGCAGAACCCTTGGAAGACTCAAAATGAGCTTACCACCTGACCCAGTCATACTACTCCTGGGTATATACCCATAAGATTCATCCTACCGCAGGGATACATGCACAGCCATGTTTATTGGAGCTCTCTTCACAATAGCAAGGAGCTGGAACCAACCCAAGTGCCCCCCAACTAACGAGTGGATAGAGAAATGCAAATCAAAGCCACTTTAAGTTATCATCTTACTCCAATAAGACTGGCTAGGATCAAGAAAACAAAGAATACCAAGTGCTGGAGAAGTTGTGGGGAAAGAGGAACACTCATCTGCTGCTGGTGGGAATGTAAACTCATACAGCCACTATGGAAAGCAGTGTGGAGAACCCTTGGAAGACTTGAAATGAACTTGCCACCTGACCCAGCCATACCACTCCTGGGCATGTAACCACAAGACTCATCTTACCACAGAGATATGTGCACAGCCATGTTTATTGCAGATCTCTTCACAATAGGAAGGAGCTGGAACCAACCCAAGTGCCCCTCAACTGACAAGCGGATAGAGAAAATGTGGTACATGTACACAATGGAGTTCGAGGCAGTGGTAAAGAAAGATGACATCATGAACTTTGCAGGCAAATGGATGGAACTAGAAGATACTATGTTGAGTGAAGTATCACAGTCCCAGAAAAACAAATGATGAATGGAATCCCTCATCTGTGGATACTAGCGCCAATTACCTAGTAGTAAGTATTTCTTGTGCGGGGCTCCTTGAGCTTTTTTCCAAGTATTTGGGAGTGGTGCATATTGGAAAGAATAACAACAATGATGACAACAACAACAACAACAACAATGACAACAGAAAAGACCACATCAAAGAACTGACTGAAATGGTGAACTTCTGCTTGAAACAGTCAACTTCTATATCGAGAATTTTGAGAAAGACTGAGAAAAAGATGAAACCATGTTTGGCAGAATGCATGAGCTCTGGTGGGATTAGGGGTAGGGAGAGGGACACGGGTCTAATTTTGATTTGTAGCATAATCTTGTACAAAAAGTATATATAAAACAATAAAAAAAGAAAAATTATAAAAAAATATTCCCCATTGAAGGGCCAAGTTATTCTTGGGTATATCTCCCCATTTCTAGAAATACTTGCAAGTTGAAAATCATACATAAAGTCAGCTATAGGGCCAGATGTCAGGTTTATCTTCAAACACCTCCATTTATTTATTTATTTATTTATTTATTTATTTATTTACCTCTCTCTCCTGAAAAATTGCAAGCCTCTCTATGTTAACTGGGGAATATGTTAACTGGGGAATCTCATTTATGTGCTGCTTTTGGGATGGGTTTTTTCTTTTCCGGGGGTTAGGGGGGATGGGCTTTTTCAGATTTCACACTGAGACTATCTTCTCCCACTAGGTCTCAAGATTATCTTGCATGTTTATGGAAACATGAGGGGGCTCAAGACACTGGGGGATCAGTCTTTGTGTGTATCTTCCTGGAGGAGCCAATAAAGTTCCTTCTGACCAGGAACAGGCTATAGTATTCAGTTTCCTCATGAGGCTGTCACTCATCTCAGGTCATTCCCCCCAGCACCTCCACTCTAATGGCGGAGGGAACAAGGACCTCTTGTATTTGGAGCCTTTATGATCAGGCACTCATAAAATTCCTAAGCTAAAGCTCAATAAACAGGAGAAATCACAGGAAATCAATAAATAGGAGAAAAAAAATAAATGCAAATTTAGATATTGGAGGAGCATCTGGAGACAAAGGGTAACTAAGAGACAAAGTCTAAATAAAACCATATCAAAAACAAACAAAACCATGATGGACAGCAACAAAAACCAAAATGCCTTCAAAAGTGTAGAAGCTACCAATACTAAAACAAAAGAAACAATCAGAAGCAAAATGCTTCTAAAGCAAAAAAAATGGATACTTTAGGGGCTAGAGAGATGGCTCAGAGGTTAAGAGCACTGACTACTCTCCAGAGGACCTGGTTTCCATTTCCAGGACCCACATGGCAACTAAAAACCATTCTTTTTTTTTTTTTTTTTTCCAGTCTTTTTGAGACAGGGTCTCCTTGTAGCCCCAGCTTCCTAGAACTCTCTAGGTAGACCAGACTGGCCTTGAATTCACAGAGATCTGCCTGTGTCTGCCTCCCAAGTGCTGGGGTTAAAGGCGTGCACTACCACACTGGGCAAGAACCATTCTTAACTCCAGTTCCAGGGGAATCTGATGCTGTCTTCCGACCTGCAAGGAATGCCTTGCATGACACAGGTGCCCTCACATACACACAGGCAATACACTCATACACATAAAATGAAAATAATAAATAAAATATTAAAAATGAGCTAGACATGGTGGTGCACACCTTTAATCCCAGCACTTGGGAGGTAGAGGCAGGTGGATATCTGTGAGTTTAAGGTCAGCTTGGTCTACATAGTAAGTTCCAGGCCAGCTGGGGCTAGAGGGAGACCCTGTCTTAAAAAGACCAAATATATATACATATATATATATATATATATATATATGATACTTTAAAACAGAGACTTTGAAAGCAAACAAGAAAACAAACAAATATCTAAACAAATAGGAACCTGAAAATTGGCAGACATAACTAAGTTAGATTTCTACATTTTCTTACATTTAAAAAATTTTTTATTTTTACTATTATTATTATTATTATTTTATTATTATTTATGTGCATGAGTGTACTATCTGCATGTTGGTTGATGCACCTGTGTCGTGCAATGCCACGGAGGTCAGAAGAGGGCGTCAGGTTCCCCTGGAACTGGAGTTAAAGATGGTTCTTAGCCGCCATGTGGGTGCTGGGAATCAAACCTGGGTCCTCTGCAAGAGCAGTCGGCACTCTTAACCGCTGAGCCATCTCGCCAGCCCATTTTCTTACATTTGTAAGTTAAAGGAACATACTAATCCATTTTAAAAGCAGATGGAATATGTAATATATGTTTTTCTCAAAACATTTCTCCATTCCTTAGATATGGGAGATGTGTTCAGAGAAAAAGAAAAATACAAAGAAGAGAAAAAAATATTACTGCTAGCAAATTTTAACAAATGGTCAGAACCAAACATGCCTTCAGAGATCTTTCTGAAAGCAACAACAACAAAAAACCAAACTGAATGTCAAAACCAAAATACTTTAAAAGCAAACAAACAAAATAGATACCTTTAAAACAAACCATTTGAAAGCAATCCAAAACCAATAAAGATATCTAATAAGAAGAATCCTTAAACAACCAGCTCAGAATAAACAAATGAAGCATCAACCAAAGGAAGGGAGGTCTGAAAGAGCCTCAGAAAGTACTCACCACAACCCGTCTGAGGAAACATCCCAGATGGCTGGACTCGATGGATCCGGGCCAGGACCTACTTCCGTCCAGGTTACTCCTCTGATGAAAAGCCTGACTCTTGGGGCCTCACCTTGTGGCATCGTAACTGTTGATGCAAAAGCAGAACTCTTACCTCTTACCTTAAGAGATTCTTTACTCTGAAGCCAAATATGAGTGACTATGGCCTAGGAACACAGATTCATGTCACCCCAAATTCCATGTTCCATGGTGGTAATAGGTGCACTGCAGTTTTATAGTAACATAACAAAGAAAACTCATAAATCAAGACTCTTTCTTTCTTTCTTTCTTTCTTTCTTTCTTTCTTTCTTTCTTTCTTTCTTTCTTTCTTATTTTTTTATGTGTATGAGTGTACTGTCTGCATGTAGGTTGGTGCACCTGTGTCATGCAGTGCTGCAGAGGTCAGAAGAGGGCATCGGATTCCCCTGGAACTGGAGTTAAAGATGGTTCTCAGCCATCATGTGGGTGCTGGGAATCAAACCCGGGTCCTCTGCAAGAGCTGTCAGTGCTCCCAACTGCTGAGCCATCTCTCCAGCCCCAAGACACTTTTCAAATACATTGGTGGATACATTCAGTAGGCAGGTCATAGCACATTGTGTGTGTGTGGGGGGGGGTGCATTTCTACTCTAAGTCTCAGATGATATCTGATGACATTCCTAGCTTTTTGATTGATAAGGAACTGTTTCTTTTGTTTAATACATTGATAGTCACAAGAATGTTAAGTCAGAAACTGAGGTAGGCAAGGGGTAGCTGTTTAAGGCTAAACAAGGCCTTAGATAAAATATAGTCTGGCTCTGGATTTGCTACATTCCAAACTCTCCACAGTCTTGTCGGTCAGCCTTGCAGGTGTTCAGTCCAAGATGCAGGATTTTCTGGGGACTTTTCATTGACACACTTAAAGAGAGATAAAAAATCTATTGAAGCTGGGGATGTTACTATAACCTAGTTTAAGAGGAACTTTAACCTCATCTATAATTATTTTGGGGACACAGGGTCAGTCTCATGTATGCCAGGCTGGTCTCAAACCTACTATGTAGTTAAGGATGATTTATGATCTCAAACTTCCTGTTTTTACCTCCTGAGTGTTGGGATTATAGGAGTGTACTGCTATGTCCAAGTTATGCCACATGCATGTTAGGCAAGCACTCTACCCACTGAGCTGTATCCCTAGCCCCTCCTGAGCAATTTTACTTCTTAATTTTTAAAAGATTTTGAAGAAAGTTAAGGCAAGATCTATGTAGGGGTTGGATGCAATTGGAACATTTTTCCTGTCCCTGCCTGGTCCCACGCTTCCATAACCTTCCTCCTTCACACACACACACACACACACACACACACACACACACGCACACGCACACGCACACGCGCACACACACACACACACACACACACACACACACACACACAAAGGAGTCTGCCTGTAATTCTAACTGAACTGTTTCCTAAACAGCATTAAGAAAGCACAAGCTGTTTTGCAAGCAGTGGCTGACCAGTTATCTCACAGGAAGTTGAGCTAAACCCTGTGGGTAGGGATGTTTGGGAGAGCTGAGGGGGGAGAAGAGAAAGCAGAGGGTGTGCACTGAGTCAGGGGTCCTGTCTGATGATTACTATGATCTGGAATGTGGGGGTTCCAGCAGTGCCAATCCAGAGAGCTTCCCCGGGAAGAAGGGCTGGAGCATGGCAGGTGGGACGAATTACATTTATACTAGAAATAGGAAAATGCCTCGTGGATTGCTAAAAGACCTTGCAATATTATGGCAATTAAGAACTTTGGATAAGGAAAAGCTCAAGACAGAAGATAGAAAGGGAAAGAGCAGACTCGAGTCTTCCCCTCTGTCCCCTGAGGCTCCCCAGGATAGAAGTCTTTCCAGTAATCTTTACCCAGAACAGAAATCTGTTTCTCCAGGAGGCCACATTCCTGTGGCCTTTGTGATTGCTCGTTATCTGTAAACCACTTACTTGATTACCACTTATGTTTTGTTTGCTCTTTGACTGCATTTGTCACATGGGTATAAAAGGCCCCAAAGAGTCAGGCCAGGGGCTGACTCCTTCATGGAACAATCCATGGGTCATTCACACTAGGGTAAAATTAAACTCCCTCTCCTCACTTGACTTTGGTCTCATGATTTTTCTGTAACACATTAAATGAATTTGAGAACGGGTGCTGCTACACCTCACAGCCTCGCCTCATGCTCAGGATTCGCCTGCCTCAGCTTCTCCAGGATGTCCTCCCAGGGGATCATCTCCTTCTGGTTACTCTGAGTGCTTAGAGGCCTTTGATCCTCAAATGCATCTAGGACCTGGGTAGGGAATAAACACAGATGCAGATCCGGAGGGCAGAGAGGGCTTGGTCAGAAACACTGTAGTCTCAGGGCTTCTCCATCCCCTGGGGACATTTAGGCCCACACCCCTAACCTGAGGCACAGGTGGGGATTTGGATGTTACTGCTAGACAATACGCCCCTCTCCATGGACAGAGAGCTACAGGTATTCTTTATTCCTTTTTCAGCTATCCCTACTCCCCTGCTGCCTATGGGAGGCAGAGCCAGCCTCCTGGGTAGCCAGAATCAACCACACAGTACTGTCCATCTTCTGGCCTTGCAGCCTCTGTGTCTGCCCTGTCTCTCCTGAGAGACCTGCACTCCTGGCTTCACAGCCTTCATAGCTGCCTGGGATCTCTAGGTCAGCAGAACTGTCAGGCCTGGGCCTCTGCCTGTCTTCTCAATCTCATCTTGTACCCACTCCACGCCTGCATTTTAGTTGCTCCAAGTGCTTTGGCATTCCGTAAGGGCCTTGTGCAGGCATGTGAGGTGCCACTCGTTGCTTTTTTGGTTTCTCTATCATGAGCTCCTTGGGAATAGGGCCCATGCTTTGCTCCATGGAGTGTACCCACTGCTCAGAACAGCACAGCACCCAGCGTGTGCAAGGGTTCCATAAGTACTCGTTGCTCAAAAAGTCAGAAATAAGCACAGAGGCCACTGGCCAGAGGATTGGTCTAGAAGTCAGGTAACTTGAGAGATTATTCTGAGCTGTGCCACACCGGTAGACATTCCTAGACGTTCCTAGACGTTCTTCCCTTCCTATCTGCTCTGTAAGAAAATGTCTGCATTGAATGTATCTTCCCTCCAATCACATAAAAATCTGATTATCAGGGGTGGGAAGGGTGATGGAGAAGAGATGCTGTTACGCATGGCTGACGGCATGTCAGTCCTCTGAGGGCATTTGGCAATGAATATTAAGAAGCACCAAAAGTGCACATGCCCCAATGTGTTGCAATTTACTGCTAAGACGTTAAAAAAATTAATTTAAGACCAGATATTGCTAAATCTCCCAGGCTGGCCTCAAGTCCAGGATTCAACTGCTTCAGATTCTCCAGTGCTGGGATTATAGGCAGGGGCACTTTCAGTTGAAGACTTCTTGCTTAGGGAAATAATTAAAGATGTGGCTAGAGATTTAATTCCATGGACGTTCTTCTAAACATTGTTCATAACAATGAAAACCAGAGCCAAGCATGGTGGTACACACCTTTTTTAATTTTTAATTTTTATTTTATTTATTTTTATATGTGTATGAGTGTACTGTCTTCATGTAGGTTTGTGCACCCGTGTCGTGCAATGCCGAGGAGGTCAGAAGAGGGTCTCAGATTCCCCTGGAACTGGAGTTCTCCTGGAACTGGAGTTACAGATGGTTCTCAACCTCCATGTGGGTGCTGGGGATCGAACCCGGGTCCTCTGCAAGAGCAGTTGGTGCTCTTAACCGCTAAGCTATCTCTCCAGCCCAGTGGTACACACCTATAATCTTAGCACTTGGGAGGCAGAGGCAGGCAGGCAAATCTCTGTGAGTTCAAGGCCAGCCTGGTCTACATAGCAAATTCGGAGACAGCTACAGCTACAGGGAGACCCTGTCTCAAAACAAAAAAAAAAAACAACGACAAACAAAAACAATGAAAACCAGAAACAACTCAAGGGTCTAACAAGAAAAGGTTACTAAGTCCTATCTATCTATCTATCTATCTATCTATCTATCTATCTATCTAACATCTAACTAAATATTCATATAAAATATATACACATAGGGGGCTGGAGAGATGGTTCAACGGTTAAGAGCACTGACTGCTCTTGCAGAGGACCCAGGTTCCATTCTCAGCACCCACATGGTGGCTAACAACGGTCTGTAATTCCAGTTTCAGAGGATTCAATGCTGTCTTCTGACCTCCTGGGGCATTGCTCATGAACACTTACATGCAGGCATGCAATACACTCTTACACATAAAATAAAATAAAAATAAATTTTAAAAATAATTCTTTTAAAAAAGTATTTTAAAAAATCATACAATTCTAGAAACTGATTCTCAAAGACCCACTTATCCAAGTTTACATACAGCAAGTCTCTGGCCCAGCAAGATGGGATGATGGCCTTGTCTCTCCTGAGATCAGAAAATGACAGGATTCCCTGGGCACAGTGGGAAGATGTCTGGACGTCTTGGCCCTTGCAAGAAGAGATCTGGACATAAAAGACAAGAGAGAGTGGCAAGGTCAGTGAAAGTTGAAGGTGTGGCTAGACCAAAACAGCCCTGCTGAAGGCCCAAGGAGGACCCTGGGAGGTGGACAGGCCCATTCCTAATTCACGCACAGGTACTTTTCCTGCTTGAGAATGGCAGCCCCCCCCAAAAAAAAAAAATGGCAGTCCCGTTGCTAGCCTTTCTTAGGGGAGAAACTTCCCTCTTCTATTTCATAATGTTCCTGAATCATTAACTCTAATCTTCCTAACTGACTGGTCTTGTCCCAGAGAGGCCCTGGGTGGCATCACCAACTGACCATTAACCACAACCATCCCTGCTCCCTTGTGGTTCCAGGAGCAGGGGCAGCACCCCTATTCCCACCCCTGACGCCAAGACGAAGGGGCTGAGAGAGACAGGAAGTTACTTTGGCTCTGAGCCGGTAGCCCCCAGGGTCCTTCTTCCTGTGAAGCCCAACTGTCTCCAGGCAGATTTCCTGTCCTTTTGGCCCCACTGAGAACTGGGGGCTGCCCACCAGGGCTGGCCATAGAGGCCAGGTGGCTGTCGAAGTGGAAGTGGCCCCAAGACCCTCTGAGGGGCTCCATTTTCATATCGCCCTCCCTGCCCCCTGGGACCCTATTACTCTGTACGGTTCCTTAGCTGCTGGTTCCTGAATTTTGTTTCTTTGGAGGAAATCGTGGATAGTTAATTTAAGCCAGAGTTTGTGGGGCTAGTCTATGCTTTCTGGGGACAGATCGGTTTAGACACACAGTGGAGAGCTGAGAAATTCTGAGGTCTCCCTGTTCAAAAGCTGGGCATAGCTCTGATTCATTCTCTTGCTTTTTTGGCCCCCATTTCATGGGCCCCTCCCTGGGTACCCCCCGACCCTGTGGGGGAGGAGAGAGTCTAATTTTAGGACAGGCCTCTGTTTGCCTCACCCCGCCCCCAGCTTAGAGGGCATAAAAGCCCAGCTTCAGCGAGAATGACAATGTCAGGTGAGCTGTGAGCTCTTGGGGACTGGTGTGACTGCAACTGGCTGGTAGACTGGACTGTAGATAGATCCCTCCCTGACAGAGGCCTTGGCATAGGCCACTGGGTATGAAGAGGGGAGTCAGGACTTGGGAAGAGGGAGGGTGGGTTTCTCTTCACACATCTGCTCAGGGCGCTTTCTGGGCTGGGGTCTCATTGCAGAGATGAAGGTGCTCCTTACTCTAGCAGGCCTCCTGGCCCTTCTGGCCATGCCTCAGCCTTCTGACGGGGCCCCTCCAGGTAACAGTGCAGAGATGGGGACAAAGCGGATATCCTGGGGGGAGGTTCTGAGACCTGGGCTCCTTCCAAATGCCGGCCCCTTTGCTCTGGAGCCAAATGAGGGTCTTTGGGGCCATAACTCCTGTGACCCCTGCTCTGGGCAGCTGTCCTGGGAGTGGTGGAGACGTCGTTGGTGCTGACAAGCATGGAGGAAGCCAAGAAGCTAGTAGACCAGGCCTATAAGGAGCGGCGTGAGAGGTGGGTGTGCCAGGCACTGCCTAGCCCTGGGCCAAGCTACCCCTGCCTTTTGGGGAAGGGGTGGAGGCTACAGGTAAAGACCTCTGTCTGTCTGTCTTGCATGTCTGGGTACAAGAACATCTTCAAAGCCACCCCTCCCATGCCTATGCTTCTGTCTGGACAGCCAGGTCCACATCCTTTTGGGGAAAAAAAGCTATTTTTGGTCCGGGGGTCTGTCTGCATGGTCGGCCTGCCCACCCCTGGGCCTGGGCTCTGCTGAGTGTCTCTGCATCCTTTCTCTGGTCCTCCTTGTCTAAGCAGCATCAAGCAGAGGCTTCGCAGTGGCTCTGCCAGACCCATGGAATTCCTGTCCCATTTCAAGCAGCCCGTGGCAGGTACCAGGACGGCTGTGAGGGCTGCCGACTACCTGCACGTGGCCCTGGACCTGCTGAAGAGGAAGCTGCGGCCCCTGTGGCCAGGGTCTTTCAACGTCACTGGTACTGTGTGGCTCCTCCCATCCCAGGCCCCTGCTCCTAGAGACTCCTGCCACAATCCTCCCCAGTCCTCCCTCCGCTGAGGAAGGCACATCCTAGCACCCCTCCACATCCCAGCCAGCGTCTCCCACCTCCGCCCGGGTCCCTGGGTTCCTCATTCTCAAGTTGCTTAAGAGGAAATGAGGCAGGCGGTAGGAAGGCTCAGCCCTCACATCCCCATACTCCCGCGCAGACGTGCTGACACCTGCTCAGCTGAACCTACTGTCCAAGTCAAGTGGCTGCGCGTACCAGGACGTGGGGGTGACGTGTCCCGAGAGGGACAGTTATCGTACCATCACTGGACACTGCAACAACAGGTGCGGGCAGGCGCTGGGTTCTCGGGAGGTGAGGCGGGTGGGTCCTGTCTGTGGCACCCTGTCCGGCCAGCACCCTGTCCTCCCGTGCAGACGCAGCCCCACACTGGGGGCCTCTAACCGAGCCTTTACTCGCTGGCTGCCGGCGGAGTATGAGGATGGCGTCTCGCTGCCCTTCGGCTGGACGCCTGGGGTCAAACGCAACGGCTTCACGGTGCCCCTGGTGAGCGCCGGACAGAGGGAGAGGGGCGCAGCCGGATGCTGCAGGGTCCGAGCTCTGCGTGATGTCCGCTGTCCCCACAGGCTCGCGCCGTCTCCAACGCCATCGTGCGCTTCCCCACGGAGCAGCTGACCGGGGACCAGGGGCGCTCGCTCATGTTTATGCAGTGGGGCCAGTTCATGGACCATGATCTGACCCTCACCCCGGAGTCAGCTGCCCGGGCCTCTTTCCTCAGTGGCATCAACTGCGAGACCAGCTGCCTGCAGCAACCGCCCTGCTTCCCCCTGAAGGTGCCGCCTCCTTCCATCCACCAAGGCCTGTGCCTGCAGAGGGGAGACTGATAATAGAAGGGGTCATGCCCCTCTGTGCATGGTTCCTTCCTAGCCTGTCTGAGGCTGGCCCAGCCTTCTGGGTCCAGAGTCAATGCCTGGGTCCAAAGTCAATGACACTTTGGCAGAGCTAGGTGACATGGCTCTCCCAGGCCATGGAGAATTAATATCATGGTCTTGCCCAGCCTCAGGAACTCCCTGAATTCCAGTTCAGTGTACTCTTGTCACTCCTAAACCTCAGAGGCACTGCGCTGGCTGAACCCAAAGCAGTGATCCCATTGGACCTAGAAAGGCCACTCTGTGGGATGTCGGGGCTAGAGGTCCATTGGGCAGGGGAGAGCCACTCATGCCTAGTGTCCCTGCCCTCAATGAGCCGCCTAGCGCCCCCCCCCTTACCTCTGCCGCAGATCCCGCCTAATGACCCTCGAATCAAGAACCAAGAGGACTGCATACCCTTCTTCCGCTCCTGCCCGGCCTGCACCGGGGGCAACATCACCATTCGCAACCAGATCAATGCGCTCACTTCCTTCGTGGATGCCAGTACGGTGTACGGCAGCGAGGACCCGGTGGCCATGAAGCTCCGAAACCTGACCAACCAGTTGGGGCTGCTGGCTGTCAACACCCAGTTCCAGGACAATGGCAGAGCCCTGCTGCCCTTCGACAACCTGCACGACGACCCCTGTCTCCTCACCAACCGCTCTGTGCGCATCCCCTGCTTCCTGGCAGGTCAGCCTGGGGCCTGCTCTAGAGTGAATGAGGTATTCTTTGAGGGAGCCTGTACGTGAGCTGCTGTGGACTTGTGATGAGAGACACTGGTCCCCCCTCATTAGTTTTGTTGCCTCGGTGACAAGCTGGATGGAGACAGAAATGGGGAGAAAAAAACCCACAAAAATCTCCAGTCCTTCAGTCCAAGATGGAGGCACCGAGCTGGCTAGGAACTTCTCTCCAGCCCTTTCTGTTTCTTTCCCCCTTTGGACTCTGGAAGGGAAGAGAGGCCAGTCACTCCTCAGGGACAGAGAACTAAAGGGACGCAGAGAAAATGGTGCCTTCTTCCTCTGGAAGCACACTGTCCACTCCAGAACCAGTAGCCACATGTGGTTAGTTTAATTTAAATTATTTTAAATTAAATTAAATAAAATGTTTCTTGGCTGCAGAAGCCACATTTTAAGTGCTCAGTAGCCCCATAAGTGATGTTCTTCATCATCCTAGAAAGTTCTAGTGGATAGTGTTGCAGAATATCACCTCCTGCCCACTTTGGCTACCTGTAAAAACAGAGGACAGGGCTTTAAATGCAGATACTTGGCAGCCTGGGGGATAGGACTGGGGCAGGGATGGTAGATCCCTGAGATTTAGAGATTTCCTCAAAATCTCTCTCTCTCTCTCTCTCTCTCTCTCTCTCTCTCTCTCTTTCTGTGTGTGTGTGTGTGTGTGTGAAAGAGTAAAATACAGAAAAGTACAACTCTTGGACCTTGATCTTAAGCTCTTAAGCTTCTAGTCTGAGCTACAGGAAGGTGGCAAGTCAGACCTGATGGCTATTGGATGACACGGTGTAAAGGAACACAGTGTCTCTGAGCTCTTATGGCAGATCAGGGCATCCTCATGTAACTGAGTTTGGTGTGTGAAAGTGAGCGGAGAAGAGGCACATGGGAGCCATCACAGGCCTTGGCTGATGGGGTTCCAATGGAATGGTTCTTTCTGGAATGGAGGCCATAGATGAGACAGCGGCTTTGTTTCCTTAAGGGGACACACGCTCCAGTGAGATGCCAGAGCTCACCTCCGTGCACACCCTCTTTGTTCGAGAGCACAACCGGCTGGCCACACAGCTCAAGCGCCTGAATCCCCGCTGGGATGGGGAGAAGCTCTACCAGGAGGCCCGGAAGATCGTGGGAGCCATGATTCAGGTGGGCCATCCTGAGTGTTGGGCAGACTTGGCATCCAGCTGGTCTGCAGCTAGCTGTATGGCCTTGGGAGGGTTGCTAGTCTATGCTTCCTGAGCCTCGACTTCTTCATCCGTGACACTGTGAAGGTCGGAGAAGCTACATGGCAGGCATGGATGAGTCCACTTCCCTTCCCTCCCTCTTCCCAGGCTTTCTTCTTTCCGGGGGCAACAGGATGGTGTTGGGGGGTTCTCAAGAGGATGCGTGCAGGCTGTTCAATGCTGGCTGTTCAGTGAATGCTTCCCCCCCCCCCACCATGTCACTGTCACCCTTGGCTCCTTCACCCACTTGTCATCATCCCGAGCCTCTTTCCTCCCAGGGAAATATCCCCGGATCTGTTTCCCAACTTTTGACACTGCAGTGCCTCACTTCCGCATTCTCTCTAAGAACTTACAGACTCGTGTACATATCACACACACACACACACACACACACACACACACACATACACACACACACACACTCCTCTGCTGTCTTTTGGAGAGGGGGAGAGGTAAATGTTTTAAGAGTGGGGTTATGATTTGCACTAAGCCCACAAGTGGGATTCATTCTAGTCTGGAATCTGGAGTGAGGTTGGCTCACAGCTTCCCCGTTCCCTGGGGTCACCATTCGCACCAGAGCAGACCTCATTCCCAAGCTGTTCTCTGCTGTAAACTTGTAGTGAGTCCTCCTGTAGGTCAGGCTTTTGCTTGGCTCGGTCATTTCAACTTCCCTGGCTTTCAAGGAAAAATGAGACATTAATACCTCACCAAAAACAGCGATTTTTACAATGATCAACAAGGAAGACACTTTGTTTAATCCTGTGAAACAGACGGCAATGTAATTATCCCTCATTTACATTTGAGGTTTAGAGAGGTTGAAAAAACGACCCAAGGTCACATAGCCAGCGACAGTGAGTTCTGTTTATGCTCTTCAATGCTAGTAGGTTCCAGGTGGGAGGGATCCCCTAAGCCAGAGCCAGGCAGAGACTTCAGGGAGGATTTAGTAGAATGGCTGTTTCAAGTGACTTTTCTTTAGATCATCACTTACCGAGACTACTTGCCCCTGGTGCTGGGTCCAGCGGCCATGAGGAAGTACTTACCCAGGTACCGATATTACAACGACTCAGTGGACCCACGCATCTCCAACGTCTTCACCAATGCCTTCCGCTATGGCCACACCCTCATCCAACCCTTTATGTTCAGACTGGACAATCAGTACCGGCCCACAGGGCCCAACCCCAAAGTCCCACTCAGCAGGGTTTTCTTTGCCAGCTGGAGGGTTGTGCTGGAAGGTGAGTGGAAGCTAGGCCAGGAGAGAACTGCTCCAGCAGAGGGTTGTGATGATGTGGGCGTGGATGCAGGGAGGTGCCTGGGGAGAGATCTTTCTTTCCTTCTGTGGGATCTAGTCTAGATTTGCAGTTTCATTGCACTTGACTCAGAATACTGAGTAGGGGTGAGATGGCGTTTACAGAAACTGGCTCCCTTCCAAGTGTTGATTCTATGACCCAGGAAGCTGTGGTTCAGAGCACCTCACCCTTGAGGATATGAATGGCCGTATTCCCTGAGACCTGTAGGTTTAGGGAGTGCCTGCTGAGGACCACTCATGGGGGCCATCTTGGCACCCAGCGTTGCACGTGTCCAACCCTCTTCTCCAGTCCCCTGGACTCTACCTGGAGTAGCCTTGACTCTGCTCCCGGCTCTAGTAGCAAGCTGATCCTTCTACCCAACCATGTCCTCTTATCCCCAGGTGGCATTGACCCCATCCTCCGGGGCCTCATGGCTACTCCTGCTAAGTTGAATCGTCAGAATCAAATCGTGGTGGATGAAATCCGAGAGCGACTGTTTGAGCAGGTCATGAGGATTGGGCTGGACCTGCCCGCTCTGAACATGCAGCGAAGCAGGGATCATGGTCTTCCAGGTGAGGTGCCACGCCCCTGCCCTATACCACCAGGTAGCCCATGGCTCTCCTTCCTACTAAAGCCGTCCTTCTACAGTGCCCCGGCTACTCTGAGCTTTCCCTAACCCCAGAACTTTTGTTCCCAGGAAGTGTCCGAGGCCAGGTCCTGCCTTTTCCAGGCCTCTGTGACCAAATTTCAACCTTATGGCTCCTTGGCAAACTGAACCCTTGCAACCTACAGTGGAAACTAAAGACAGTGTCCCATGGTTTGAAAGCCCATCTCTATCACCAATTCATTCTGACTCATTGATGAACTCTCGGGCAGGAGATTATCACCTTCATTTTGCTGATGGGGAAACAAAGGTTCACAGGGGTTCAGAGCCTGACTAGGTGGTATAGCCAAATCAGTGACAGATTTGGAGCGTGGACCCACAGGGATCAGCCTGATCCAAAAGCCCATGCTTGTGTTGTGGTGCCTCTGAGACACACGTTCACCCTTCTGGATCAGAGACAGATGCACAGAGTTGCTCTGAGAGACGATGTAGTATTTCCATTCTTGAACCTGGCAGGATCTGTGGCAATTTACAGTTTGCCTTAGAGTGAAAGAGAAAGACAACGAGGGTCTGAGGAGGACCAGCTGTCTCATTTAGCCCGAGCCAAGCAGTCACGGGTCCACTCTGTCTATAGCCTTGATATGTTGAGATGGACTTTTGAGATGATGGCTTCTCTGTGAGTCTTCTTCTCTGCTATCCCCAGTGGTCTCTCCACTTTGCTGGAGAGGGACTGACTGACAGCTTCCTGTCTCCTCCCCCAATGCAGGATACACTGCCTGGAGGCGATTCTGTGGACTTCCACAACCCCAGAATGTGGGTGAGCTAGGAACTGTGTTAAGGAACCTGGACCTGGCACGGAAGCTGATGGCCCAGTATGGCACACCCAACAACATCGACATTTGGATGGGTGGCGTGGCTGAGCCCCTGGAGCCCAGTGGACGTGTGGGTCAGCTCCTTGCCTGCCTTATTGGCACCCAGTTTAGGAAACTACGTGATGGTGATCGGTGAGGCCACTGAGCAGCAGGGTGGTGGTATGCATGTGTGCACAGGCCGTAACAGAAGTGTGGAGCTCACAGAACAACCTGTAGGAGTTGTTTGTCTCCTTCTACATAGGAGTTTTAGGGATGGAACTCAGATTGTCTGCCTTGGCGGCAAGTGCCTTTACCCATTGAGCCATGTGTGACTGGCCCCCAAAATGCCACTCTAAAGACTTCCTCTGGGTTTCTCTGTGCTCCTGTGAAGCCATGAGTCACCACAGAGCAGTCCCAATTTAGCTTTCCCCGTCTTCCTCATGGTCCTGGTATGTTTGTGCCTAGTTCTTGCCTACCCTGTGATGCACCCTTGGGGATGTTGCAGACAGGGAGCACAATTAGAGATGATGTGGATGCATGCCTGAGGGTGGACCCTGGAGTCACTGGGCTGGAATAGGGACTCCACCTGGGCGATATCTGTTCCTGTCCTCTGTGCTGAGCAGGAACTACCCAGGGCCTGGAGCTCTTGTGCTTCAGGAAAGAATCTTCTGTGACCCTCTTGCATTCAGGGGCAGCTTGAGCCAGCCCAAGCTACCCCACCTCGGACGTCCTTATGCATAATATCCGTGGTTCCCCCTTGCAGGTTTTGGTGGGAGAACCCTGGTGTGTTCACTGCGCAGCAGCGGCAGGCCCTGGCCAGGACCTCCTTGCCCCGCGTCATCTGTGACAACACTGGTATCACCACCGTGGCCAAAAACAACATCTTTATGTCTAACTCATTCCCCCGGGACTTTGTTAACTGTAACTCCCTCCCTGGACTGGATCTGGCATCCTGGAGGGAGGCCTAAGGCTGGGTAAGGGTACATTGCACTGTAAGGGTGTACCTGGCTAGCCAGTGGGAACCACAGAGACCCTTCCCCAGGTGTACCTAACCCTGCCGTAGGTGCCAGCTGACCAAATGACTAGACACTCATTTATGTGTATGTGTGGTGTATCTGCATGTGCATATGGGCTTGCATGTATGTTTGTATTTGTATATATATGCAACATATGTAAACTGGCATTTCACGTATGTTGTCTGTGAACACAGGCAATGTTTGGCATGCCTTCATTTCAGTCATCGACATGATTGTGTGTTTATTGCTAATGAGAATGTTAAGCGCATGAGAGGCCGCCAAGCAGACCACCTGAGTTCATGTCCAGGCTCTGTTGCTTACTTCTGTGCAACCTTGAGCAAATTGATCTCCCTAAGCCTGAGTTTTCTCTTTTATAAGTGACAGCAGTTATAGGTCACTCATTAGAGGGTCCACTTACATCCTCTGCTCTTCTCTTATTGAGCAGAAACTATAAGCCAGACAGTGTGCTAGGCACAGTCTAGAGACAAGAAAGGTAGGTATCATTTGTGTCCTGGAGGAGCTGAGGCTTCCACTGCGTTCTAGTTGGCACAGGTGAGGCAGTGGCCTCTGCAGGCCAGCGTCGTTAGCAGCCGGGCCGTGTGGTTGCAGTATGGACCTAGGCCAGCAGGTGCAGCCCCTGGCTGCCATTCTCCCTTACTCTGTTCTCTTGCTTTTTCACAGGAGCCTGGTCAGAAGAAGAACTGGGCCTTTCTGTGTTGTTTGCACCCAATGTTTACAGGAATAAAGCACTGTGGATGGGGATGTGCTTTGTCTGTGTCTGTGAAGGGGATGTAGCCTCAGCTGGAGGCTCCCTTTGGGCCATGAACCTGAGCTAGTGTGGTACCTCAGGGTCTCATCCTTCTAGACTGGATCGTCGGCATTGGAGCAAGGACAGGTAGCCCTTAGAAGCCTCAGGGCTAGGCCACACCGCGCAGACTCTTGTCCCTTACTTCCGGCCCTGCCACTCTGCAGAATGAGAATGTGGCCACCAAAGCCTGATATTTGTTCACGGCTCAGGCAAACATTTGCTACTTTCTCATTTGGGGTCAGGTGTGGGACAACAGCTAATGCCACAGGTCAGAAATCTGAGGTCTGGTTGGAAGGTTTTCCTCAGGTAATGGGGACCCCCGTGTCCTGCATCCTGGCTGTGATGATCCAGAGCCCCCCCAAGGTGGAAGACTCCTCACTCCAGGTTTCCAGTGACCAGACTTCAGCAGGGGGCAATCATGTCTGGGCCCACAGGAGGGGGCCAGTGGCAGGGGAAGGGGAAGAATGCTTGTGGTCCTGCCTGGAGCTGGCCTGTATTACATTGGTGGACTCCCTGTTCTCTGTTTTCCCACACATAGGGAGGGCTACCCTCAGCTGGGAGTGGGAGGTGTCCAGAAGATGGGGTAAAGCTGGGCCTGAGCTGTGGGGAGCAGCAGGCAAGTACCAGCAGGGCTGCTCAGAGAGGGGAGGCTTCATCAGAGGGCACCGGAGCAGGGTCACGGTGCAGAGCTGCTGCAGGCAACCCTGGCACACTGATGTCCCCCACGCCTGCCCTGAGAAGCAGTGGATCTGAATTCCTGACTGTGTGGTCTTTACCTATAGGATAAAAATTTTCCGGTGGTGCTGGCCTTGAACTTGTTCTGTAGCACAGGTTGAACTTATAATATTCCTGGTTCAGCCTCCAAAATAACTGGACTTATGGACTTGTATCACTAGAACCCACAAGGGTAAATTTAATTAAATAACTGATTAGCGAGTCAATTCATTAACTAATTAGTTAATTTTTACGGTGCTAAGGTGGAACCCAAGGCTTTGTGCCTTGGAGGATTGTAGTGGTTTTTTTTTTTTTTTCTTTTTTTGTCTTTTTGAGACAGGGTCTCCCTGTAGCTCTGGCTGTCCTGGAACTCACTCTGTAGTGTAGTGTCTGTGTAGCATAGGCTGGTCTTGAACTCACAGAGATCTGCCTGCCTCTGCCTCCCAAGTGCTAGGATTAAAGGTGTGCACCACCACACCCGGCTGTTGTTTTTTAAAGAACCATGTCAGTCAGGGTATGGTGGCACATCCCAGCTGTAGGGAGACTGATGTCTTCTAAATTAAGCAAGATAAAGAATTTAAGGCCAACACAGTGGGTTGGGCGACACAGTGGGTTCAAGGCCAGCCTGAGATATAAAGTAAGACACTATCAAAAACATTTTTAAAAATAGACAATATATGATTATTTATTGAGAAGTAGCTCAAGGAATGTTCTCCAGTTCCCCTTCATAGGCTTTGAGGGCTACCAAGGTTATTTCTCAGAGGGCTGGAAGAAAGATCACTTTTAGGTCCAGGGAAATCCAGGCTTGGTTTACCCCGTGGTACCCAACAGCAGTGTTACCCCAAGTTCTCTCTCTTGCTACTCCATAGTATATCTTCTACTCTTAGGGGCCCCTTGCCTCTTCCCTGCTCTGAGAGCTCTTGAACCTCCCACCCAGTCACTACTCTCCCCCCCACCAGAGTGATTGATGGTCAGGACCTCTTAGCAATAAGACATTTAGTGACTTAAGTGCAGTGACTGGGCAGGAACAGCACCATCACCAGAATCTTTAGTTAACCATTGGATATTTATTGAGCATTTGTGTGCTGAATGCCACGCCGAATGCCACAGGTCATACTTAGGCTGAAGTCTCTGGCTCAGGATGCTCGTAGTCTAGTTAGGAAGAGCAAGAGGAAAGCTAAGGGTCAAAGGCTACAGGCTCAGCCATGGCTAATTCAGAGAGAGGGTGGGTGACATCCGGCAAGCTGATGGGGCACCTCAGAAGGTATGTCTTGCCAGAGAGGATGACTTCCACAGGCCAAGAGTGGGTGGGGTGGAAGTGGTGAAAGCCAAGTCTCTGAAAGGAGCTGGAAGGCTGAGCCAGCTGCCCTTGGCCTTAAATGAACCGTTCATCTAGCCGGAGTAAGGAGTGAAGGCCTGGAACTGGAGTGTGGAGCTCTAAGGGATCAAGTTACTGAACCTATTTGAAATGCCATCATGGACCACAGACTTGTGCAACATGGGAGGTCATGGACTACAGGCTGCTAATCCTTTGCTGAGGCCCAGGGTGAGAGGTCCAGCTTTTCAATGGCAGAGCAGTCCACAAAACCATGAGGGTAGCTGTTGGCCTGGAACGGGTTCAGTGGGACCTTGGTGATGCGGGTGTTGTCACAGACAAGGCGTGAAAAGGACATCTTCTGCAGAGAGTCCCGCTGCTTCTTTGTGAAGACCCCAGGGTTCTCCCACCAGAATCTACAGAGACAGGGCACAGAGCAGGGTCACTCCTTAGTCCAGCTGCTAGCCCCTCTCCACACTGCCAAAGGAAGCCACTGGGAACATGGACAATCCCCACCCTGGGTGAGGTCTGGAGTCAGACCTCACAAAAGATGTTGTTGAAACTCCCACCTAGAGGAAGGGATCCTCCTGGCCTCAAGGATGGCTTAACTTGCCTGTCTCCATCTCGGATCCGCTGGAACTGCTGGCCCAGGATGCAGGCCAAAAGAGGTCCCACTCGGCCCCTGTGCACAAGGGGTTCGGCGATGGCCCCGATCCAGATGTCTATGTTTTTAGGGGTTCCATAGAGACCCATCAGCTTCTTGGCCAGCTTCTCATTCCTCAGCACAGCTTTCAGCTCACCCAGTGTCCGTGGCTGTGAGAGGCCACAGAAGCCTCTCCAGGAGTTGTACCCTAGGGCAAAGAGGCTAAAGATGTCTCATTCTAAGGACTTGATGCTTATGTTTCCCCTTGGAAACACCCACTCCACTTCCAGAAGTCCTAGAAAGTTTGTGCTCAGAGCTTTGGAAATCCATGGTACTGGCAGTATCAGGGGAGGGTTAACATCATACCTGGGACTTATTATATATGGGTTCCGGCACTAGTCTAAGCACTTTACAAACAGGAAAATGGAAAGAACAGAAATATTGAATAGCTTGACTAAAGTCTAGTAATTAGCATTATTGTTAATGTGTCAGGCTCTAGAATCATGTAGGAGACAAATCTCTGGATGTGCCTGAGAGGGAGCTTCTAGATTGGGTTTATTATGGTGGGAAGACCCACCCTGAATGTAAGCCTCACCATTCCTTCATCTCTCTGCTTCCTGACTGTGGCTACAATTCGAGCAGAGGCCACTTGCTTCTGTCGCCATGCTGTTTATGCTATGAAGGACTGACTACACCTTCAAACTGTGAGCCAGAATAAACCACTCCTTCCTTAAGTTGTTTTGTCCGATATTTTATCACAGCAAAGGAAAAAGTAACTAGTAAATAACACAGCTGGGATTTGAACTTGGACAGTCTGACTCTTAACTACAAAAAAAAAAATGGCTTTTCATGGATATAAAGGAAAGCTCCAAGAGCCATAGGTTCTTCTCTCTTCTCCCCTCCCTTCTTCCTCTCCTTTTTCTCTCTGACAAGGTTTTTCTATGTAGCTCTGGCTGGCTTGGAACTAACAATCCTCTTGAGTTAGCCCCTCAAGTGCTGGAATTATAGGCCCATGTCACCAAACCTGTCCCTTCTATTATTAAAGAGACCAACAACTAACTTATTAAACCAGGTTAAAAGTCCAATAAAGACTTTTAACCTGGTTTAATAAGTTAGTTGTTGGTCTCCTTTTCCTCGAAGGAACTAAGACAATACCAGGTATGTGTTTAGTTTTCTTTTTTGAGTTGGGGTTTCCCTGTAGCCCCAGCTGTCCTAGAACTTACTATGTAGACTAGGCTGGCCTTGAACTCACAGAGATCCACTTGCCTCTGCCAACCGAGAGCTAGGATTAAAGGCATGTGCCACCATGCTCAGCCAGTTGTATGTTCTTGTCTGCATTAGGAAGATTCCATTTTATGGATGGGCTAAGTGGGTTTTAAAAACGGGCTTGTTTCTTGTTTTGGGATTGATAAGTTCCTCAGGGTTCCAAAGGAGAGTGTCCAAGAGCCCTAGGAGGTAGCTGACAAGTTCTCTGGGCCAGGCCAGACCTAGACCCACTCACCAGGCTGCCCGTGGTCCCGGCCCCGCTGTATGTTGATGGCAGCCAGGTCAAAGCCGTGGATGGTGTGAGTGGGCTGGAAGAGCTTGTTGCGCAGCTCCCCTGTCATTATTTTATTCTGTCTTGCCAATTTGGCTTTTTTGGCTAGCAGGCCTCGCACCAGGGAATCAATTCCACCTGAAGAAGGAAACCAAGGGCCAGCCTTAGGAGAGAAACGGAGTGAGGGCATCATCCATGCCAGCAACATCCCGCCCCAGACATTTTCTGCCAGTTTGAAGTGGGGCCCATTGAACATCTCTGGCTAGAGGCAGGGAGAGAAGAGCGCAGTGTAGTCAGCCCTGTGTGCCAGGAAAGGGGAGTCCAGGCTGCCTTTTCTGGAATGGGAGAAAGGGCATACTCGTGGGCTGAGGGATGGATATCAAGAAGTTCCTTAAGTTGTAGTACATGAAGTCAGCACCTTATCCTTCAGTACATTTCCTAGAACAATAGCGCAGCATGGGAAGAAGGATTATAAACCTTTAGGGAATTGCCCTGACTTGTCAATCCTAGAAGAAAGGCAGTTTCGACTGAGGAATAAAACTGCATCCAATTTCTGACACCTCATCGAGATAGAAGGCTCTAGAAAAGAGCAGGAAAGACCTATTTACCAACCCCACAAATTCTGTCTTCAAAGTTGAGAGGAGCCAGGGCAAGGGGCAGAGGTAAGAGAATTCCAGGTACCCGGGAAGCCAAAATGAGGAAATAAATAATAATGACTATTATTCACTGATCACTTTCAGATATTCAGAACCATTGTGGGGTGCTCCGAACATCTATCACATTTCATTTTTTTTATATTCTCGCGAGATGGGTACCATTATTGCTCTCTTTTTACCAATAAGGAAATTAAGGTCAGTGAGATGAAATGAACTCCTTTGCCCAAGGTCACAGAGGAAGTGCATAGACAGCGACTCCCAAGACAGCAGCTATCCCTGTGGGTTGCAGAGAGCCTTCAGAAAAGACTTACCATCTTTGACTATCCTCCAGGTGTTGAAGAAAAGGGTGTGCAGGGGGAGCTCTGATTCCGAACCCCGTGGCTGATAATTCTCATCCAGGCGATATATAGTAGAGGGAACCTCCAAGTGGCCAAAGCGGAAAGCAAAGGTAAAGACATTGGCAATTCGTGGGTCTACGGATTCGTTGTAGCCTTGGTATGGGGGTATCCACTTTCGCATCTCGTCACCCAGCACGATGGGTAGGTAGTCCCGAAAGGTAATAATCTGAAGGGAGAGAGAAGTTATGAGGAAAGATGTGAGAAGACTGAAGCCTCTGCTGAGGGAGGCTGGACAGGAACTGCTGCCAAATGGACAGTGTTTGTACTGACTTTCCATTTCTATGACCATGGCAGACATTGCTAATCCATCATGGCATTCTTTCTGCTATTTTTCATGGTATCTCCACATAAGCTATATTAATTGGTCATTCCAGTTGGGTGTTTGAGATATGCTCTCTCTAAGCAGCATGATTTCTGGCTCTCATTTTTCATGTGGATATAGGTCATCTTAGTAATTAAAAATAAGTGCATGAGGCTTCTGGTTTTAGAACAAGGTGGTATAGTTTTATTTTATTTTCTCCTCTCTATTCTCCATAACTAAACGTTGTTCAACAGGTCATGATGAAAGGACTCTGAGTCAGGTATCTTGATGGTTATCTATAATCCTAGCATTCCAGAGGCTGAGGCAGGAGGTTTGCAAATTTGAGGCTGGCTTGGGCTACACACTGAGACTCTATCTCAAAGAAACAAGCAAACAATGCTTAAGCAACAAAGAAGTAGGTGTGGTGATACACACCTGTAATCCCGGTGCTAGGGCGGTGGAGGCAACAGGGTCAGGAGTTGAAGGCCAGCTTTGTCTACATTAGTGAGTTTGAGGTTGACATAAGTAACAAGTGATCTAGTTTCAAAACAACAACAAACCACAAAACACATATACACAGAAAAGAAAAAAATGTAAAAAAAAAAAAAACCATCTCAGACAAACAAAAATAAAACTCTGGGGCTGCTCTTCCAGATGACTTAAATTCTGTTCCCAGCACCCATATCAGGTGGCTCACAACCACCTGTAACTTCAGCTCCAGGGTACCTGACACCTTCTTTTGGCCTTTGAGAGCAACTGCACACACAAGGCATACCCACAACCCACACGTGACACATAGATTTAAAATTTTTTAAATATCCTGAAAGGCAGAAGGAGAACGTGAACAAACAGACTAGGGACCTGAGAACTTGAGGCAAGACAGGCAGTGTGGTGAGTTCTACACAGTCCCAGACGCACGTTTCCCAGAGCCAGGGAAACCCAGCGCAGATGAGAGGAGAGCTGTGGTCCCTGCCTACACCTCAAGCCCTCATGAAGCCCAGGCTACCCCAGTCTTTGTCCTTAGTCCAGGCTGTGGACAGTCCGATCAGCCTGCTGTGGGGGCAGCTGGGAAGCTCTGTGTCTATTTGCTCTCCACCCTTGGCTCTTCACCAAGGAGACCCAGGCACCGTGGCTTCTGCTTCTTATAGAAGGTTGCTTAGCAACAGCAGGCAGCCAGAAAAAACTCTGGTGCCCTGAAGACCGCACCAGCAGGGACCGAGTGGGAAGCCGAGAAGCCCGGAAGAAGGAAGTGGGCCAGAACAGCGTCGGAAGACCCCAGGGGCTCAGCTGTCGCCAGAACTAAAACAAAAGCAGACCAGAACCTGTGTGCTAAACCCAAGCTAGACTAGAAGACTGGAATAGGAGCACCATCACCAAAATGTTAAAGATAGCGATGAAAATCACTTATAATCATAAGGACAGGAAAGCCACGTTTTAAGAAAAGGCCATCGAAAGAAAGAAAGAAAGAAAGAAAGAAAGAAAGAAAGAAAGAAAGAAAGAAAGAAAGAAAGAAAGAAAGAAAGATCCATCAACTGATGCCAATACCAACATGAATCGGATGGAATTAGCTGATAAGAATATTATTTAGGGATAGAGAAGTAGCTCAGTCAATAAAGCGCTTGCCTTCTAAGCACAAAGACATGAGTTCAATCCCTAGAGTCCATGTAAAGAATGTGAGTATACGCTTATAATCCCAGGGGGTGGCGGGGAGGAGAGACAGGTGGCTGGAACTCCAGGCTTGTTAGCCAGCCAACCTGGCTAGCTTATGTGGTTAAGTTCAAGGCCAATAGCAGACTCTGTCTTAACATAAGATGGATGAGTTTCCTGAGGGAAGACACTTGAAATTGTCCTCTGGTCTCCACATGCACATACACATATGTACACGCACACCCCACATATATGCGTACCCTTCCACATAAAATGCATTCAAACACACAGAGATTTTTTTTTTTATTGCAGTGCTATAGACTGAACTCAGGGGCTCGAGTGTGCTAGGCAAGTACTTTACACTGATCTACACCCCTAGCCTTTCTAAGTCTCTTTTGGTTGATTAGCCAATCCACAGTTGAGTGTTTAGTTTAGATACAGAGAATTCAAAAGAAAGATAATCAAGATAGAACAGCCCAAGTCATTGCTAGGGACCAGTCCCAAGAGTGACAGAGCCTTAGTGATGGCAGTAGGGCAGGCACGCCGGAGGGACCATGCTATCCCACACTCTGTGACGGCAGTAGGGCAGGCACGCCGCAGGGACCATGCATGATGACTGTCCCACACTCTGAACCAAGGGATGCATTTTCAAAGAGTGCTGAGGAATGTGGACACTGGGAAGGAAGCAGCAAGGAGGGGACGGGATGAGGACCCTGTGGAAAACAGAAGCCCGTTGCAGGCGAACAGAGCAGAGAGAGCGGGAGTGAGAACGAGGCAGCCATGGCAGGTGCTTCTGCCTCCGTACCTGAATGAAGGCTCCCAGGATCCTCCGGGTTTCCTGGTAGAGCGTCTCTCCATCCCACTGGGGGTTGAGTTTCTTCAGCTCTCTAGCTAATCGGTTATGTTCCCGGAGAAGGAGGGTGTGAGATGTGGCCAGCAGGATCTGCTCTGAGGCACGGGAGTCTCCTGAAAGTGCAGAAGACAGGACGGTGAGTTCTCCCTGAACAGGACCAGGGAGCTGCACAGAGAAAAATGGCACCCCTAGGACCCTCTACTGAGCCCCTCCTGCTAGGCAACCTAAGAAGTCCTGTGAGGAGAGGCAGAGAGGGATGGATGTGAAGAGACCTAGGGGACCAGGGGGGTGGGGGATGGGAGTCACTGAGCTGCAGTTTAGTTCTTTGTTTTTGGTATTTTTGAGACAGGGTCTCCCTTTTAGTCCCAGCTAGCCTGGAGCTCGCTCTGTAGACCAGGCTGGCCTTGAGCTCACAGAGATCTACCTGCCTCTGCCTCTGCCTCCTGAATGCTGGGATTAAAAAGCTGCTTGCTGGCTTGGAACTTGCTATGTAGACCAGGCCTTGAACTCACAGAGATCCACCTGCCTCTGCCTCCGGAGTATTGGGATTAAAGGCATGTGCTACCACACACTTTTTAGTTCTGTGTCCTTATCTAGGAAAACAACAATACAAGGTTGTGATAAAGGCTATAGGTGATGTGCTAAAAAATAGACTTTTGAGCCAGGCATGGTGGTGCATGCCTTTAATCTTAGCACTTGGGAGGCAAAGGCAGGCGGATCTTTGTGAGTTCAAGGCCAGCCTGGTTTACACAGTGAGTTCCAGGACAGCCAGAGCTACAGGGAGACCCTGTCTCAAAAAGACCAAAAAAAAAAAAAAATAGACTTTTGCTATTTATAACCCAACTATCTTCCAAGAATTGCAGTTCAAATAAACAAAGGACTCTTTACATTGCCGAGCAACTTTGAGGGTTTGAAGAATGCAGGTTTGAGGGTGGAGCCTGGAGTAGGGCTGAGTGCTGGCAGTAGGGAGCTTCTACTGGGGTGAAGGGAGGGGAGCAAGGATGTGGGGTCAAGTAAAAGGTGAAGACCAGGTGTCGCACAGGGCACTTCTCCCTGTGTCCTCTAAGCTTCAGGAAAGCCTATTCGGTTTTTAGATCCAGCGTGAACATCAGAGGCTGGGATTGATGCTCCTAAAGCACAGAGTTGAAGTGTTGCTTAGAGTTCTGGAGTGCAAGAAGGCTGTGACATGCTTCAAGTAGAAAACAGATTGTTTTATAAGCTTTGTTCAAAGCATAAAGTACAAGCTCTTAGCTGTGAATTTAATGCTGATGAAGTAACAATGTACTAAGGATATGGTGTTTTTATAACAAAGCATACATGAAGCAAGGCTATATGGGGATGGCTTTATACAGTAGAAGCAGGAAATGAGAAATTATTGATAAAAGCTACACAATTTTACTTACACAAAATGAGTAAACTCTGAGAATCTAATGTACAACATGGTAGCCATAATGAATAATTTTGTAGTGGATGCTTGATTCCTTCTAAGAGGGTTAATGTTAAATGCTTTCACCAAAAAGAAAAAAAAATGGTAACAAAGTTACATAGTGACTGATTGATGAAGACTTTTGTGACTAGAGACCTTAGAACTTACCTCTGTAATCCTTTAAGGAACAAAGTGATATTTGATAACGTAATGTTTAAAGAAACTTTAAAAATCTTAATGAGCTTAAATGACAACTATGTATATATAGTTTTAATGTTATTGTTTGATTTGGAAACATATTCAATAAAACTTGTTTCAGATACTTGATGTTAGCCTTTAATAGTGAGAAAAACAGTACAGGGTTGGCTTTGTGTCTGGATTGGTGTGGGGTAGTGAAGACAGAGCCGCAGCTCTGCTAACAGTGTGGCCTACAGTCCGGCCTTCTGCCTGTGAGGATTATCCTGGGAGAGTGGAGCTTTGGAGAACAGAAGGCTCCCCAAAAGTAGAGACAGAGGAACCAGGATGGCAGGAGCCCTAGGGTAAAGGGAAGTGGGGGGCTTTGGTCTTGCACAGGTTGTAAGCTACAGGAGCTTTGGGCCTAAGTTGATTACTTTCTCTTTGCATTTATGAATGTAAGTACGTATGTATGTACGTACGTATGTATGTATGCATGCATGTATGTGTATGTATGTATATACGGATGTATGTATGTGTGCACATACATATGTATGCATGTATGTATGTGTGTATGTACGTATGTATGTAGGTACATATGTATGTATGTATGCATGCATGCATGTATATATGTGCGTACATATGTATGTGTGTATGTATATATGTGTGTAGGTATGTGCGTACGTATGTATGTATGTGCACATAGGTATGGCATGGCACAGGTGTAGAGGGCAGAAGACAACTCAGTCCTCTCCTTCTACCAGGTGGGTCCTGGGCATTGAATTCAGATCATCAGGCTTGGTGGCAAATGCCTTTACCCAGCTGAGACAGGGCCCTAGGCCCAGATCTTAAAAAGATTTATATATACCTTTTAATTTAGAACTTCCTCCTCTAGATAATTATCTTAAGGAATCTAATAAAAATGAGAAAAGCTCTGGAATCATAAAAAGTGAGAATAAAGATTTCTCAGCAACAATGTTCATAACTAAATGAAATCAAGAAAAACTAGAAATACTCAATGCCTCCAAAGAGAGTTGAAAAATAAATTACGATAATACATGTTAGAGCGCCAGCCATGGAGAATAGTTGATGGCATGAGGGGTATTAGGTGAAGACATTAGACTTTGTAGCTCTGTTTTTAGTAGGATCTTGAATATGTCAAACAGTTTAGAACTATACTGTTTTTGCTCTTTCTTTCCCTTTGAGATGGGATCTCAAGTAGTCCAAGTTGGCCTTGAACTCCCTACATAGTCAAAGATGACTTTGAACTGCTGTTCCTCTCACCTCCACTTCCTGAGTTCTGGAACTACTGCACCGCCACATCCAGTTTTTGCACTGCTGGGTGTCAACCCAAGAATTTATCCACACCGGGCGAGCATTCTATCAACCGAGCTGCATCCATCGCCCCTATGTCTGTGTTTTCTGGCTTGTTTTGTTTGTTTGTTTGTTTGTTTTGCAGTCAATGCCAGGCAAGTAATCTACCATTGAGCTTCATCCCCAGCCATCTCTGTTGCTTTTTTATTTTGGATCAGAGTATCACTAAGTTGTCCAGGCTGGCCTTGAACTTACTCTGTAGGCCAGGCCAACCTTAAATTTGTGATTCGGCCTTCTTAGTAGCTGGAATTTCGGCTCTGTGCCACCAGGCCTGGGTACAACTATTCCTAAGATAGAAAATACTGGGAAGGTTGGCATTAAAATATTGATGACTGCTGGTGGATGGCAGGATTATGGGGGTTTCTTTGTGCTTTTCTGAGCTTTCTTATTTTGCTTCACAGTAGATACACATTCTTAGATTCTTCTATAGTTTGTGTTCTTCTACCACTCCTATTCCAGGGCTACAGGCAGTGGTGGTTTGGGACATTTCCCCACGGCCTCTTGCCTTCCTCCCAGGTTAGACTTACCTGCTAAGAAGCAGGGCACGCCAGCAGTAGCGTTGATGATTTCACAGGGGCTGGGCCTCATGGGGACAAAAGGCAAGTAGGGCAGCCCATGGTCCGAGACCTCTTCATTGACAGCCAGGAGGCCCAGGGGACTGCTGAGGTTTCGCAATCGATTTGCCAGGCTTGGCTCAGAACCATACACCAAGCTGGCATCCAGGAAAGAGGTTAGAGCATTGACTTGGTCTCGAGCCAGGGACTGGTAGGGTGGTATGGGGCACACGAACCCAGCTCTGAAGAAAGGCATGCACTTCCCTTGAGTCTTCAACTTAGGGTCACCGGCTGGAAACTGCAGAGAAATTGGGGTGTTTGTGGTGGGGTGACTACACAGGGACAACACACCTGGGCCCTGACAGGTTTTCCCAGGATCAGTCTGGATATAGTGCCCTTCTGTGACTCTTGCCATACACTGACCCCAGATGCCTCCTGCAGAAATTATACTTCCTGTGCCTATAACACTCCAAATTCATTATATGCTGTTGAGCAAAAAGAGCTGAGAGTAATGATTTAGTCTTTTACAGTGAGGGCTGTGAAGAGCCGAGAGCATTCTAGAGTTCCTTAGACAGAGAACCAACACATGAGATTGGAAAGGGTTTGTTAGCTGTTACTACTGAAATAGCAACCCTTTATTTATTCCGGAGCTGTCATGTGCCAGGCAGTATGTCTATTCTATCTCACTTTGGCCCTCAGAGGGCTATTAAGGGAGACTATTGAGACCCATTTTACACATGAGAAAATAGGTTTAGATAGGTGAAATAACTTGCTAAGCACAAGCTAGAAGGGAAGGATATAAGACCTGAGTCCAGGTCAGCCTCATCCCTGAGCTCATGCTTTTTACACCACAGCATGCAGTCTTAATTTGTTGTTTGAGTGAATACATGACTCTAACTGCAAAATCTATGATTAAGAAAAAAAAAAAAAGATGCATTACTGCAAGCCCCTCTCCCCGCTGCTGGGCGCCCACAAGTCCCAGGGGCACACCGAGTCATTCGTCAATCCTTAGCGTCTTCTGGGAGATGAAATCATCCTTCAGGGTAACTTAGAGCAAAGCTGCACAAACTAAGTATAGGATGAATCTCTTGCATATGACAGGTTGACGGGGTCTTTGGAAAATGTAGAATGTATTTCCCAACATCAAAGAGGAGGGTTGACTTTGGTATTTTTCTTTCTTTTTTTTTGACTTTGGTATTTCTAATAAGTCCCCAGGTAGCACAGATGCTGCCGAGTGTGTGTGTGTGTGTGTGTGTGTGTGTGTGTGTATAGACATCCTTCTCCAGATGTTCCAATTCCGTCAGTAGTTAGCTTGTCCATTTCCACACTGGCCCCTTGTCCTTGAGAGTAAGAACAGTGTCTTACCTTCGAATCCCTAATGCTTGGCGCACTGCCTAGCACTGAGTCAATAGTTAATGTCTAATTACTGAATGGATGGATGAGCGCATGAATGGATGTGGAGGCTTGGGAAGCTATGAGGTCAGCATTTGAAGTTATCAAGAGATACTGGTGTTTGGACTGGGGATGTGTACTACCTCAAAGTAGTGCAAAGGCCTTGTCAAGGACATCTGGCTGCAGAGCCCTACCATGATGGGGAAGCAGTTGTCTCCCTGGATACAATGCTCATCACACTGGGCTTTAGAGTGGTTGTCACTCCCCATCTCCGTTTCAGGGGCAAAGTCCAGGTCATGGTCCACAATTTGGCCCCACTGCATGAAGAGCAAGGACCTGTTTTCATCCAGATCATCCTTGTTCAGGTAGCCAGCAATCTGGTTGGAGACTTTGCGGGGCTGCACACAAGGTGAGGGGAGCATAGATGGGAAGAAAGCATGTTTTAAGGATTCAGATTCAAACACAGTTTATAGAGGATTTTTTTTTTTTTTTGGTGTTTTTGAGACATGGTCTCCCTGTAGCCCCAGCTGGCCTGGAACTAGCCCTGTAGCCCAGGCTGGCCTTGAACTCACAGAGATCCACCCGCCTCTGCCTCCTGAGTGCTGGGATTAAAGGTGTGCACCACCACACCCAGCTTAAAGATGGTTCTTAGCTGCCATGTGGGTGCTGGGAATCGAACCTGGGTCCTCTGCAAGAACGGTCAGTGCTCTCAACCACTGAGCCATCTCTCCAGACCCCCTATAGAGGGTCTTTTATATAACAAATGTATGTAATACATGAAGAGCTTGTAGGTGCAGACACAGAGCTTTGGACAGGTAAAGTCAGGGCTCCTGGGTCCTGCAGCTACAAAGAGGCAGGGATAGGATTGGACCTAGGCCTGTATGAGTTGATAATAGTCAAGGCTAGTGTCTTTGCCACTAGGGAGTGGGAAAACAAAGACAAACTGCTTCTGACAAGCGGCAATGGAGGTGCCAGGTTTCTGGGCATGGGAAGAGGGACCCTGGAGCGCAGATGCCAACTCAGATGAGGCCAACAGATCAGACCTCCGGGCAAACGACAGCTGGTGCACTCCAGGGGTTGGGGCAGGATAGGCAAAGTAGGATAGATCAGGGAAGCCATCTGCCTGGGGGACCCCAGGGTATCAGGGTTGTGACAGTTGGGACATGACCACCGCCACGTGGCAGGGCCTTAGGCTCTGCTGCCCTCTAGTAGCACTGTGGGGACTATATCACCAGGGAGCAAGACCTCATCTCAGCCTGCCCTTCGTTCTTCCTCTTGGTGTGCACATACGTGCATCCCGTCCTCCAGCAATTCCCAACTCCCACCCGCCCTCACCAGAGGGAGAGAGAAGCCGTTCCGCGTCTTCCCCGGCGTCCACCCGAAGGGAAGGGAGAGCCCGTCCTCGTATTCGGCAGGCAGCCATCGAGCCAGAGCCCTGTTGGCCGCGCCCAGAGAAGGCTTCTTCCTGAAACCCACCAAGAAGGCTCTCAGCCTTGGCCAGTGGTCTCCGGGCTCCCTGCTGCACCGAGCCGCCTCTGGCCTGAGCTTTGCAGGGGGAACAGGGGTGCGCAGGAGGGGCCTTTCCACTGTGGGTTTCTGAATTCTCCCAACCCCAAGGCACGGGACTGTGTGACTGGGGGAAGGGACTACTCCCAGTGGGACACAGTGGCCTCACAGGAGATATGTGCTCTTTAGAGGGGTCCAGGAGTTGTGCCGGGAATGCTCAGGAGCCCAAAGCTCCCGGCTAGAGTTGTGGTGGGGAGGGTCACCTGTTGTTACAGTCTCCAGTGATGGTTCGGTAAGGGCTGCTCATGTCGCAGTTCAACGGGGAAGCAGGAGGATCGCAACCCACCTCCCATGAGAGCGAAGTCAAGTCCAGGCCTTGGCCTGGAACAGAAGGGGACCCCCGAACAGGGCTTAGTTGTGAGAGCGGCACAGGCAGGAAACCCAACTTGGCAGCTCAGTATCATCTGAAGCATGGTGGAAATGCCATCTCTTGCAGCATCCCTGGGGCAAATCACATCACACACAGGTGGCTTAAATCTCCCTCTTACCTTCAGAAGTGAGGACACTGGTTTGGGATAGGAAGACCCTGTTTATTGACTTGGCACTTCCTCCAGGCAGAGGCCTTACAGACTATACAAAGAACACCAATGTCCCTCCTCTAGGAGATGGCAATGTAACCTTGTCACAGGAAATCTCTTTCCTCTGCAAAAGGAACATTGGCGGGCTGGAGAGATGGCCTAGCGGTTAAGAGCGCCGACCTCTCTTGCAGAGGACCCGGGTTTGATTCCCAGCACCCACATGGCGGCTGAGCCGTCTGAAACTCCAATTCCAGGAGAACTCCAGTTCCAGGGGAGTACGACACCCTCTTCTGACCTCCGCGGCGTTGCACATCACGGGTGCACAGACTTGCATGCAGACAATACATTCATACACATAGGGAAATTAATAAAATTTTTTTAAAAATTTAAAAAAAAATTAAAAAAAAAAAGGAACATTGGCATAGCTGTCCCCTGAGGCCCTCTGGGCTCTGCCAATCTGGCTGAGGGGTCTGTGTAGATAGCTTCTGCTGGGGAGGGTAGCTTTTAGTGACCTCTGTTCTGTTCTGATGAAGCCTTCCTGTCATTACAGGGCTAGTATTCTGTACCTGTGACATTAGTCAAGGACACGTCTCTTCTCAGCTTCTTTAAGGACTCCTCCCACACCTGCCCGCTGCGGATGGCTGTTCGTGTCCGGCCTTTAGCATGTTTGAAAAAGTCTGAGAGTTGACGGGTGGTGGGAGCCGGGGAACTCATGGCCGTCTTCAGCCTACAGTGGGGACCAATAGGGATCAAGATCTGGCTCTGTAGAAGGGGGCTGGTGGCCCACTGGAGGGATGTGCAATGGTGTGTGAACAGGGGTAAGTCGCAGGGGCACTGGAAGCACACAGCTTTTTAGGATGTCCTCTTCCTTCATGTCTCTTCTGGTACTGCTGGAGATTTTCTTATAGGAGGAGGAAGCCACAGGGACTGCGATGCTTTGTTAGGTTCTAGTCTTAAAAAAAGGTAGGAAAGTATGTATTCATATTTTAGAGTAATATAAAATTAAAGGAGGAACATGTGAATTCGTAAACATAAAAAAAAGACTGAGAGAAAGATGCAGGACAGTAATGGCAGAGTGCATGATCTGGGGTGGGGTGGAGGGAAGGGAAAAGGGAATATGTCTAAACTGAACTGAGAAATGATGTCTGAAATACACAAAACATCAATAAAAAAGAAATTCTCTTTAAAAACTAAAAAAAAAAAAAAAAAAGAAAAGAAAAGGCAGGTGGCTGGACATGGTGGTGCACGCCTTTGATCCCAGCACTCTGGAGGCAGAGGCAGGTGGATCTCTGTGAGTTCAAGGCCAGCCTGGTCTACAGAGTGAGTTCCAGGCCAACTGGGACTGAAGGGAGACCCTAAAAAAGACAAAAAAAAAAAAAGGCAGATGGATGGGCCAGAGTGTTCCTGAATTACAGCCAGTGGGCTACACTTGGGCTGGCTGGGTCGAAAATAACTGGACGTCATAAAACCACCCAGGTACTACAGCAGACTAATCCAGACTTGAGGAACCCTTGGCATATGCCTGGTGTATCACTAAGCCTTATGGACTAAGAATTCTAGGAAAAAGATACATATGGTCTTCCACTTCCGCCCATACACCTGGCCCTAGAGAGAGTGTGGAGTGTGTGGCCAGAAGCTTTCAGCCTACTGCTGAATCTTGGGCAAGTTGCTTGGCCTCTTTAGTCCTTAACTTTCATGTGCAAAACAAGAAATTCGAAGCCCTGAAGTCTATGACAACGCAGAGACGACTTGAGGGCAAAGCAGTATCCAGCAGGAAAGCCCTCTATTGCCTCACTATGATTCAGTTTCCTTGTGTCCCACAATCTACAAGGTAGCCTCTGTCTCTAACCCTTTAAAACATTGGAAATGACTCAGGTTCTCTCACACAAAATCCCAGCCTCCCGCTGGGGAACAAGTCACACTGGCCATAATGTCTGTCCTGTCCAGACCTTCACATTTGGCCTTTGGAGGGGGCAGGCAAAGGAAGATTGGGCTCTTACAGCCAGATCAGTTCCAACCTTCCTAAAAAGAACCAGAAGATAAGCCATGCTGTATTTTGCTGTTATTATAAGAGGCAGCATGTCTCAGTAGTCCAGAGAGGATAGGGAGGGGTGAGGGCAAAAGGCAGATATTCCCAGCAAGGGTTGAAGCACCAGCTAGATAGAGAATTTTCCAGCTATTGGAGTTGGCAGTGATTCTTTGAGTCCTGAAAACAAAGGGAGAGGACCTCTGGGCTCCACACAAGAAGTTCTAAGCCAGAAGTGAGCAGCTTGGGATTTTGTCTTCTTAGACTGACCTTGAATCCAGAAGTGATACTGTTTCTGGGGACTACGAGTGACCAGAGCATGCTTTATTGCCTAAAAGTCACCGAAAGAGTCATAGGATTATGTGAGAACTCATCCAGGGATGAGGTGGAGGGAAGCCCTGACCTAGTACGATGAACAGAAGTAGATGGAAAGCTCGGGGTGTCCCGCTTGCCTTTGTTCCCCTGTGCTGATGACTGAACCCAGGACTTCGCACGTGCTAAGCAAGCACTCCATCACCAAACCATATCCTCAGCCCTCCTTTCACTTTTTCTTTTGAGGCAGGGTCTCCCAAATTCACTACATGCTTAGGTTGTCCTTGAACTCACTCTGTAGCCCAGGCTGGCCTTGAACTTGCCCATCTTTCTGTCTTAACCTCCTGAGTAGCTGGGATTACAGGCCTGTACCACCAGGCCTGGCCTCCTGGTTGTTCTTGTGTTCTGGCAGCTCTTATTTGTGGAGCGTGGGCCTCGTGAGGGCAAGAACCTGGCTTACATTGCTTGTTTCCCGAGTCCCAGCCCCTTCATGGGATGAACGATGGCTAGGTCTGTTGGCCCAAGCCTCCTCAGATCCTTTAAGAAGGTTTGTGTTCTCCTTGCCCAGCGGTGTGGGCGTAGTCCCCGTGTAACCTTCTGGGACACTTGCTTCTGAGCCTTCAGAGTTGCCTGGCTGGAGGTTACCAGTAACAACGCAGCCGTGTTTGGCTCTTGCCACCAGAGCCCCACACCTGGGGCCAGTCAGCCTGATGTGGGTACGTGCAAGCCCTGCTCCCTTACTCCAAGGTGGAACAGGTTCTGAAGTGCACCTTACATTCATTCCAGGTCTCTCTGAGTGAGGGGGAGCAGGCTGTCCGTCTGAGGCTGGACCTGAAGTCACAGTCTCATTTCATTTTGCATTGTGTGACTCCCCTAATAATTCATCTGCACTGACTCCACTGGAAGGACCTGACCTATGCCAGACCATAGTAGCTGAGCGAAGAAAGCTTTCTGAGGCTGGCATGGATGACCCAAGGAAACACTGGGCTGGGTTGCACTGCAGAAAGCCTTTGTAAGATTAGAGTAGATGTCCCTTCAAAGCACCTGAGAGGCCATCTGTCCCTTTTGCTGGATACTTGGGAGGTGGATAGTGGTAGAAAGACAAGTTTGGCTCTGGCCAACTGGCTTGTCTGGACTGATCTAGATGTGCTTGTCATTAACAGGAAGCTTGCGAAGGGCAGTACACTCAGGTGTACATGGGCCTTGCTTACCTGGCCCGGGAATCCAGGAAGGCCTTGTTGACCCGGACTTTGACCTGACTCACAGTATCACTGATGGTGGTAGTTTGGCTGGTCTGAGCTTGGGGTAGAAGAAACAGAAAGCAGGACATCAGACATCGCTCCTTTGATACACCTTTCGCCTCTGCCTCCCTCTTTCTCAGCCGTTCCCCCATCTCTCAAACCTGAGCATGGAGGGGATCAAGATTAGGATATTTTACAAGAGTCCTTAAAGGAAAACAGGACAGAATGGGAAGAGTCCTTTCTGATCTTCAAAATATGCCAAAATTATCTTATAGGATTCCACTGCAATACCCACGGAGAGGAAAATGGGGTATCTGATGTGACTACTCGGTTTGGCCTAGGCAACCTGGTTTCTGGTGAGATTGTCTCTGAACTCTTAAGCAAGCCTATCAAATGTATACCCAATTACCAGGACCCTGAAGTAGGTATGGGGACGATATGAAGGGAGAGATGGGGTTTCTTGATTTTCCACATATTGGAGTAAACAGTCCCCATTCTCTGAACAAAGAGATTGTAGTGGACCTACCCATGTCCATTTGGAACTTCAGTGTGTGATCTTATTTCCAAATAATCTTTGTAGATCTTTTTTTTTTTTTTTTTTTTTTTTTTTTTTGACAGGGTCTCCCTGTAGCCCCAGCTGTCCTGGAACTCACTCTGTAGACCAGGCTGGCCTTGAACTCACAAAGATCCGCCTGCCTCTGCCTCCCAAGTGCTAGGATTAAAGGCGTGCGCCACCACGCCCGGCTATAATCTTTGTAGATCTAATTAACTCAGATGATGCTATGCTGATTAGGGTGAACCCTAAGTCCAGTGACTGCTGGGTTTTATAAATTAGGAGATGACAAAGACAAGGCATGTGAAGACTAAGGCAGCTACAAGCCATGGACAACAAGGATGCTTGAAGCCACCAGAAATGAGGAGGCGAGGAAGTACCCTCTTCTGGAGCCTACGGGGGAGCATGCCCCTGTGGAGCCTTGATCTTGGGTTTCTAGCCTCCTGGGCTGTGTGAGAATAAATCTATATTGTCTTCAGCCACCCAGCTTATGGACTCCAGAACAATAATGGCAGTCCCTAATACAGTGTGACACTTACCATTTTTGATGGATTTCGCAGTCTGGAGCAAGGTCAGGAAAGCCAGGAAGACTGGCAGATGCAGAAGGACCCTCATCACTGAAAAAGAGACCAGTGTCACGCTAGGAGCCTCAGAAGAGCCCCAGTGGGAGACACTGACTCTCAGAAAGCAGAGAAAGCTCACGGAAGACCAGATGCCCCTAGCCGCACAAACCCACCGTATACACAGTCCCGTGCTTGTGTTGGGGGAGCTGGAAAGAGGCAAGGGGGGTTGGAGGCTTCAGGGTCTGAGGCTCCTATTTGTAGCTCTGCTGTTGCTCCACTCAGCAAGGTAGTTAACATCGGGCCACTGGCCTCCCAGGAAGAGGGCAGGATCAAGTGACCCAGGATGTTCCCATTCTGCCTTGGGAGCCTGGGCCTGTTTATTCACGGTGCGGGGGAGCATTGTTCCCAAGCCTTTGGATTCCTCCCTCCTTCTCCAGGTAGATTGCTTTCTGCCAACTCTCTCATAGCACAGGGTGTAGACATGGGAGGTGACACCACACCCTTCCTCAGAAACCCCCACAGGGCTTCCCCTCCCTCAAAGAATCAATTCGGTGAGAACACATGCAAATAGGTGATCATTGCTTGTCTTCTTAAGACATCTTTCATAGGCAAACTTTTGACAAAAAGCTAAGATATGGGTAAATATCTCTCTAACCAAGTGTTTTGTTTGTTTGCTTTTCTTTTAACCCAAGATGAATTTGTGTGTGTGTGTGTGTGTGTGTGTGTGTGTGTGTGTGTTTGCACTTGGAGATTGAACTCTGAGCTTTACCCAGGCTAGACAAGTGTTCTATCACTGAACTACCTCCCCAGTCCCCAGATGAATTCTCTACTAAGTCCACCCCTCAGCAAGCAGACTCTTGTCCTTACACTTGTATGGCCCCAAGTAGGAAGAGGTTCCTCTGGGATTATAGGTGGCCAGCAGACCCCTCTTGTTACCCTTCCTTTGTGATGGCAGGATAACTATTGCAGGGTCCACTGGGTCATCAGAAATCTGCCCTTTCAAGCAAACATAGATGGCAGTTTTGGAATATCATTGTAATTTATTTTTCTTTAAATGTGGTTGTAAAAAGAGCATAAAATTGACCAACATAGCCGGGCGTGGTGGCACATGCCTTTAATCCTAGCACTTGGGAGGCAGAGGCAGGCGGATCTCTGTGAGTTCAAGGCCAGCCTGGTCTACAGAGTGAGTTCCAGGACAGCCAGAGCTACAGGGAGAGCCTGTCTTGAAAAGACCAAAAAAAAAAAAAAAAAAAAATTGACCAACATAACCATGTAAACGGTACATCATGGAAATGTCAAGCTGTGCAAAGAACTCTAGAATGTTTTCATCTTGCAAAACTGAGACTCTGGGTCCACTGAATGCTTCTCCACCTCTCCCTCCCTTCCGGTCCTGGCAACCACCATATCTGAACAGGAAACACAGCTTAGCTACTCCTTTCTCCATTCTTTCTCTTTGGGACATTCTTCATATTCTCTTCACTGGGAAGGAAGGGAGGGAAGAATTCAAGGCCAAAGCTCAATGATTTTTCATGTCATGATCAAGGTTCCTTGCTGGCATGAATGGAGGGTGTAGGGCTGCAAGCAGAGCCAGGCAAATACAGGATCGTGACAGTGGAAAATGGCTATGCAGGTGATCCTGGACAGACACTGTCTGCAGCTGAGAACAGCGGGGCAAAGAGTAAAGAGCGTGGGCTTTCAGAGTGACAGGCTGCTGGAAGCTTCTGTGATGCTTGGGCTTTCGCTGGCGTTCTTCTCCTCACGTTCAGTGAAGGCCTGTCCCGAAGCCCTCGGCGGGTTTTAGCAAAGCCTGGACCCTTTCATGAGACATAGCTGTCTCTGAAGACGGCTGGAGCCTCTTCCCTTCCAATGTCAGGGTGGTCCACGAGCCCATGCCTCCATCGTGCAGTGCCCTCTTTGCTTTATAAATGACTATGTACTCTTGAAACCCAGGTCAGATGCCATGTCCTTGGGGAGTTTACTAGATTTCTATGGACAAAGTTAGGTAGTTAGATCACTCCACTCCCTTTCATTCCCTTTTCTGTCCTCCTCAGTAAAAACTTTTTTTTGGAGGGGGGGGTGTTTTTGAGACAGGGTCTCCCTGTTGCCCCAGCTGTCCTGGAACTCACTATGTAGACCAGTCTGGCCTTGAACTCATAGAGATCCACTTGCCTCTGCCTCCCAAGTGCTGGGATTAAAGGTATGCACCACCATGCCCAGCTATTTTATTCATATCTTACACTACTTGTTTTTGTATGTTTTCATATGAGACCATGAATTTCTTGAAGCCAGTGCCTTACTTATTTCTGCTTTCTTGTGCTTAAGCATAGTGTTGGGACAGCATTGAGCACATGACCAATGAATAACACAGCAGAAACCTTAATCATCTGGTAATCTTGGGAAGTGCAGATTCTGTTTGGCAGTTCATGGAAGGATAGCCAAGAGTCTGCTCTTCCGGCAGGTTCCCAGGTCTGGAGACCACACTGAGCACTGTGACCTTCCATCGTTTGGTTCTCAGACTTGCAAGTCACCAAGGAGACTAAAGGAAGGCTGAGATGGGGAGGGATTGTTGGAACTTGTTTCCACAAATGGCAGGAGCCCTGCTGAGACTGATGGGGGAACACACCAATAGGAAAAGCAATAAACACCTCAGCTCCAGAAAGAACATTACTTGGTCTTTTGAACTGCTCTAAGATGAAGAGGAAAATGCAGAAGCGACAGCTGAGACATTGGGGTGCAGGGTGTGGTTCTGCTATGTACCAAGCTATGTATCAATACATGATCACACAGGGTCTTCACCCACAGTCCCTGGTTCATAACTCCTTCCCCAAGTTAGGCTATATACAGAAACTATCTTTTCTTTTCCCCAAGGAAAGTCATAAAAACCCTGACTTCCCCCAACGTTTCTCTCTCTCTCTCTCTTTTTCCTCTTGAGACAGAGTTCTCTGTAGCTCCAGCTGGCCTGGCACTTACTGTGTAGATCAGGCTGGCTTCAATCTCACAGAAATCTGTTTGCCTCTGCCTCCCGAGTTCTGGAATTAAAGGGGGAAGGAGGGTTGTACCATGCCCAGCACCATCCCCCAAACTTTCTGTATTGGTGATGGCCATAATGAAGTTCTCTGAACTACCTTGTCTAGTAATGGATCATAACCCTCCCCTTTCAGAAAGGGATGCTGCCCAGATCCAGGAGGGAGGAAGGAATGCTGTTCAGAGAAGCCAAGAAGAATCTGAACAGACAAGCCTTGCTGGGGTTCCTGCCAGCCTATTAGCATTACATCTGCATGGTTGTCTGCACTTGTGCCATGAAATCTCCGTAAAACCCCAGAGGGCTTCCAGATGGCTGAATATATGCTGGAAGATGGTGTGCCCAGAGAAGGCAGAGAAGCGCCACTCTCCTTCCCTCGTACCTGCGCCATGTACCTCTTCATTTGTATCCTTTGAAATAACTCAAGGAGATGTTTCCCTGGGTTTTGTGAGTAGCTGTAGAAAATCAAACTTTAGGAGGAGGTTGTAGTAACTCTGATTCATAGACAACCTGTCAGACACACAGGTAAAGCAACCTGGGGCTTGTGACTGGCATCTAAAGTCAGGGAGTCAGTCTTGTGGACTGAGCCTCCAACCCGTGGGATCTGAGGCTACCTCCAGGTAGACTGTCGGCACTGAATCAGACTAGAGAACACCTACCTGGTTGATGCCCAGCTGCTGTGTAGCTTGCCTAGTGGGTGGAGAACTCACCTCAGCCTGGTGTCAGAAGCATGTTGTGACAGGACAGTAGAAGAAACTGAGTTTGAGTTTAAATTTGATTTCCTTCCCCTTAGTGGCTCTTATCAAAGTGTCCAGAGCAGAAATAATCCTGCACCTCAGCCGAAACCCGAGGCATCCAATATGTGAAAATGCACCCAGTTGCATAAAAAAGCGACACAGTGGGCTGGAGAGATGGCCTAGCGGTTAAGAGCGCCAACCGCTCTTACAGAGGACCCGGGTTCGATCCCCAGCACCCACATGGCGGCCGAGAACCATCTGAAACTCCAATTCCAGGAGAACTCCAGTTCCAGGGGAATCCGACACCCTCTTCTGACCTCCGTGGCATTGCACGACACAGGTGCACAAACTTGCATGCAGACAGTACATTCATACACATACAGAAATAAATAAAAATTAAAAAAATAAATTAAAAAAAAAGCGACACAGTTCAACCACTCTGTTCCCCCAAATGAAGCTCTAAAACCATTGTATTCACACAGCCAGTTGAGAGACAGAGGTCCACAAGTCATTTAAAGCAGCAGGAACTAGATTTTCAGGGCTAATTAAATGTTCAGATCTGCTATAGACTAGGCATGAGATGAGGGTCTAAGAACCCAGGCTTAGGAAGCCTCCTGAAACATTGCAGCCTCTGGCTGTAGGGGAGCAGCAACATCATTTCACACAGGTCTCAACACCACATGGACCACCATTCAGTAACTGCCCCCCCCTACTTTCTGAGTTGACCCCACACACTTGTATTAAGCCTGGATTCCTCAACAGCACAGATGAGAAAGGTTTATGGTAACTGTAAGTCTGGAGAGTTTATGATTCTGCTCCTTTTCAGATACAGAAAGTCTTTTTGCAGCAAATTTAGTCACACTCTTTTATAATAAACAGGGAAAATTTGCCACACGGTAGCCAAATCTGCCAGAAAATGTTCCAGGAAGAAAAGCCTAAACCCATGCTTAGTGTTCTAAGAAGTCTTTAATAAATTTCATCATCTACTTTATAGGAACCAGAGAAGGTGAGTCTTACCTGCCATGTGCCTTGGCCTCCTATGGCAGCTAGAGTTGTTCTGCGTGGAGGGGTTGGTCTTTTATATCTTCCCACAAGAATTAAACTGTGGGAAAGGCCCAGAGGGAAGGATTTTGAGAGGCTGAAGTGGCTTAGAGGACACACTCAGACTCAGAAGGAAACACCCTGTGATTCCAGGTAGATGCAACAAGGAAGCTACAGGTGATAGGGAGTCGGTGTTGCAATATCGCTGACGGGCAAAGGACTCCTATTCCTACTTTCCAGCTTAAATCTGCCATCCTCAACTAGCCATGGAAGGTGAAACTCCAAACCTGTGCATACTTAACTTCTAACTCCAAATGGATTCCGAATTGCCTGTAAAACTAGGTATATTCTGCACATGGTGGTGCACACCTTTAATCTTAGCACTCAGGAGGCAGAGACAGGAGATCAAAGCCAGCCTGATCTTATTAATAAGTTCTGGGCCAGCTGGGGCTACAAGGTGAGTCCATCTCAAAACAAACAAACAAATAAACAAACAAGCAAAGTGCTAGGTATAATCGAGTCTCATTCCTATTTGTTTATTCATCACCCTTCAATTCTTCCCTTATTTTCTATCCAATCCATTGTAGAATTGATTCATCTTTGTATTTAAAGTGATTAAACAACATTAACTTGGGTGGGGGGTTAAATATCTCAAAAGGTTTATTTTTCTAAGGAAGCCCCCAGAGAGGTAAGACAAGCCCTGACCCCATCATCAGGATGGTAGGTGGCAGTCCCTACAAATCACTTCACTTTCTGGTGCCTTATATTTCCCAGTGGTGGGACTGAAGAGACCGCTCAGTGGTCAAGAGCACTGTTTTTGCAGAGAACCCAAGTTCAGTTCACATCACCCACACGGCCGCTAACAACCCTCTGTAACTCCAGTTCCAGCGCCCTCTTCTGGCCCCCACAGGCATGGCATGACCCAGGTATACATGCAGGCAAAACACATAAAATAAATAAATAATAAATATTTCCCAGTAGTGGAATCAAAGGTTAGTTTAGATAATTGTAATGATTATTAATGTCTTTAACAGGATATCCCATAAAAATACAACAATTCTAGAAATTATTGGTGGAAAGCCCAGGAATTAATATTATATAACTTCTATGTCAATGACCTAGAAATATTGAGTTTATTAAATTCATACCAGAAGGATATAGGAAGAGTCAGAGAAAAGAAAGTTTCACGAACATTTATTTTTATAAGATAAATAACAAAACATAGCTTCTGTGAAGTTGAACTTTGAACTGGAAATACCGAGAGAACGTTCACACACCAAACCCCTTACCCTTACCCAGAAAAGTGATATTCCCATCTCCAGTTGTTGAACTACAGCTAAAGACTATTTCTCTTTTCATTTTCTTTCTTTTTTTGTTTTTGAGACAATGTCTCGTGCTGTAGCCCAGGCTGTCCTGAACCTCATTAAGTAGCCCAGGTTGGTCTTAAGCTCACAGCAATCTTCTTGTCTCCCTTCTACAGCACTGGAATTATAGATATGAGCCTCTACACCTAACTTAAAGAACATTTCTCTTATGAAGAATCCAGGCAAATAAGCTGGACATTTCAGAAGAAAGCTGCTGTCTGGAAATGGGAACAAATGTCAGACTCTTCTTTTGTTGAAGTACATTGCAAGTCCTCAGCCAACCACTACTTTTTTTTTTTTTTTTTTTTTTTTTTTGCAGATATTCCATGAATGTTGGAGTCTATTTTTCCTTTTATGCTTATGGGTTTGGGGAGTCATGTTGGTAGATGGATTTTGTTTTGGGGTCCCGGTACTTGGGATCAATCTTGGGCCTGGAGAATGCTATGAAAGTGCTCTACCAAGATATTTCAATATGGACCTTCATTCTAGAAGAGCCAATGGGATGACGCTGCCTCATGATCTGTGTTGTGTGTTGAGCTCCTGCAGTCAAACAGCAAAATGCAAGTCTGACCATTTCCGGGTTGTGTAACATTTGAGGTACTGTATTCTGTTTAGCCAGGGATGAACATCAGCACTACCCCAGTATGGTCCATCCTTTGATGTTGGTATGAGGTATCACTTGGCATCAAGCATGTCTGTGGACATACCATCGTCCTGTAGCAAACTGGCATCATCACCACGGCTTCGCTGACCTTACGTTGATGGCATGTCAGCCATTCTTATCCACAAGGAGCTGTCTCTCAGTAAAGAACTGTCAAACTGATCTGAAAAATGGAGATTATGAGACAGAAAGTTCAGGAGAAAGCCAAAAATGCCAGAAGCTTCTCAAGTCAGCACAGAGATCTGAGTTTATTTTATTTAAAAAATATTTGAGAGGGGCTGGAGAGATGGCCTAGCGATTAAGAGCGCCGACCACTCTTAGAGAGGACCCGGGTTCAATCCCCAGCACCCACATGGCGGCCGAGAACCGTCTGAAATTCCAGTTCTAGGAGAACTCCAGTTCCAGGGGAATCCGACACCCTCTTCTGACCTCCGCGGCATTGCACGACACGGGTGCACAAACTTGCATGCAGACAGTACATTCATACACATATAGAAATAAATAAAATTAATTAAAAAAATTTTTAAAAATATTTGAGAGGCTGGAGAGATGGCTCAGCAGTTAAGAGCACTGACTGCTCTTGCAGAGGACTGGGGTTTGATTCCCAGCACCCACACGGCAGCTAAGAATCATCTTTTTTTTTTTTAATTTTATTTATTTTTTTGTATGTGTATGAGTGTACTGTCTGCATGTAGGTTTGTGCATCCGTGTCGTGCAATGCCGCGGAGGTCAGAAGAGGGTGTCGGATTCCCCTGGAACTGGAGTTCTCCTGGAATTGGAGTTACGGACGGTTCTCAGCCGCCATGTGGGTGCTGGGGATCGAACCCGGGTCCTCTGTAAGAGCGGTCAGCGCTCTTAACCGCTAGGCCATCTCTCCAGCCCCAAACCATCTTTAACTCCAGTTCCAGGGGAATCCGACACCCTCTTCTGACCTCCGTGGCATTGCACGACACGGGTGCACTAACCTACATGCAGACAGTACAGTCATACACATAAATAATAATAAATACATTTTTAAAAATTAAAAAAATAAAAATATTTGATCATTTTTATTTTATGTCTATGATTGTTTCACCTGCATGTGTGTAGTGACCCGTGTCATGCAAAGCCCATGAAGGTCAGGAGAGGGTATCGAATTCCCCTAGAACTGCAGTAACGGATGGTTGTTAATTTCCATGTGGCTACTGAGAATTAACCCAGGTCCTTGGCAAGAGCACCCAGTGCTCTTAACTGCTTGGCTATCTCTCCAGCTCCAAGATTTAACTATATTTTAGCAACAGCAACAGCAGCAGAAACAGAAACAGAGCCTCCTAGCCATGTAGTGAAGATATGTGCAGAGAGCAAACCCTTGTGTTACTGACCGAGGGCCACACACAACATACACAGACACACATGCACATTCTAGGATTCATTTTATAAAGAGGCTGGCCTCAGGCATGTTTTGCTAATCTCCACTTCCTTCTAGAATGAGAGCTCTGTGTGTCGTATGCAGCCTTGGCTGGTCAAGGGGACACCATGGTCAATGGTAGAGTAACTAGTTTTCTTGAGATGACTGAAGCCTTCACACTGGGCCATCCCTCCTAGCCGTCCCTACCATGATAGGTGTCATCTTCTTAGCAAGCCCCAGCTAGTCTGTTTCTCCCACTGGCTTGGCAATCACTTGTGGTAGAGCAGGATAAATTTCAGTTTATGTTAAAATGCATTTCCTTTTATTGGTTTCCTAGAACAACAGAAAAAATAGACTTTTGTCCTGAGGATGGCCCTAATCCCACCTCTTCGGAACTCATTACTTGTCCTACCTCCAAGTATGGAGGGTCTCTGGTGCTCTGGCTGGTACTATCCCTGGCCTAGGGAGCACTTTGAATAAAACAAAACTGAATAGTGTCCCTGGGCAACATAGACCTTGAGAACAGATAGGAACCTTGCCAGGTAGCTCCCTTCAGAAGAGGAATTTGTAGATAAGAAAAATCAAGGTCTGAAACAGATCGTGCATGTGTTTCCGCCAGAGACAGAAAGGGGCTCTATTGTCCTCTAGGAGGTGTTTTTACCGGAGGATCAATCAGCTTGTTGGGGCTTCCGTGAGTGACATGACTCAGCATAAGGGTTTGGAGCAGCAAACTCATTATCAGTGAATTTTTTTCAGTTAAGTAGCCTGTTGAGACTGAAGGGCTGCTGTTGTTCAAAGCCTTCCTGGAACCAGCCTATTGGGACAGGCAAGGAGAATTCCTAAGAACTACAAAGACCAAAAAGAACTGCCCTGGCAAGAGAGCAGAATGCTGCCCCTTCCCGCTCCTCAGGAAGGCCCCCACTCCATCTTTTCAGTCAAGGCCTCTCACTTCTAATCCATGTTCCGCTTCTCCTTCCTCTTAAATTTTTATTGAGTTTAGTATTATTATGTGTGCCCTAATCCATGTTCCGCTTCTCCTTCCTCTTAAATTTTTATTGTGTGTAGTATTATGTTTGCTCTACTTTTTTCTTTCTTCTGTTCCTCCTTCTTCTGAGCCAGCTTACAAATTATGAATTTTAATAAGCCTGCTTCAAACGAAAAAGGTGTCAGATCTGTTCCCTGTCTTGTCATGTTAATGTAGAGAAGTGACTGGGAAAAGTAACAAATCCCAGAGCTCAGCCAAGGCAATTTACCCAAAATAAATCCTTCCCCTAGGATGGTTGGGGTAGAAATGAGGTGGTAAGCCAACTATCACATAAATCACAAGTAAACAGAGGACTTTAAACAAACAAACAAAAAAACCCCCACCCCAATCTTATTACTGCTACTGCAATTCTCTGAGGAGTCTAGTGAACTATATACTCTATGGTGAATCCATAGAGAAGATATTTCAATAAAATGCCACATTTCTGGGTTGAGGATCTAGCTCAGTTAATAGAGTACTTGCTGGCCAGGTGTGGTGGCGCACGCCTTTAATCCCAGCACTTGGGAGGCAGAGGTAGGAGGCGGATTTTTGTGAGTTCAAGGCCAGCCTGGTCTACAGAGTGAGTTCCAGGACAGCTGGGGCTACAGGGAGACCCTGTCTCAAAAAGACCCCCCCAAAATAGAGTACTTGCCTATATGGACAGAGCCCTGGGTTTGATCCCCAGCACCACATAAACCAGGCATGGTGGTACATGCTTAAAATTCCAGCACTTGGAAGATAGAGGCCGGAGACTAGATGGGGAGCTCAGTTCATCCTCAGCTACAGAGGGAGTTTGAGGTCAGCCTTGGATACAGGAAATCTTGTCTCAAAAAAAAAAAAAAAAGCCTCATAGCTCAAGCAGGGACCTGTGGGCACACCCCTCCACTTACTAAGCAATCAGTAGAAATACAAGGAGCACTGAGTTATTAAAACTCAGCAAGTCACATTCTAATCTAGCTTGCCATCTCTGGCCGTGTGACCTTGGTGAGCTCATTCTATTCAGAAGCTTCAGTTCCCACATCTGGAAAGAGGAATAGACATTGAAAGAATGTGGTGCTTCTCTGGGGCTCTGGTGGCTAGAATTCTGTCGTGAACATCAACTGTAGTTGGTCCCAGCTCCGGCCTACCTCTGCTCCATTGCACAAGCCTGTCCAAGTCTTATATCCTGGGCTCTCTACATGAAAGTGACCAGAATCCTGTCATCACTGTTAGGAGCAGCTGAGATATGGTGGACAGTTTTCCTTAGTTCCCAGGTCAGCTGGAAACAGAGGGATGGAAGAGGTCTTGTTGACAAAGAGAGATAAAGATTTTTATAGGGACTGTGGTCATTTCTCAGACTTCCAAGTTGGAAACCAGAGGGCCTTCCTGGGCTCTTTTAAAAATTATTCTGTTTATTATCTTTATTTTATGTGTATGAGTGTTTTGCCTATATGTAAGTGTACCAGGTGTGGGTAATGCCTTCAAAGCCAGAGAAGGAACGGTAGTTATGGACAGTTGTTGAGCACTGGGAACAGAACTCAGGTCCTCTGGAAGAACAGCGTGTTCTTAATTGCTGAACCATCCGTCCAGCCCTGCCAGGCTCTTGAGCCTTCTCTTCTTTCTCTTCCTATCTTCCCTGTCATGCAGTGTACACATTCCTGCTTCCATGTCTTCTTTCCTTCTGTCACCCCCGGTCTCTGTCTCTCTCTCTGTCTCTCTCTCTGTCTCTCTCTCTGTCTCTCTCTCTGTCTCTCTCTCTCTCTCTCTCTCTCTCTCTCTCCAGACTGACCTTGAACTTGCTATATAGCAGAAGATGACCTTGAACTTCTGAAACTCCTGCCTCTACCCTACCCAGTGTGGAGATTACAGGTATGCACCACGAAGTCTGGTTTATGCCTGGCTGGATGGAGCCAAGGGTTTCATGCATGTTAGGCAAACACTCTACCAACTGAGCTGCATCCTGTTTATTTCCTTATCCATCTTTCCTGTTGCCTAAATCAGACAAGAAACTGTAGAAGTTCTAAATGATGTTGGACAATCAGTAAGATTTGCTTTGATTATCAAGATGATGACACAGGTGTAAAAAGCATCTTGGTGTATGTAACCTAGTTATTCACGTCTTGATTGTCAGTTCTAACGGCTGTTCCAGGAATCCATTTTCTAGTTGAATTGAAATACTGTGGCTATTTAAAGTGTAGCTAGAGACTATGATCTTTGTATTTTTCTCTTTACTCTTCTTTTCCCCCTGATTTAAGGACACCATAGCCCATTATAAGATAGAGTTCATCGCTGAGGGCGGGGCCAGAAAGTTGGGAGAAACAAGCAGCTGGACCTCTTTGTCTAAGCTAGTTCCCACCCTTGTTCCAGTGCCTGTCTCTCAGATGCCAGGAAACTCTTTCAGAAGCAACAGAGCTTGGGAGTCCCTAGTCTTGTGTATTGCATTCCTCAGTCTCTGTGCCAGATGGAAGCACAGAGGACATCCCTGGAGAGGACACCCCTGAGATGGCTTCCTGTTGCCCTGCTGACTAAACCACAATGGTGACACCCTCTGGGTGCCACACTTGTGTGCTCACCCGGACTTACTTTAAATGTCTGAGTTCTCTCTTCTCCCCTCCTGGAACTCCACCCAGATGATGTAGAACACATCAGCATAATAGATGCTCTGGAAGACTGTGGTGGAGGCTGGAACGAGGTGAGGTCTGGATTGGAATTCCTTCTATTCTGGTGAGAACCTGTGGAGAGGTGAGTGGATGCCTCTTCCTCTTCTCACTACTAAGAAGGGGCCAGGTATCAGGGAGGTGTCTGCTCTCTTGTCCTCTTAACGGACGCTGTAGGCATACACTAAAACATGTCCTCTATGATGCAAGCAACTCAGCAAGAGACGATGCTTTTTTTTTTTTTTTTTTTTTTTTTCTTTTTGAGACCGGGTTCTCCTTTAGTCCCATCTGGCCTTGGAGCTCACTTTGTAGACCAGGCTGGCCTTGAATTCACAGAGATCCCCCTGCCTCTGCCTCCCAACTGCTAGGATTAAAGGCGTGCGCCACCACCGCCACCCCCCCCACCGCCTCCACCCCCCCACCGCCCCCACCCCCACGAGAGAGGATGCTTTTTAAAACATGACTCTCAAAGCTGGGCGTGGTGGTACACTCCTTTAATCCCAGCACTTGGAAGGCAGAGGCAGGCGGATCTCTGTGAGTTCAAGGCCACCTTGGTCTACAAAGTGAACTCTAGACCAGCTGGGACTAAAGGGAGACCCTGTCTCAAAAGACCAAAATGAACAAACAAACAAACATGACCCTCATGTGACTAGGTTCCTTTGGAGAAGGTAGAGGTTCTAACCTTTCCTGGTAACCCCTATTTTAAACATACAGTCTCCAATGAGTTGAGAATTAAATCTGGGGAGAACATCAAGGAGTATGGGGTACCACTCCAAAGAAGCTTTACCTTTTATGAGCTAGGGTTTTATTAAGGTAGTTTAGGGTGGCCTCAAGCTCAGAGTCCTCCTGCCTCAGCTTCTCAAGTGCTACAATTACAGGTCTTCGATCATACCTGGCTCAACACCACACAATTTAAAAAAGAATTCATTTTAGAGCTGTTATAGATTCACAATATTATTTTAGAAGATAGCACAGTGAATTTCCATATACCTCACACCTGGTTTTCACTATCATGAGTATCTTACATGGGTATGGTACATTTGTTACAGTTAGTGAACCAACAGTATTCCAGTATTAACTGAAAAGTTAATATTCATGTTTTAACTTTACATGTTCATACTTCTGCATACTACTTGAGAATGTATCTGTTTGAACATTAACAGTTTTCTTCTTATCAAGTCAAAATTCATATTTGGGGAATACAAACCACATTTAGCCCAGGCTCTGTGTTCTCCCCAGGGAAGTATCCAACCAGCTTGGGCAGCATGAATGTGTCACTGAAGATCAGCTCAGAATGGGATTTCACGAAGCCCATTCCACCACTGTGGAAACCCAGGAGACTCCCTTCATTTCTGAGCCTTGGCTTCCTCCTCTGGAGAGTGATAATAATAACAGCTGCCTGCACCCCAGAGCACTGTGAAGATCCACTGAGATCACATGCAGATGTGTGAAGTGTGATTTACATGTAAGAGATTTTATCCAGGCAAGGTCTGAGTCATGGGAGAGGGCCGGATGAGCTGGTACTTTGCATGTTCATCAACATTTTGAAGAAGGTCTGAATCAGCTGAAACTCAGAACGGAAATGGCTTCAACCCTGTGTCCTCGTTGCTGGCTTGCGCGTCACGGACGGGAGATAGAAATGAAACCCCTTTGTTGTTGTTGTTGCTGCTGCTGCTGTTGTTGTTGTTGTTTTGTTGCTGGGTTTACTTCTGGTCCGTGGCTCCCCTATGGGCTGCTTTCTGTCTGATGAAGAAGAAAAGGCAGATGATGGGGACGGTCCTATTTTCGTAAGAACCAGTTCTAGGTTTTTCTTTCCTAGCACGTGGTTGAGACATAGCCCCTCCCTCCAGAGCAGCCGCTAACCCAAGCAGCCCCAACTCTCAGAAGTCCCCATGGGTCTGGCCGCAGCCTTGCTGGTGAGGTCTGCCTTCAGCAGGAAGCTCAGCAGGCCCTCCCGGCCTCCCAGCTGAGAACGATTGTGCTGCTAGGCATGTGGCTTTTCCCTTTTCTCTTTTTTGCTGTAGACACCAGGAGGTCCACCCTGATCTAAGCTCGTGGGTCCAGGAGGGGATGGCCTCACTTGCTGCTTTCCTCTCTCCAAACCCTGGACTCTTTCTCCTGAATCTCAGCCTAGTACCTAGGGTATTATTACTCCAGATAATTTAATTCAAAATCAATACAGCTCAATCAATTACGTATTGAATGACTGGGTAATATGAAAAGACAAAGTTAAATTGAGTCTAATTCTTTCTCTTAGGAAGGTCACTGGTTATTGGAGCAGAAAGACAGAAGAGAGTTGTTCACTTGTTAGACAAGTTCTTACCACATTCTAGGTAATTTATGTTCTAGACTATTTCAAGATAGGCAGGATTTCTGCGTTCCGAAGCTTAGAGTTAACAGTAATTAGGAAATATACCAGTATATAATGATAAGCCTTAAGAATGCTGGGAAGGGCTGGAAATTTGGCTCAGAGGTTAAGAGCACCCAGCTGCTCTTGTAGAGGATCCAGGTTTGATTCCCAGCACCCAGAGGATCTGGTAGAGGATCCAGGTTTGATTCCCAGCACCAACATGGTGGCTAACAACCATCCATAACTCCAGTTCCAGGAGAATCCAACTCCTTCTTCTGACTCCACAGGCATTGCATGACATGGGTGCACTTACACACATGCAGGCAATACACTCATACACATAAAATAAAAGATATTTTTTAAAATCTAAGAGCATGTTAACAAGGGGCCAATACAGATAGGGTGAGGAAGCTGCATTTGAGGCAAGGATGGAAAGTGGGCTTACGCAGGGGAGTAGAGAAAAGGAAGAATATCAGACAGGAGAGACATAATGTGCTCACGCTATGGAACACATCCTGGTGTGTTGGGAGGACACAGGAGGTTCACCTCACTCAGGCTTGGCAAGTCAGAAGGCCAGATGCAGCCTGACTGTACACCTGTTTTCTTCCCCTTGGCCAGTGTTCTCACCCTGCCAGGATGTGTGCCAGGCTCTAATCTTGCAGGTCTCCCGTGTGTTTGCTACTACCCAGGCCACCACTGGATTCCACATTTGCTAATTCCAATGGCTCTGCTCCTAACCCTGCTGTGGGCTATAATCCTCCCCTCCAGTCCCAAGTTCTGGAACTTGGCCGACACCCAAGTCTAGGAGCCCTCTCTATGCCGTATTAACAGCTTTTCTCATGGCTGGGGACACGATAGCTGACCAGTCACTTAAGGAAGTTTATTTTGGCTCACAGTGGAGGGTGTAGTTCATTATGGTGGGGCAGGGGTAGTGGTGATAGCATGCAGGACCTTGAGGCAGCTGGTCACCCTACACCCACAGCCAAGAAAACAGAGGCGTGGGAGCTCAGCTCGATTTCTCTTCTTTTTCATTCAGTCCAGCACTCCAGCCCAGGGAACATTGTCATCCCTTCAGGATGAACCCTCTCTCCTCAGTTAAACCTCTCTGGAGCACCCTCATAGAACCAGAGGTGTGTCTCCTAGGTGATTCTGAATCTAGTTGACAGTGAAGATGAGCCATCACAGACAGATTAAGGATGATGGGTGGATAAGAAAAAATAGGAATCACCTATGATTCTTCAGTATTTAGACTCTACGAGCTGGGGACATAGGTCATTTGGTAAAGTGCTCTGCCACACAATCACAAGTCCTGAGTTTGATTCCGGGCACCCATGTAATATCCAAGTGCAGTGGCATGTGCCTATACTCTGGGGAGGCAGAGGCAGGAGGATCCATCCCTGGGTCTCACTGGCCTGCCAGGCTAGCTGAATTGGTGAGCTCTGGGTTCAATGAGAGCCTGTCTCAAAATAGAAGGTAGTAAATTAGACTCAAGAGACAGAGAAAGAGAGAGAGAGAAAGAGAGAGAGAGAGAGAGAGAGAGAGAGAGAGAACCAGATGGGTGGGAATAAGGGGAGGTATGAATAGGGATCTAAATTTGATCAAAATATATTGTATGAAAACTGCAAAAATTCAATAGAAATATCTTATACAAAATATGTGGTAGAGCATGATCAAGGAAGACACCTGATGTAGATCTCTGGGCTCTGTACATACACACATACACAAAGCCTCTATAGCTTCATACAAGGTATCTAAAATTCTCACAGGAACAAAAGATCCTGTTTCTTTCAAGCTCACTTTGAATAATTCCTGCTTTGTGCAATGTTTTCAATGTGTTGGGGGAAGATCCAGTTTGAATTAGGGGCTAGTTCTCAGCTAGTATTCCCCAGGGTACAACCTGGAAGTCATGGGATTCTTCTAACCCTGCCCCAAGAGGGAGCACCTCATGGCCCAGGCACATGACGCTAAGGTGGGACAGCAGCATATAAGGGCGCCAGTCTGGGGTTTGTGATTGGCTCTGAGAGATGACATCATTTTGCTTATAAAAGTGACTCACAGCAGGCAATAAATAAAATTCTCCATTACCATCATCACGGAATTCCCAGATCTGTTATTTTGTGTGTATACAGGCCAAAGCAGGCCTGGATTTCAAGTTTCAGTGGCTAATTGGTTAGATGGGGATCTAGCAGATCACTGACCTGGTAAGCTAGCAGGGGGTCGGACGGAGACTAATCAGGTCACCAACCTGTGGAGTGGATTGTGAGTGGGTGTAGACTGAAGATGGCCATCGGCCATCAGCCTGAAACTCCTGTCCAGAGACCAGCAGTTTTTGGGCACATGGGACAGCATGGCTAGATGGGAAGTGTTCAGCTTCCCAGGCTAAAGACCTGGGTTGGAAGTACCTCTCAGGTTGGGTTACGAAAGTGACCAACTGACCTGACCTCTGTGTTGAGGGGTCAGTTCCTCACAGTGGTCACTGTTCCCTTTTCTTTAGCAGGACTGCGCTGTACCTGCTCATAGCAAGAGAAGTTTCCTACAATGTGTCATACAGCCCCAAATTTCCTTGCCATTTTTGTTTGTGAAAAATTCTCCAAGAAATTCACTGTAGAAGTTCTGTGTGTGTGTGTGTGTGTGTGTGTGCATATTCATCATGTGGAGGCCAGAGGACGACTTCAAGGGTCTTCCTGTATCATTCTCCATCTTGTGTTTTTAGAGAGTCTCTCATTGAACCCAGAGCTCACTGATTGTCTGGACTGGCTAGGCAGCAAGTCCCAGAAATCTGCCTGTTTTTTCACCATCTAAGTGCTAGGGTTAAGGGTATGTATGTACTGCCAACACCTGGCCTTTTTAACATTTTTTTCTGTAGTGGGTGCAAATTCAGGTCTTTGTGGCAGGCGAGGACTTTGCCTACTGAACCATCTCTCCAGCCCCTAGAAGTCCTTTTTAACAAAATTATGTTGGATTTGGGCTGGTCAATCATAAGAGACCATCAAAATACCTCTATTAAAGGTATTTTGCGAGTATAATGTAAATCCAATCTAAAAACTGCTCAATTCTCTGGAAAGGAGACAGATGATGATCTAGCAATCAGATAACAGGGAGGTGTTGTGATCTTGATACTATTCATGTAAATACAGGATTTGCATCAGGCCAGCATTGCCTCATCTGATATTTGTCGGATTCTTAAGAAAAGTAAGCTTTGCTGGGCATGCCTTTAATCCTAGCACTCAGGAGGCAGAGGCAGGCGGATCTTTGTGAGTTCAAGGCCAGCCTGGTCTTCAGAGTGAGTTCCAGGACAGCTGGGGCTACAGGGAGACCCTGTCTCAAAAAGACCAAAAAAAAAAAAAAAAAAAAAAAAAAAAAAAAAAAAAAAAAAAAAAAAAAAAAAAAAAAAAAAAAAAAAAAAAACAAAAAAAAAAAAAAAAAAAAAAAACAAAAAAAAAAAAAAAAAAAAAAAAAAAGAAACAAAAAAAAAAAAAAAAACAAAAAAAAAAAAAAAAAAAAAAAAAACAAACAAAAAAAAAAAAAAAAAAACAAAAAAAAAAAAAAAAAAAAAAAAGAAAAAAAAAAAAAACAAAAAACAAAAAAAAAAAAGACAAAAAAAAAAAAAAAAGCGACAGAAAAAAAAAAAAAACCAAAAAAAAAAAAAAAAACAAAAACAAAAAAAAAAAAAAAAAAAAAAAAAAAAAAAAAAAAAAAAAAAAAAAAAAAAAAAAAAAAAAAAAAAAAAAAAAAAAAAAAAAATAGAAAAAGAAAGAACATAAAGAAGAAACAAATGAAAAGAACACAAAAAAAGAAAAGCGTGAGTCTTGGAGCTTACAATATATTTAAGAAGCCTCTGGATCAGTGGTTTCTAAAGGCTATATCTGAATTAGTAGAAAATTTGTTAATCACATAGATGTCTAGAACCTGCTTCTAATCTATCGAATTCAAATATCTGGCATTGGAACTGAAGAACCTTTCTTTCTAATAATCATCTGAGGCTGACATGCAGACATGTTTGGAATCTTCCAGCCCAGTTGAGCTTTCTCTCACAGTAGGATTCCACACCATGTCCATCTTACTCAAAGTGTGGTCCAAGGACCTACAGCCATGGAATCATTTGGAAGCTATTTAGAAATTCAGAATTAGGCCGGCGTGGTGGTGCACGCCTTTAATCCTAGCACTTGGGAGGCAGAGGCAGCGGCATCTTTGTGAGATGCTAAACGGCCAGCCTGTTTACAGAGTGAGTTCGAGACCTCTGGGACTACGGGAGACCCTGTCTCGAAAAGAAACAAAAAAAAAAAAAAAAAAAAAAAAAAGAACATTCAGAATCAGGGGGCCTGGAGAGATGACCGCAGTTAAAGAGCACTCTTGGGCCGGGTCTGTGTGGTGGCGGCGGACGCCTTATAATTCCTAGCACTTGGGGATGGACAGAGGCAGGCGTGATCTTTGTGAGTTCAAGCGCCAGCCTGGTCTACAGAGTGAGTTCCAGGGACAGTTGGGGCTACAGGGAGACCTGTCTCAAAAAGACAAAAAAAAAAAAAAAAAAAAAAAGAGCAAAAGCATCACTCTTGCAGAGACCCGGGTTCAATCCCCAGCACCCACATGGGCATGAGAACCGGATCTTTAACTCCATTCCAGGGAATCCGATACCCTTTTTGACCACTCCAGATCAATTTTCTCAACCTCACGATCTTGATTCACCAACCTACATCAGACAATACATTCATCCACGTAAAAAATAATAAACAAATAATAAAATAAAATATACATTAAAAAAGAATTCCGAAGGCAAACTTTATCTTGGCAATATTTGATCATATTAAAGTGACATATGGTCACCAAGTCACTGCGTGAACATTTCCTGGGGTGGAGAACTGATTGCTTTACTGGCAACTTGATTCATTGCTGGGAAGCTCTAGTGACTTATTGGACTCACCCTTCCTGGCTAAGAGTTGGAGGGGACAATTCTGTAGCCAGAAACTGCAGGTGGGAACTGATCATCTAGGCAAGAACTAATGGTAGTCTAGATTCCTTCCCCCCCTTTATTTCCTCTTCCCTTCCCTTCCTCCATCTTTGCCTTCCTCTCTTCTTTCCCAGCATACCACTTATGTAGCCTAGAACTTGAGATCTTTGTTCCTTGGCTTCTAGAGTTCTGGGATTACAGAAATGTATTACCATGGCTGGCTTGAACTCTTTATTATGGGGATGACTCTTCTGGAACTAAGTTAATAATATGCTTTAGACATTAGAAATAAAACATATGTATTACAATCTGTTTTCCTACGATGTACACCAAACTGTGTTTAAATTAGCCTTTATGAAAAACAATGTCCAGGGGCTGGAGAGATAATCGCCTAGCGGAAGTAAGAGCACTGACTGCTCTTGCAGAGGACCCGGGTTCGATCCCCAGCACCCACATGGCGGCTGAGAACTGTCTGTAACTCCAACTCCAGGAGAACTCCAATTCCAGGAGAACTCCAGTTTCAGGGGAATCTGACGCCCTTTTCTGACCTCCGAGGCATTGCACGACATGGGTGCAAAAACCTCATGCAGACAGTACCATTCATACACATACAAAAATAAATTTAAAAAAATGTAAAAAAAGAAAAACAATGTCCAACGTAATTAACTCTTTTTTTTTTTTTTTTTTTTTTTGTTTTTTTTTTTTTTTTGTTTTGAGACAGGGTCTCCTGTAGCCCCAGCTGTCCTGGAACTCACTCTGTAGACCAGGCTGGCCTTGAACTCACAAGATCCGCCTGCCTCTGCCTCCAAGTGCCGTAATTAACTCTTTTTTAAATTTTATTTATTTTGTATGTATGAATGTACTGTCTGCAGCAGGTTTGTGCACCCGGGAATACTTGCAATGCCGCAGGTCAGAAGAGGGTGTCGGATTCCCTTGAACTGGAGTTCTCCTGGAATTGGAGTTTCAGACGGTTCTCGGCCGCCATGTGGGTGCTGGAGGATCGAACCCGGGTCCTCTGTAAGAGAGTCGGCACTCTTAACCGTTAGGCCATCTTCCAGCCCCAATGTAATTAACTCTTACAAGCTAAGCCAAACACAGCTTTAATCTTCTACCATGTTTCCTATGGTGACTCTGTTTTGCCCCTGACTCAGAACAATGTATATGTGCGTGAGATATGGTAATTAGACCTAAGGCCACTACTGAAAGCAGCAATAATGTTGAAAACAACAAATCCCACACTAGTGTTGAAAACAGCTAATCCCACACTAGTGTCGGAAGTATGTGGGCTAAGGTTGTAACGTCTGCTTGCGGTTTTGTGTGCTGTTTTCAGTCGGTAGTAGGATCAGAAAAATAACTCCTTCCTTTGTAACTTTGGTTAAATATTCTTGGCAATAAAGTTCCTTATTCCTTTCCCATACCCCAACTGATAAGCTGTTCAATAGATAAAAGAAGATGCCCTTTGTTCCGGAGGACAGACCTCTGTGAGAGAAATCAGAACTCCTCAGAACAGATCAGGCCCTCTTAGTTAAATGACCCAAGAGGCAGTTTTCTTTCTTTCTTTTCTCTTTCCTTTCTTTCTTTCTTTCTTTCTTTCTTTCTTTCTTTCTTTCGTTCTTTCTTTCTTTACTTTCTTTCTTTCTTCCTTCTTTCTTTCTTCCTCTTTTCTTCATTTTTTTTTTTTTTTCTTTTTTTCCTTTTTTTTTTTTTTTTTTTTTTTTTTTTTTTTTTATGTGTATGAGTGTTTTGCCTGCATGTGTTGTTGTGCGCCATGTGCATGCCTATGGGTAGGGCCATGGAGGCCAGAAGAGGGCATCAGATCCCTGAAACTGGAGGCATGGATGGTTCTTAACTGCCATGTGGGTGCCTGGAACTGAACCCAGGTCCTCTGCAAGAACAGCCAATGCTCTTACCACTGAGCCATCTCTCTAGCACTCATCTTAACTATTTTTTTCAGTATTGTGAAGAGTATTAACATTATTGTACAACTAATATTTGTTCCATATTTTAATCATCCTAGATTTAAAAAATAAAACACAAGAGTCCAAACACATTGCTGCATTTTTCATAATAGCCGGAAATTGGAAACAACATAGATGCCCATCACAACTGATGAATGGATTATGAAGGTGTGGTACATTTCACATTATTACAGTCTTTTAAAAATTAAAATTATGAAATTCACAGGTCAATAGCTAGAACTGTAAACAATCATCCTGAGTGAGATTATGCGTCTTCAACTCTCAAAAGAAGTTCCTTCTCTGGAGCAGATGGTGATTAACACAGAAACTCACCATTGGCTACATGCAGAGAATAGGAAGTGGCTGCAGAGTAGCTTCTCCTTGAATAGAAACACCTAATCAAATTTCTGCTTCCCAAGGCTCAGAGATTATTGTAGAAGGGGGGCCAGAAAGAGCCAGAGGTGGAGTATAACCACAAGGAAACAGAACTATCCAGAAAGCTGGTCAGTTACTCAACGAACTCACAGCAATGGGGACAGCATGTGCAAGTCCATGTGAGTCAAACCAAAGAGATCCCAGCACAGACATGGGGAAGAAACTCTACCTAAGGAAATAGTGGCAACTAATGGGCTGCTGGGAGGGAGGAGCAGTTCTTTAAAGGATGTGACTCTTGGTAAGTTTTAACCAGGGCCTAGTGATGGCACCCACTGAAGGACATTTGGGGCACAAAGAAATAGAACTTCCTCGTCTCTCTCTTCTCTCTCTGTCTCTCTCATCATAATATATATATATATATATTATATTATATATATATACAGCAGAAGACGATTCAGGTTGACTTCTGGCTCTGTACTCTTGCAGTTTTCTGTTTTGCCTCTAATAAGTTTTTGCGCTTCATTCAATCCCATGCTCCCTTTGGGGCAAGATGGCAGACCTCTATGTTCAGAGAAGACAAAGAGTCTCTTAAAGAGAAATAATAGCTTTCCCCCAATTTGGCCTTTTCTCACATCTTAGGGCTAAATATGATCATATACCTGTTACTTTGATTGGCAAAAAAGATTCTGAGGACCATTATATATGATTTTATAAAGATTACATTGGCTTCAAATATGGAGTAGATTTGGAAAAAAGACAATATTGGAATCAGAAGATCAGGTGGGAAACTAATCATCTATGTGAGAATACATGGAAAACAGCTAGTGACAGCATGGTTCTGGAGGTGCGGAAAGCTGGAAAGATTCAAAGACATTTCTTGTTCATATTGTATTTACTATTTTTATTTATGTGTTGATGGTCATTGCCTGCGTATATAAGTGCACCCATGTCATGCAGGGCCTGTGCAGAGTCAGAGAGAGGGCGCTGTCCGCCTGGAACTTGAGTATCAGGCACTTGTCTAGTCCCATGTGGGGGTGATGGATTCAAAACCCAAGTCCTCTGGCAAGAACAGCTCAGTGCTTAACCACTGAATCATCTCTCCAGCCCGTCCAAAGACATTTCTATGATGGACACTATTCCATTTCTTCTGTTCAATCAAATAGAAATATTTATTCCCTTCTACTTACCTGAAGACGAAACATTAGAGCATTGTGGCCCTATGTGAATTTACCTTGCCTCCGTGGGAGAGTCAATTGCTGGTTTCCCTCAGGTTATTGTTTTAAATTTTCACATAAACTATAACCCCTAGTAACCAACCACACAAAGCAACAACAATAACAAATATAGGGAACTCCACGGAAGGAGTTGGAAGAGGAGGGAGAGTGAGGGGAGACGGGTCTGGGAACATAGAGCCATTGCTGGTTACCTTGGAGACTCAGGGCCAAGAAACAAGGCATTTCGGCTCCCATGCAGNCTTTAACCCTCGCCCTTGGGAGGCAGAGGCAGGCGGATCTCTTTGTGAGTTTCAACGCCAGCCTGGTCTACAGAGTGAGTTTCCAGGGACAGTTTGGGCTACGGGAGACCCTGTCTCAAAAAAGACAAAAAAAAAAAAAAAAAAAAAAAGAGCAAAAGAGCATCTTGCAGAAGGACCCGGGTTCAATCCCCATGCCCACAATGGGCTGGAACCATCTTTAACTCCAGTTTCCAGGGAACTCGAACACTTTTCTGGACCTACGAGGCATTTGCCGCAACCACAGGTCTGCACCAACCTACATGCAGACAATACATTCATCCACGTAAAAATAAAATCAAACAAATAATAAAATAAAATATACAGTTAAAAAAAAGAATTCCGAACAGAGAACTTTATCTTGGCAATATTTGATCATATTAAAGTGACATATGGTCACCAAGTCACTGCGTGAACATTTCCTGGGGTGGAGAACTGATTGCTTTACTGGCAACTTGATTCATTGCTGGGAAGCTCTAGTGACTTATTGGACTCACCCTTCCTGGCTAAGAGTTGGAGGGGACAATTCTGTAGCCAGAAACTGCAGGTGGGAACTGATCATCTAGGCAAGAAAATAATGGTGTTCTAGATCTTCCCCCCCCTTTATTTCCTCTTTTCCCTTCCCTTCCTCATCTTTTGCCTTCCTACTCTTCTTTCCCAGCATACCATTATTGTATAGCCTAGAACTTGAGATCTTTGTTCCTTGGCTTCTAGAGTTCTGGGATTACAGAAATGTATTACCATGGCTGGCTTGAACTCTTTATTATGGGGATGACTCTTCTGGAACTAAGTTAATAATATGCTTTGAGTCATTTAGAAATATGTATTCAATCTGTTTTCCTACTGTACACCAAACTTGTTTAAATTAGCCTTTATGAAAAACAATGTCCAGGGGCTGGAGAGATAATCGCCTAGCGGTTAAGAGCACTGACTGCTCTTGCAGAGGACCCGGGTTCGATCCCCAGCACCCACATGGCGGCTGAGAACTGTCTGTAACTCCAACTCCAGGAGAACTCCAATTCCAGAGGAACTCCAGTTTTCAGGGGAATCTGTACCCCTTTCTGACCTTCCGAGGCATTGCACGACCTGGGTGCAAAAACCGCATGCAGACAGTACCATTCATACACATACAAAAATAATTTAAAAAAATGTAAAAAAAAAGAAAAACAATGTCCAACGTAATTAACTCTTTTTTTTTTTTTTTTTTTTTTTTTTGTTTTTTTTTTTTTTGTCTTTTTGAGACAGGGTCTCCCTGTAGCCCCAGCTGTCCTGGAACTCACTCTGTAGACCAGGCTGGCCTTGAACTCACAAAGATCCGCCTGCCTCTGCCTCCCAAGTGCCGTAATTAACTCTTTTTTAAATTTTATTTATTTCTGTATGTGTATGAATGTACTGTCTGCATGCAGGTTTGTGCACCCGCGTCTTGCAATGCTGCGCAGGTCAGAAGAGGGTGTCGGATTCCCCTTGAACTGGAGTTCTCCTGGAATTGGAGTTTCAGACGGTTCTCGGCCGCCATGTGGGTGCTGGAGGATCGAACCCGGGTCCTCTGTAAGAGAGGTCGGCACTCTTAACCGTTAGGCCATCTCTCCAGCCCCAATGTAATTAACTCTTACAAGCTAAGCCAAACACAGCTTTAATCTTCTACCATGTTTCCTATGGTGACTCTGTTTTGCCCCTGACTCAGAACAATGTATATGTGCCTGAGATATGGTAATTAGACCTAAGGCCACTACTGAAAGCAGCAATAATGTTGAAAACAACAAATCCCACACTAGTGTTGAAAACAGCTAATCCCACACTAGTGTCGGAAGTATGTGGGCTAAGGTTGTAACGTCTGCTTGCGGTTTTGTGTGCTGTTTTCAGTCGGTAGTAGGATCAGAAAAATAACTCCTTCCTTTGTAAACTTTGGTTAAATATTCTTGGCAATAAAGTTCCTTATTCCTTTCCCATACCCCAACTGATAAGCTGTTCAATAGATAAAAGAAGATGCCCTTTGTTCCGGAGGACAGACCTCTGTGAGAGAAATCAGAACTCCTCAGAACAGATCAGGCCCTCTTAGTTAAATGACCCAAGAGGCAGTTTTCTTTCTTTTCTTTCTCTTTCTTTCTTTCTTTCTTTCTTTCTTTCTTTCTTTCTTTCTTTCTTTCTTTCTTTCTTTCTTTCTTTCCTTCTTTCTTTTTCTTTCTTTCTTCCTTCCTTCCTTCCTTCCTTCCATCCTTCTTTCTTTTTTATAGTGTTTTAAAGATTTATTTATTTCTATTTTATGTGTATGAGTGTTTTGCCTGCATGTGTGTCTGTGCGCCATGTGCATGCCTAGGGCCCATGGAGGCCAGAAGAGGGCATCAGATTCCCTGAAACTGGAGGCATGGATGGTTGTTAACTGCCATGTGGGTGCCTGGAACTGAACCCAGGTCCTCTGCAAGAACAGCCAATGCTCTTAACCACTGAGCCATCTCTCTAGCACTCATCTTAACTATTTTTTTTCAGTATTGTGAAGAGTATTAACATTATTGTACAACTAATATTTGTTCCATATTTTTAATCATCCTAGATTTAAAAAATAAAACACAAGAGTCCAAACACATTGCTGCATTTTTCATAATAGCCGGAAATTGGAAACAACATAGATGCCCATCAACTGATGAATGGATTATGAAGGTGTGGTACATTTCACATTATTAAGCTCTTTTAAAAATTAAAATTATGAAATTCACAGGTCAATAGCTAGAACTGTAAACAATCATCCTGAGTGAGATTATTGCGTCTTTCAACTCTCACCAAAGAAGGTTCCTTCTCTGGAGCAGATGGTGATTAACACAGAAACTCACCATTGGCTAACATGCAGAGAATAGGAGGCTGCAGAGTGCTTCTCCTTGAATAGAACACCTAGATCAAATTTCTGCTTCCCAAGGCTCAGAGATTATTGTAGAAGGGGGGCCAGAAAGAGCCAGAGGTGGAGTATAACCACAAGGAAACAGAACTATCCAGAAAGCTGGTCAGTTACTCATACGAACTCACAGCAATGGGGACAGCATGTGCAAGTCCATGTGAGCTCAACCAAAGAAGATCCCAGCACAGACATGGGGAAGAAACTCTACCTAAGGAAATAGTGGCAATGAATGGCTGCTGGGAGGGAGAGACAGTCTTTTTCAAGGATGTGACTCTTGGTAGTTTAACCAGGCTCTAGTGGATGGACCCACACTGAAGGACATTTAGGGGCAGAAATTAGACTCTCTCTCTCTCTCTCTCTCTCTCTCTCTCTCTCTCTATATATAATATGATTCTATTATATATAATATACACAGACAGGACAGATTTCAGGGTTGACTTCTGGCTCTGTACTCTGCAGTTCTTCTGGTTTTGCCTTCTATAAGTTTTGCGCTTCATTCAATCCCATGCTCCCTTTGGGGCAAGATGGCAGACCTCTATGTTCAGAGAAGACAAAGAGTCTCTTAAAGAGAAATAATAGCTTTCCCCCAATTCTGGCCTTTTCTCACATCTTATGGGCTAAAATGGATCATATACCTGTTACTTGATTGGCAAAAAGATTCTGAGGACCATTATATTATGATTTTATAAAGATTACATTGGCTTCAATATGAGTAAGATTTGGAAAAGACAATATTGGAATCAGAAAGATCAGGTGGGAACTCATCATCTATGTGAGAACTAATGGAAAAAGCTAGTGACAGATGGTTCTGGAGGTGGAAAGCTGGAAAAGATTCCAAAGACATTTCTTTTTTAATATTTTATTTACTATTTTTATTTTATGTGTATGAGTATATTGCCTGCATGTATATAAGTGCACCCATGTCATGCAGTGCCTGTGAACGTCAGAAGAGGGCGCTGGATCCCCTGGAACTTGAGTTATAGGCACTTGTTAGTCACCATGTGGGTGCTGGTATTCAAACCCAAGTCCTCTGCAAGAGCAGCTAGTGCTTAACCACTGAATCATCTCTCCAGCCCGTCCAAAGACATTTCTATGATGGAACTATTCCAGTTTCTTCTGTTCAACAAATAGAAATATTTATTCCCTTCTATTCTTCCTGAAGAGAACAATTAGAGCATTGTGCCCTATGTTGAATTTACCTTGCCTCCTGGGAGAGTCACATGCTGGTTTCCCTAAGGTTATTGTTTAAATTTTCAAATAAACTATAAACCTAGTAACCAACCAACAAAGCAACAACAATAACAAATATTAGGGAACTCCACTGAAGGATTGGAGAGGAGGGAGAGTGAGGGGAGACGGGTCTGGGAACATAGAGCCATTGCTGGTTACCTTGGAGACTCAGGGCCAAGAAACAAGGCATTTCGGCTCCCATGCAGCCTTCTGGGTAGAGCCTCTGATGGGGTTGCATATTGATATCTGGGAGAGCGCTAAGAGCTGTGATCGCTGGATGACCCAGAAGACAGACAGTAGTGAACACAGGGCTCGTTCATCCTTGAGCTTGGATCATGACCATCTCAGCATGAACCACCAAATAATAGGGGGGCCCTGACCAGAGCATAGGTTCACTACCTTGAGCCCAGGAAGTGGGAAAGATCACAGTAATGACTGGCATGGGGCATCTTATCAGCTTTGATGAGTGGGAGCTTGAAACCAGATTTGATTGAATACAAATAATTATGTTTTCAGTTATAAAGTAGTTGAGAAATGTAATGTGCACCAATGCCTCACCACTCAGCTCTGTATTGGTTGTTTCCTCTGCCTGTTATCTATCTATCTATCTATCTATCTATCTATCTATCTATCTATCATCTCTCTATCAATCATCTATCTATGTATCATCTGTCTATGTATCATCTATTTATGTATCATCTATCTACGTATCATCCATCTATCTATTATCTATCTATCTATCCATCCATCATCTATCTATCATCTATCATCTATGTATCATCTATCCACATATCATCCATCTCTATATATATTACCTGTCTATCCGCCATCTATCTATCTATCTATCTATCTATCTATCTATCTATCTATCTTCTAAGTATCATCTATAATCTATCTATGTATCATCTATTTACGTATCATCCTGCGCTGCCCAGTGGCATGAATCATCGGAGGCGGACTGGGAATGAATCACTCATCTAACTTATTCTTTGTAGTTTCTTTTAATGGTACCATTTCCTTTTAACTTTTATAATTCCTAATGCTACTAACAAGTGCATGCAATTACTAACACTACTAACAAGTAATGCTACTAACAACAATAGCCTAGAGACCAAGAATATTTATACCAGTAATGAGCCAATCAGCAGCTTCGCGTCTATAGATACAGTTCCTTATGTAAGAAGTTTTGTGGGGGCTGGAGAGATGGCCTAGCGGTTAAGAGCGCCGACCGCTCTTGCAGAGGACCCGGGTTTGATCCCCAGCACCCACATGGCGGCTGAGAACCGTCTGTAACTCCAATTCCAGGAGAACTCCAGTTCCAGGGGATTCCGAGACCCTCTTCTGACCTCCACGGCATTGCACGACATGGGTGCACAGACCTACACGCAAAACAGTACATTCATACACATAAATAAATAAAAAAATAAAATAAAAAAAAAGAAGTTTTGTGTTCATAGATACAATTTCTTATGTAAGATATTCTGTTCATGAAGTTGGCAAGGTAACATAACATATCATCTTAAAAGTTACTGAAGTATGCGCACTGTGTTCTTCAGCCAGCGCCTTTTGGTTGCAGACCAAGTGCCATTTCTCTTCAGCCTGTCACTTCAGGCACTCTTTGTCTCCCACATCATCCATCTCTCTATCACCTATCTATCTGTCATCTATCTATCATCTAAGTATCATCTATAATCTATCTATGTATCATCTATTTACGTATCATCCATCTCTATTATCTATCCATCATCTATCGATCTATCTATCATCTATCTTTCTAATTATCATCTATCTATGTGAATCTATCTATATCTATCTATCATCTATCCATCACCTATCTATCTATCTATCTATCTATCTATCTATCTATCATCTATCTACATATCATCCATCTCTCTATCTATTGTCTATCTATCTATCTGTCTCTCTATCTATCTATCTATCTATCTATCTATCTATCTATCTATCTATCTATCTATCAATTGCTCCCTCACCACCTTCAGTTGGTTTATTATTTAAATTACAAAGTCTCCATGAGAATTTCCTCAGTTCCTTCTTCAAACTTTTCAAACTCTTTTCTTCCCATAATTCTTATTATGCATCCTTGTTTATTTTTCCTTATGGTACTGTCCACACTGCACTGTAGTATGCTTTACCTTTTCTTTTTTCTTTTTGGTCTTTTTGAGACAGGGTCTCCCTGTAGCCCCAGCTGGCCTGGAACTCACTCTGTAGACCAGGTTGGCCTTGAACTTACAGAGATTTGCCCACTTCTTCCTCCCAAGTGCTTGGATCAAAGGTGTGTGCCACCATGCCTGGCATGTTTTACCTTTTCATTTGTAATATCAAATCATGTAAATTCTGTGAAGATGGAGACTGTTTAGTATACTACATGTCCCAAGACTATCAATCAACAAATGTTTGTTGATGGACTAATTAACAAATCATGGGACAAACTCATAAGACATTTTATGCCCTAGACATGATTACTGACAAGTGTCACACACAACAATTTATTTCACCACCAAATTTCAACTCCAGTAGCTGGATCCAAAGGCTTCTTTTTAAAACTTGGACAGAAAAATATTGTTTATATATAAACATAGAATTTCAAAAGATCACTGATAATTTAGAGAAAGTCTATGGGAATATATTGAGCTTGAACTTGAAAGAATTCTACGTGGGGAAAAAGCTACAGGGACTAGAAAAGGAGATGACTAACTTTTTAGAATTTATTGAAAAAAATGAATGTCTTTGCAATTTCCAGAGAAGTACAAAGAAAGGGGGGAATCACTTGAAAGTCTGGGTACTTCTTTTTTTTTTTAACTTTTTTTTTTAATTATTTTTTTTATTTATTTCGTTTGTGTATGAATGTACTGTCTGCATGCAGGTGTGTGCACCCGTGTCGTGCAATGCCGCGGAGGTCAGAAGAGGGTGTCGGATTCCCCTGGAACTGGAGTTCTCCTGGAATTGGAGTTTCAGACGGTTCTCAGCCGCCATGTGGGTGCTGGGGATCGAACCTGGGTCCTCTGTAAGAGCGGTCGGCGCTCTTAACCGCTAGGCCATCTCTCCAGCCCAAGTCTGGGTACTTCTAAGAAAAATTGGCAGCAGCCCTCTTTGGAAGGGGAGGGGACATAGGAGCAAATTTCATGGAAGGCGGACTTTTTGGACTGTTCTGCTGCCCCTGGTCCTGACATGTTCATGGAAATCTGGACCAACCTGTTGTGACACACTGCAGGGGGAGTGGAGCTTCTCGAGAAGACAGTGATTAATGCCCAGAAGCTCAGCACATTTCTTGAGAAGAAGTCTTTTTGACCTCTCTGGAGCAGATGAGCAAATTGCTGCAGAGACGGAGCTTCTGTGGTGGGTTAGTCGTGATATGCTCCTGTGACCTCGCTTGTGTTATCTAGCACCATACTGTTTGGAAGGGGACTGGAAGACATGACGTCACTCACTCTTGGCTCTTGGGTAAGCTGACCTGATGGATTAGCTACTTTTGAGTAGCTGTGACCAAAATGCCCACAAGGACAACTAAAGGAAGGAAAACCTTTTTTTCTCATGGCTTCAGAGGAGGGTGTGGCAGAGCACCTGAGCACATGATGGCAAAGCAGATCAGAGCAATGTCCAATATAAGGAAGGGGCTGAGGCAATACAGCCCCTAAGGACACAGCCAGTGTTTAACTTTCTCCAACCAGGCCCCACTTCCCAAAAATTTGTTTAAAATTTGAATCTATAAGTGGATTAAAACATTCCTTGGGGCAGAGCCCTCAATAACTCAGATTTTTTAAACCTACACAGACACAATGAAGGAAAGGTTTACTAATCTCCGAGGCATTGCTCAATCTAACCAAGTTGAAAATTGAGATTAACCATCATCCTGGGTTTAATATTTCTCCTACCCATTCACTATTTCCCGGAGTCATTTCCCTTAAAATATCCTTGTAGCAGATGCTGTTACTGTCTCTGCAAGTCTTCTTTTCCAACCCTGAGCTTGCTAATGCTAACCCATAATACGATTGTCCTTGGCTGATGGGTGCTACCCCACCAAGAGGTGTCTAAGAACTTCGACTCTGCTTCTGTGAAATCAATAAATTCTCCAGGGAGCCCTGAGTCCAATATGGTGGAGAATGGTATCTAGAAATCTAGGTCTGGGTACTAAGGTGTGCTCATTTCCATTGGGAAATGACTGCTTCTTGGTTTTCTCAATGGACAGAACTAGAAAATACATGTATGTATACTGATTCATGAATACATGTATATAGCTATACTGAATTATATTATATTCTGAACCTGTCTTTATTTTTTTTAATTTTATTTATTTATTTATTTTATGTGTATGAATATACTGTCTGCATGTAGGTTTGTGCACCCGTGTCACGCAATGCCGCGGAGGTCAGAAGAGGGTGTCAGATTCCCAAGAAACTGGAGTTCTCCTGGAATTGGAGTTACGGACGGTTCTCAGTCGCCATGTGGGTGCTGGGGATTGAACGTGGGTCTTCTGCAAGAGCAGTTGGTGCTCTTAACCACTAGGCCATCTCTCCAGGCCTGAACCTGTCTTTATACATACTTTAGAGAATGCCATGAAGTTTTATTCCTAAGCCTAAAATTCAAACTCTAAAAAAGTTGCTAACCTAGATTTGCTGGAAAAAAATAGTAAATAGAGTTGAGCATTGGCAGGCAATTTGTTTTGTGTTTATTGCAGTTTTCTGTCAAAATACTTTTCCAAAGTTTCTTAGTTCCTTCAGTTTTCTTCGGTCCTTTCTGTGTGGCTGTATTCATTTGTATATATAAACATAGAATTTCAAAATATCACTGATAATTTAGAGAAAGTCTACGGGAATGTATTGAGCTTGAACTTGAAAGAATTTTACGTGGGGAAAAAGCTACAGGGACTAGGAAAGGAGATGACTAACTTTTTAGAATTTATTGAAGAAATGAATGTCTTTGCAATTTCCAGGGAAGTACAAAGAAAGGGGGGATTCTAAGCTATGTGTGATATGTGCCTTATCATCAGGGTTTGCATTCTGATTTAAGTACCCCTCAACACCCGATAAATAGCTGAAAATACACATGCAGTAGAATTCACTCATTGTGCTAGAACCCTTGTGAGGTAATTAAATCATAAAAAAATTCCATCATTGTGATACATATTTCTATAGGTTTGAACAAACGCAATGATTTGTGTGCCCTCACCACCACCGATCTGCATAGGGCAGTCCTGCTACTCCCCAGATTCCCTCAAGCTGCCCTTTATAGTCAGTCCCTATGCCCAGACCTAATTCCAAACACCCACTGATCTTCCCATCTGTATGTTCTTTCTGTAAAGTGTCATATAAAAGATATCATACAATATATAGTCTTTTGTCCATCTGTTTATTTAGAATGATGCTATCTAGATCCATCCATGGTTTGTTTTATCATGCTTCTGTGTTTTGTTTTATTATGGAGAACTATCCCGTTCACTTCTTTAAGCATTTACATGTTGATGGGCATTAGGGCTGGTTCTCTTTTTTACTATTATGAAAAAAGTTTTTCTGTATGTTCATAGTCATTTCTCTGATTAAACAGAAGTGGAGTGCTATTTCATATGGTATGTAAACGTTCTTTTTTAAAATTTAATTTTTATTTATTTTTTAAGGGATTCACAATATAAGAGCACAGTCGTTTTCAGATCACATTAACATTGCTCAGTTTGCCATACAATTAGGTAATTGGCGCTAGCATCCACAGATGAGGGATACCATTCGTCATTTGTTTTTCTGGGACTGTGTTACTTCACTCAGCATGATGTCTTCCAGTTCCATCCATTTACCTGCAAAGCTCATGATCTCATCTTTCTTTACCGCTGCATAGAACTCCATTGTGTAGATGCACCACATTTTCTCTATCTACCCGTCAGTTGAGGGGGACTTGGGTTGGTGTAAATGTTCTGCTTTCTAAGAAAATTTCTGGTTTTCAAAAGAGGCTGTATTATTTAGCATTCTGACCAATAATGTCTTAATAAACAATAAAGTATTGCCTAGCTTCTATATTTTAGCCATTGTAATAGGTGTATAGTAATATCTTATTATTGTTTTAAAAGTATCAAAATCACATAATTAATGAAGTGGGATTCTTCCATTCTAAGACAATGGAAAAAATAAACAGATTATATTCATAAAGGAAACACCAGTAAGTTGCAAGATGTGTACAAAGAAGAGCAATTATGGTTCAGTAGCACAGCCCAAATTGCTGATTATGAACAGATTCTAAAACACTCACACAGTTCCCTCTTTAAGGGTCACGATTCATAGGTTTTCTGAGATATTAATCACAATTTACAAAGAAGATTTCTTTTTCTTTCTTTTTTTTTTTTCTTTTTTGGTCTTTTTGAGACAGGGTCTCCCTTTAGTCCCAGCTGTCCCAAAGCTTGCTCTATAGACCAGGCTGGCCTTGAACTCACAGAGGTCCACATGCCTCTGCCTCCCATGTGCTGGGACTAAAGGCATGAACCAGCATGCCTAGCTACAAAGAAGATTTCTTATAAATTTAGTTGTAAATCTGTAACCTAAAACTGAAGAAAACGCCTCTAAATGACAGGATCCTGTGGTTGAAGAGATGGCTCAGTGGTTAAGAGCGCTTGCTGCTCTTGCAGAGACCTGGGTTCAGTTCCCAGCATTCACAGGGTGGCTAACAACCATCCTTAACTCTAGTTCCAGGCGATCTGATTCCCTCTTTTGGCCTCCTTGAGCATTGCATATATATGGTGCACTTACATACATATAGGCAAAAACCTCACACACAAAAAATAATAAATAAGTCATTTAAATTACAGGATTCTAAGCTATGTGTGATTTAGGAGAAAAATATACCTAATGTATAAAAATATATATCATACTTTGTGTGATTTAAGGAGAAAAATATACTTAATGTATAACTGTTCAAGTTTTAGGTTTTTCTCTCTCTCTCTTTTTTTTTTTTTTTTTTTTTTTTTTTTTTTGGACTTTTTGGGACAGGATCTCTCTATAGCCCCAGCTGTCCTGGAACTCACTATGTAGTAGGCTGGCCTTAAACTCACAGAGCTCTCTCTGCCTCTGCCTCTGCCTCCTGAGTGCTGGGATTAAAGTCTTGAGCCACCATGGCAGGCAAAGTTTTAGATTTTGATATTTAAATTCTCCTACAAGCTGTTGAGTATGAATAAACCTTTCCTTTCTGTTTAGGCTTCTGGCCGAGAATGAAAGCAGGGACCTGTAGCTAAGAAATTCTTCACGTGGTTTTATATGAACATCTGCAGAGTGGAAGGACTTTTTCTTTAGAGTCCAAAGACAGAAGAATCAGAATGGATCTGCTGATCGTCCAGCTATAGCTCGAATGTTGCCATAAACTTCTGATGGAGAATTCCCTAGGATGAGTTTGTGAATGGCATTGCTCACCATCTTGCTGTTTTGGAAAGAGCTAAGGATGTGAACTTTCACATCAGCCAAACAATCTGGGTCCTGTGTCACATTCTCCATAGTGAATTTTGTTTTTCCTCCTTTGCCAGCAATTCTTCCTATAGCCCTTGACAGATAATCTTCTGTTAAGGCCTTAACACCTGCAATTTCAAAAGAATCTAGGAAGAGGTCATGGAGCCTGATAAGGGCAAGTGTTTCCTCCACCTGAAACCCAGGAACGAAGGCTCTCCTCAGAGCACTGACATCCTTAATGTCTTTACAAGTCCCGATGTCTATGTTCCTTAACTTTTAGTAAAAGTAAAGTGAATCTGAAGTCCCAAATGTTCTGCAACAGAAGTAAATATATTCATCCAATTTTGTTTGGCATGTATGTTACCTGAGATTGGAATTTTCCTTCTTTCTTCCTTCTCACTCAGGAGTCTGTCCCCAGAGAGCTTCCAAAAGACTGGTCTCTTTGCTGGTCAGTTCTTCTCCATATCCATGTACCCATATCCTCATTCCTCCCCAGGCTGTCATTTCTTGCACACCCTGCCACTGTTGTGGGTGACCCTGGTGAAGCTGTCTTCCACCCCAGCACTCTGCCTTTCCATTTCTGCCATGTCCAGACCCAATCTTTCCGTCTTTTTAATATTTAATCTCTTGATGATAAGTGATATTTTGCATCTTTTTGCAAGCTTGTTGCCCTTCACGTGTCTTTGTTGAATATGTCATCCCACTGTTTTCTGTTGTCTACCATTTCTGGTGAGAAATAAGCTGCAGGTCTTGCTGAGACTCCCTCAGCACAGGGGTTCGCTCTTGCTGCTTTCCAGGTTCTTTCTTGGCCTTTTAAAAATTATGATGAGTTTGCACATGTATTCTTTGAGTTTATTTAACTTGGGATTTGTTGAAATTTTGGATGTATAGATTAACAGTTTTAATAAAATTTGGGGAACTTTAGTATTTATTTATTTATTTATTTGTTTGTTTGTTTGCTTGTTTATTTATTTTGGTCTTTTTGAGACAGAGTCTCCGGCCTGGAACTTACTATGTAGACCAGGCTGGCCTTGAACTCAGAGATCTGCCTGCATCTGCCTCCCTAGTGCTGGGATTAAAAGGCGTTCACCACCACGTCCTGCCCTTGATTATTATTTTTATTTTCTGTGTATGAGTGTATTGCTTGCATCTGTGTAAGTGCACCCTTGTCATTCAGTGCCCACAGACATCTGAAGAGGGTGTTGGATCTTTTGGAACTGGAGTTATGGACAGTTGTTAGCTGCCATGTGGGTGCTGGAAACTGAACCTGGGTCCTCTACAAGAGCAGCCAGTGCTCTTAATCACTGAGCCATCTCTCCAGCCCCTTTAGCTATTATTATTATTATTATTATTATTATTATTATTATTGTTTTGTCTTTTTGAGACAGGGTCTCCCTGTAGCCCCATCTGGCCTGGAACTCAATATGTAGACCAGGCTAGCCTTGAAATCAGAGAGATCTGCCTGCCTCTGCCTCCCAAGTGCTGGGATTAAAGGCGTACCCTACCAGGCCTTAAACCATTATTTTTATTTTGGGGGGGTGTCTTTTGTGAGACAGGGTCTCCCTGTAGCCCCAGATGTCCTCGAACTCACTCTGTAGACCAGGCTGGCCTTGAACTCACAAAGATCTGCCTGCCTCTGCCTCTCAAGTGCTAGGATTAAAGGTGAGCACCACCACACCTAGCTTAAGCCATTATTTTTAATGATGTTCTTTCTGATCCCCTTTTCTCTCCTTTAAAAAAATGTTTGAATGCTCAGTTATATGTTACAGGTTTGTAAGGCTTTGCTCACTTTTATTCATTCATCTTTTTTTTTTTTCATTAGTTGGAATGGGCTATCTCAACTGGTTGATCTTCACGTGTACTGATTCTTCTAGCAGTGCTAATCATTAGTACTCACTTTATAATCCAGAAGTGGTGTAGCTCAGTTAATGTCTCATGTGCAACTGAAAAGACTGTGCACTTTCTTAGGTTGGGGCATAGTCTATAAATGCTAACTTGTTCAAATTGGTCGATGGTCTGTTCAAGTCTTCTATATTATATTCACTGATTTTTCTGTCTGAATGTTTGGCCGTTTAGTGAGAGAAAGGTATTTCTGCAAGTATAATTGTCCATTTATTTTTCCTTTTAGGTCCACCAATTTTTACATCATGTATTTTGAGGTTCTGTTTGTTATTCAGTACATAAACATTTAGATTTCTCACATCCTATTGATGAATTGAAGTTTTCTTATAAAATATGTAATATCTTTGTTCTGTAGTCTATTCCTTCTGCTATTAGTATAGCTGCTTTTTATTTATTTTGACTAATGTTTGTATGGGATATTTTTTCCATTCTTTGATTTTCAAGATATTTATTCATATCTTGAAATATCTTGGCTCTTTATCCTTGAATATAGCATATAGCTCACTCTTACTTAATTAATTTTTTTGAGACTTCACAGCATAATGACCAAATTCTTGTCTAACATCATGAGTAACCCTTCCATGTCTGTTTCAAGTCAAAATGGTTCATATTTGGAACTATTTACTGTGTTCTTCCTAAAATAACACATTATTGGAGAAACTTTTCAGTTTAAGAAACACTTGTACAACATAACCTACACATATCCTCCTATATAATTTTTTGCACTAGCAATCATGGGGCACAGCAGCTGGTCTAAATAGGATAGGGATATTTGGTCTTCTGGACTTCATGAGATAGATTCCTGACCACTTTGCTGTGAATGGCACAACTCAGTAACAGCATCACAGAGAACTTGGGAAGCACACAAGCATCAGACTTACCCCTGACAGCAGCAGCCTGTACTATGTTCCAAATGACTAACTTGTTTTTTGTTCTTTTTTTTTTTTTTTGAGATTGTCCCATTATGTAGACCACCTGGCCTTCAATCACAGAGATCCACCTGTGTCTACCTCCTGATGATGGTCTTAATGGCTTTGTCTTTTGGGGTATGCATCAGTAGTAGTTTATGCTGGGAACAGGTTGCTGCAGCTGGCTTGACCATTGGACATTCCTTCCTTTTTCTTTCTTAGTCATCTTGGAAACCAGGACTGACTTTAAAAAAAGTTTTTTTGAGATGGAGTCTTATCTGGCTGTGAAGTACCTGTATGGCCAAGGATGACCTTGAACACCTGGTCTTCCTGCTTCTACTTCTCAAGTGCTGGGATCACAGCTATGTGCCACCACTCCTGGTCATGTGCTGGGGATCAAACCCAGGGCTTTATATATGCCGTGCAAGTACCCTACCAACAGAACCATATCCCTACACATCTCCTGGAGGACTTTAAATCATCTCTAGATTATTAATACCTAATGCAATGTCAATAATGGTTTCACTATATTATTTAGAGAATTATGGCAAGAAAAATGTTTACATATGTTCAGTAAAGATTCGCTTTTTCCCCCTGAATATTTTTAATCTGCAATTGCTTAAATCCATGGATGAGAACCCCACAGGTTGACAATGTAAACTGACATATAAGTAACACATGTACTTAATAAAAACAATGAATGATAAGAATAAATAAAAAGCAGGCCATTCTTGATAGTAAGTACTCATTATTTCCAGACTCTGATTAAAAACTATGAACTCTTTCAAGAAAATGGTCTAGAACACAGAATTCTAGAGATGAATCCTTGAATCACACTCCAGGACTTCAGTTTTTAAAATCTTAATTCATAAGAATCAGTAGGCAAGAAGAAAACTAAAAGCATGGTTTATTTGTGTAAAATTATGTTAATTATGGTTATTTATACAAATAGTTTATACCTATACACTATGTATATAACAATTTCATACAAATTATGTCAAATCGACTTTGGTATAAGTTTGAATTTGTTTTAAGATGTAACTGCTGGGACTGGAGAGATGGCTCAGCAGCTAAGAGTACCAGTAGCTCTTGCAGAGGACCCAGGTTCCAACCCCAGCACCCACATGTTGGCTAACAATTATCCCTAACTACAGTTCTGGGGATCTGATACCCTCTTTTGGTCTCCTCTGACATTATATATACAGGTGCCCTTATATATATGCAGGCAAAATGCTCATACATATTAAAAATAAATAAATAAATAAACAAACTGATGATTCAGTTTCCATCTGTATCTTCTACTATGTGGGAGCTTCTCTTGCTATGAACAGGCACTGCACAGTCCTGCTAAGGAATGGGACCACAGTGGCCACCCAAGGTCACTGGGGGGAACTGACCCCTCGGCACAGAGGTCGGTTGATCACTCGCAATTTAGTTCACAAGGTGGTGACCTGGTAAGTCTCCATCCAACCCCATGCCAGCTTCCCAGGTTAGTGGTCTGATGGACCTCCATCCAACCCACAGGCCACAGCTGGTGACCTGATAGGTCTCCGTCCAGCCCCACATTACAGTCTACCCTCATGCTAGCTTACCCGGGCTGGTGATCTGATAGACCTCTGTCCAGCCCACTAGCCACAACACTTGAAATCCAGGTCTACCTCTGCCTGTATGTGCACAAAAATAACGGCCAGAAATTCTGTGTAATGATGGTAATGGAGAATTCACTTTATACTCTGCTGCAACTCACTTTTATAAGCAAAATGATGTCATCTCCCAGAGCCAATCACAGACCCTCGGTTTCTCACCACTGTATACTGCTGCTCCTCCTAACATCATGTGCCTGGGCCACATTTCTTGCTCCCTCTTGGAACAGGGTCAGGGGAGTCCCATGACTCCCACATGGTGTCCTGAGGGGTGCTAGCTGAGAACTAGCCCCTGATTCAAACTGGATCTTCCCACATTCTATTGTTCATGTAACACAGTTGTCTATTCAAAAATGTCTGTAAGGGGGCTGGAGAGATGGCTCAGCAGTTAAGAGCACTGACTGCTCTTGTAAAGGACCTGGTTTCGATTCCCAGCATCACATGGCAGGTAATAACTATAACTGAAGTTCTGCTTCCAGGGTATTTGACTCCTATACAGGTACACTTGCATATATGCAGGCAAAATACTCCTACACATAAAAATACGAGCTTGGTATGGTGGCACGCACCTTAGTCCCAGCACTTGGGAGCAGAGACAGGTGGATCTCTGTGAGTTCAAGCCCAGCCTGGTCTACATAGCAAGTTCCAGGCCAGCTGGAGCTACAGGGAGACCATTGTTTCAAAAAGACTGAAAAAAAAAAAGAAAGAAAAAAGATACATATATATATATATATATATATATATGTTTAAACTGTTTTAAAATTTTATTATTTGTGTGTGCATGTGTATTGTGTGTGTGTGTGTGTGTGTGTGTGTGTGTCTGTGTGTGTGTGTGATTGACATAGCATGAAGATCATAGAACAACTCTTTGGAGTAAGTCCCCTCTGCCTTTGTGTGGGTTCTGAAGGTCAAACACAGGTCATCAGGCTTAATGGCATGGGTCTCTCTACTGGCTAAGCCACCTTGACAGCCCTTGAATATTTTTTTTTAAGACAGGATCCAAACCTGAAATCCTCCTGTCTTTACCTCCCCTGTTGAAAAACTAAGGGTACATCACCACGCTTGGCTATTATCATCTCTTTTTTTGTGGAGGTGTCTTTTTGAGAGAGGGTCTCGCTGTAGCTCCAGCTTGTCTGAACTCTTATGTAGATCATGCTGGCCTTGAACTCACAGAGATCCACCTGCCTCCTGAATATTGAGATTAAAGGCCTGTGCCGCCATGCCCACCTTGGGCATTCTCATTTTTAAAAGGAAAAACTCGAGTGACTTTTCTTTTATTGAGCTAATCTTTGTGCTTTTATCTGTTGAAATAACTACATTCTCAAATTAGAAATGGTGTATTCTTAAGGAGGCATGCACAGACTGAGTCAGTGGAAGATTTGGGGCTTCAAAAGACAGAGGAACAAGGTTGGAATTCCAGGGCTTTTACCACTCCGGGATAATTCCTGACCTTCACTAATTTCATCTTCTAAATGGGAATAAAACTACCTTCTAGAGGTGCTTTCATGAGGATTAGAGAGACAATGCAAACAAGCTGTACTGGATCCTAAATAAATGCTGCTATTCATTGTGAATCCTTAGTGTTACACAATTGTGGCTAAGTTGCTCAGGGCTCCTAATGCCTATAACCAAACTGGCATTAGTTCCTTATTTTGTTGCGGGAGTAGCAACTGTCAAAAATGGGTAGATGTTGACATTACCACGGTGCAGGAATTGGGGTTATACTGAGGTCTTCCTTTAATAATCCAATGACCCATGACTTCTGAATGTCACTTTGTTGGTTTTTCAGGGACCGGCACAATATCTAAAGTGGCTAATAATCCAGAACTAACACACCCAGGGGAAGTACCGGTTCATAAAAACATCTTTTCCTTCCTTACTGCCGGCTTCCTTGTTTTTACTGCTGGCTTTCTTGTGTGTTTTTCTTTTTTTTCCCACCTGTGGCTCAGGGCATACCAACACAACTAATAAATCTGTCCCACTTTTTTTTTTCTTTTCTTTCTTTTTTTTTTCTTTTTTTTTTTTTACTTCCAAGAATATGTTTCCATGTCTGCGTGACATCACCTTCCTTGCGTCCTTTTGAGAATAATGGGTGCATTCTTTCAGTCGTATCCTTTGACTTTTCAGGCCAAGGTTTTCAAACTTTGAGAGGACGGAGTGTGGTATAGTGGGAAAGGTAGAAAGTGAGGACTCCGGTCACCCGGTTCTGGTCTCTGTCACAATTTCTGCACCTAAATAAAATGACTGATTTTGTTTCTCCATTGTGCAGCGCATTAAGTACCGCCTTGGGTGTGAGTGGGGTTTGTCCACGCAGGATGGAGCAGCAGGGATCTGTGCACTGTAGTGCTGCGGGTGGTGAAGGCTGAGCCCGGGAGTGGCTCTTCTGGGATGGAGAACTGCGCGCTGCGTTTCCGTTGCCAAGGGAACGGGGGCGCCGCGCTTTCCGGCTCTGTCGCGGCGTGGAGTAGCTGTCATGGCGGACGCTGTCTGGAGCACTGACACCGGGGAGGCGGTGTATCGTTCCCTGGATCCCGTGCGCAACCTGCGCCTCCGGTAGCTCACCCATCATTACTTTTATTACTTCCTCCCAGTCTCTGCACGTCCCGTGCTAAGTCCTTTCTCCAACTCAGAGCTTCCAGTCGTGCCCAAGCCCAGACTCACCCAATCCCTTTAAAGTCCTCGTCGCTGCGGAAGCGCTCAGGTCCTTGGTCCCCTGCACACCCACTCCCACTGCTCCTGGCAGGGCCCCGCCACACCCACTCCTCGCAGTGCGCGGCCTGCAGCCCGCCTGGGCAACCCAGTCTCTGTGGTTGTTTCGCTACCCTTGCTGTGTGCCTCTCCTGCTTGTGTGTCTTTGAAATGTGTATTTCGGGCTTCTCTTTTCTTGACAGAGTTCATCTACAAAGAATCACCTCAAGCAACTTCCTTCATTACCAGCCTGCTGCCCAGCCGGGGAAGGACATCATAGACTTGGCCACTTTTCGGTCTCACCCAACTGCTAGTGGGTGATGGGATGGCGCATCCCTTGAAAATTGGGAAGGGGCCTGGGGCAGTAGCGGTGAAGTTTTAGGTCTGTGGTCGTAAAGGAAGTCCTACCCGTTTAATAGACCAGGAATATCTAAAATGTAAGGAGATAGAGGTGCTTGCCCAGGGTCATAGAGCTGGGAAATGTTTAAACCCAAGCAGTCTTTAAAAAAAATTTCTCTCTCTCTCTCTTTCTCTCTCTCTCTCTCTCTCTCTCTCTCTCTCTCTCTCTTTCTTTCTTTCTGTAGGTGCCTTTATTCCCTGAGTCATCTGGGTGGCCCCAATTGTGACATTTTTTTGGCTAAGGGAATATAGTCTTCAAATTCTAAATATACATGTAAACACATTTTAAAACAATTTTAAATATTTTCTTTATTATTTTTATTTTATGTGTATGAATGTATTGCCTGCATGTGTGTAAGTGCACCTGTGTCAAGCAGTACCCTCGGAGGTCAAAAGAGGGTGTTGGATCCCCTGGACCTGGAGTTACAAGGTGTTCTTAGCCACTACGTGGGTCCTTTGCAAGAGTAGCAAGTGGTCTTAACTGCTGAGCCCTCTCTCCAGCCCCTAAAAGAATTTACACAGGAGCTTACATGAAGATGTTTTTCCTTATCTGGGAACCTGATAACAGACTAGTGACCCAACAGAACCTTATCTGGGTTCTGTTGGGTCACTAGTCTTTCTCACTTTTATTAGTTTTTTTTTTTTTTTTTCTGTCCAGAAGTATTCCTGGGCAGAAGGGTGGAATGATAGATTATAAAGTATGGGTCTCTGAGAAGAACACATTTGGCCAGGAATGCATTAAGTTTGGTTCTTTAAAAATCTTCCCTGCCCTCTGCTGACACTTGGTCTCCTGAGTTACGGTGTTTATCATTCTGTTTGTGGCTTCGGAAGTAAGAAGAATAAAAGCACCAGGACTTATCTGGCAAATGTCAGACGGGACTGAGGAAGGGCTGGCCCTTCAGCCTGTATCTAAATTTCAGTGTCTAATGCTGAATTAGATAAAATATTTCCTGAAAGGCAATTTATTCAAATTAGAGTAATGATTAAGACTTCTTGGTTCTAATCTCCGCTTCTGCTCAGACTAGCTACATCCACAGCCTCTGTATTCTTTGTCTAGACTTTTTAATGAATCACTGAAACTCCAGTGTTTTCTGTGGCAAATATAAGCAGAGACTTTGAAGCTAGGCCTGGTGGTTTTTCACAAGCAAAGCCAGCACCTGGGTGGCTAGAGTTGAAAGACCTTGAATTTGAGGCCAGCCTGGGTTATAGAGTGACACACTGTCTCAAACAACAATAAAAATAAAAGTAAAAGCCAAACAAATCAGAGTCAGGACTTTGGTTATAATCAGCCACAGAGCAAGACGTGTTGCTAGTTTGACTTGTGTTCTCTTTGGAGGTGGCCACCGCCCAGATGAAGAAGAGGAGGAAGAGGTTGTGATTGGGTGGCAAGAGAAACTCTTTAGCCAGGTGAGCCAGCATCACTTGCCTTCTTTCTAAAAAATAATTAATTTTAAAAAAATTTTATGTGTACGAGTGTATTGTCTCCATTTGGAAAGTGCACCCATGTTGTACAGTGCCCACAGAGGTCAGAAGAGGGGATCGAATCCCCTGGAACCGGCATTATGGACAGTTGTTAGCTGCCATGTGGGTGCTAAGGACTGAACCTGGGTCCTCTGCAAGAGCAGTCAGTGCTCTTAACTGCTGAGACTACCTACCCTTCTCCACCTGTCTCGCTCCCACCCACCCTGCCTCCATCTACCTTGCTCCTACCTCCCCTGCTCCCCCCTGCCTTGCTCTCACCCTGCCCCAACCTACCCTCCTCCTTCTGGCCACTGCTACATATTGTCAAACTGGTTTCCAGAAAAAGTTGTTGGTTTATACTTTCCCCAGTTGTGTTTATAGGGACAGTGTAATTGGCACTACTTAATTGCATGTTTGGGGTTCTGTGTCATCCACAATAGCAGGTTTGGAATAGACCACCACTCTGGCTCCCTTTAGATCTAACATTCTTAGCCCCTTGCCCCTTATTATTCAAAACAGTTAAAGGGACCAGAGTTTGATGAATTCTCAGTCCTTCTGTTTCTTATGGTGACCTCAGTTTGAAGTTGATCTGTACCAGAATGAGTCAGCGTGTCAGAGTCCCTTGGATCATCAGTACCACCAAGAGATCCTGAAGCTGGAAAGTTCTGGTGGCAGGAAGAACCGGCGGATCTTTACCTACACCGACTCTGATAGACACACCGATTTGGAAGAGGTATTGTTCCTTCCAAAACCATAGCTCCTTTCTTTGCCTCCCTTCACTTCCTGGCCTCACTGGTTCTGTGTGTTAAGTGAGAGAAGCCTTGAAGGAGATTGTCCTAGAGGCTCCTGGGAGCCAGGCTGGAGTAGAGTGGGTACAGTCTGCAGGTGGAGTGTCTGCAGCACTCCTCTGGCTGCTGGGGGGCCTGTGGCAGCTGGCAGGGTTTGAACTGGTAAGATGGGTGGGCAAAGTCTACAATAGTGTAGTTAAAATTCAGCCAGTTATAGGTTTGAAGAGGAACTCGGTGTGGTCATAGGGAGTGGCTGTGTCTTTAACTTGCTCACAGCCGTGTACCCTTGTGGACTTGTTTTACATTTTCTTCAGTTGTGTCTGTTCTGCCTTCTCAGGACAGAATTAGTTCCTTGAATGCAGAATCTGTATTTTCTGATTTTTTTTATGCCTATAATCCGTCAGAACCCTATAAGGAGTAGGTATTAGTAGATTGCTTTGGAAAGCCTGGACTACTTTTTTGCAGAACTGTGTGCTGATTGCATATAAATTTTGGACTGTTTTGGAAAAGCAAATAGAAATACAGTTGTTGCTTAATTGCCCACATGAGAACTTTCTTTCTTTTTTCTTTTTCTTTTTTTTTTTTTTCCGGGTCTTTTTGAGACAGGGTCTCCCTGTAGTCCCAGCTGTCCTGGGACTTGCTCTATAGACCAGGCTGGCCTGAACTCACAAAGATCCGTCTGCCTCTGCCTCCCAAGTGCTAGGATTAAAGGCATGTGCCACCATGCCTGGCTGAGAACTTTCTACAAAACACTTGTCTCCTATTTTGCATCCACCCACTGAGTCACGTCAGTATGTACCAGGTATATTAGCTCCTTTTCTGTTGCTGTGATAAATTACCATGACCAAAAGCAACGTAAGGAAGAGTTGATTTTGGCTTATGGTGCCAGAGTGCTAGACGTCAGGATGCCAGGAGCATGGCAGCAGGGATAGGATGCTGAGCCATCACGTCTCTGTGCACAGGCAGGAAGTAGAGAGCGAACCGGAGTGAGGTGAGGCTATGAACTCTCAAAGCCCGCCCCAGTGATGTGCTCCCCTCAGCAAGGCTCCATGTCTTAAAAGTTCCCTCGCCTCCCCAAACAGCACCCCAACTGTGTGTGAACCAAGTATTCAAATACCTAAGTCTATGGGGTACATTTCTTGCTCAAACCAGTACACCAAAGCTTTTTGTTGGTGTCTGCTCAGAGAAAGCAGGCTGGTGTTCTTAGCACAAAGAACTCGTTTCTAGGCACACCGAGACAGGTCAGGGTCTTCCCTTCTTGTTGGAGCCCCTGCTGCTCTCCGACAGCAGCACTTAACTATGTGGCTGGATCTGTTGGGTCTGCATCTCAGAGGAGGATCAGAGGGAAGGCTTCCCTTCAGATGCTTGATGCCTGCCGTGTGGCCTGCCATGTGGCCTTGACCACTTGGCACCCATAGGTCTGCTCTCTTTTCTCAGTACTGTCAGAAAATAACCACAACGAACGAGGCACCATCATTCTTGGTCGAGCGAATGGCGAATGTCAGGCGGCGGCGGCAGGACAGGCGAGGGATGTGAGTGCAAGAAGGGAGCAAGGGATCTTCGTGGTCCTCTGGTGCTAATGTTCCTGAAATTTCTACTCACTTGCACTTCCCATTCTGCTGTGGACACCATTAGGAGAGGGGTGGTCCCTTATGGTCCCCTTCAGACTCTTCAAATGACTCTTTCCTATCGGCCTCTCCAGGGAGGGCAGCAAACTCAAGTCTCGCATCATTACCTGGGAACCCTCAGAAGACTTCATCAGGAACAACCATGCTATTAACACCCCTCTTCAGACAATGTACATCATGGCGGACCTGGGGCCCTATGGAAAGTGAGTGACACTTCTCTTGCCAGCTCGGATCCTCCTCTCCTGTCACTAACCAACACCTTTCCTCTAAGGGATATGGGAAGGAGGGTCTTTTCGATTACTGTACATAGAAGAAAGTATGCTACCATGCAAGTTCTCACTGGGTTCTGTGCTCTCCGTGTGGAGTGCCTGACTGCCTCTTCCTTTCTATGGAAGTGGCACCAGTGATCCTGAACCTTGATGTTGATTTCCTGGTCCCTAGGCTCGGCTATAAGACACATGAACATGTCCTCTGTATTCTGAAGGTGGACAGCAATGGTGTGATCACAGTGAAACCTGACTTCACTGGCATCAAAGAACCCTATAGGTGGGAGAGGAGAGGGGGTGGCAGGGGTGGCAGAGGGTGGCAGAGACTGGGGTCCTTCCCTGGTTTCCCGTCTTCCCCCGGTTTCCCGTTTTCCCCCGGTTTCCCATCTTCCCCAAACAAATTCCTAGAAAGCCCTTGACGTGTTCCCAAACTTTTAAGTCCTATTCTGTTCTGGGCCTTTAAGAAAGCTAGAAGCCTGGCATTGGGTATGTGCCTTTAATCCCAGCACTTGGGAGGCAGAGGCAGAGGCAGGCAGATCTCTGTGAGTTCAAGGCCAGCCTGGTCTACATAGCAAGTTCAGGACAGCTGGGGCTACAGGGAGACCCTGTCTCGAAAAGACCAAAAAAGAAAAAAAGAAGAAGAAAAAGAAATAGCTAGAAAATATACCTTCAATTTTAAAGGAATCACATCAGCAGTGTGCTTAAGTGAAAAGGATTCTCTGCATTGCTGAGTATAGGGACTGGCCAGAGCAGGTGAAGTGAAGTCAGCCAGGCCAGGTCCACTCTTCCTCATCTCTGGGTCTGGGTTACCACCACTGGTTAGAAATCACCTGGACCAATCAAGGAAGTGAAGAGAAATCCCACAGAGTGGGAGGAAACCTTCACCGCAGAAACATCTGACAAAGCATTGATTTCCAGAATATATAAACTACTCAAAAAACAAAGAAGAAAGAAAACAAATGACCCACTCAATAGATGGAGCAAAGAGCTGAACAGAGACTTCACAAGTGAGGAATTAGAGATGGCTGAGAAACACCTTAAGAAGTGTTCAACATCACTAATCTTAAGGGAAATGCAAATCAAAACCACTTTAACAGATATCATCTTACTCCAATACACAATGGCTAGGTTAGAAGCAAACAAATGATACCGAGTGCGGGAGAGGTTGTGGGGAAAGGGAACACTCAATCCATTGCTGGTGAATGTAAAGCTCGTACAGCCACTATGGAAGCAGTGTGGAGAAACCCTTGGAAACCTTGGAATGAACTTGCCAACTAACCCAGCCATAGCACTCCTAGGCATATACCCTCAATGAACATGCCACACACAGAGATAGATACATGCATGGCCATGTTTATTGAGCTCTCTCACAATAGCAAGGAGCTGGAACCAACCCAAATGCCCTCAACTAATGACTGGATAAAGAAATGGGTACATGTATACAATGGATTCTATGCAGCAGTAAAGAAGACATCATGAGCTTAGCTGGAAATGGCTGGAGCTGGAGACATCATGCTGAGTGAAGTAAACACAGTCCCAGAAAAACAAACTTGACGAATGGTATCCCCATGCTGTGGATGCTAGTGCCAAATTACCTAGTTTAAGTATTTCCTGTTGTATGGCCTTAGCTTTTGTCCAAGTGGTTGGGGATGCATATTGGAAACAAACAACAACAAAGAAAGGACTGCAGATCGAAAGAACTGACTGAAACAGTGAAACTTCGTTCAAAACAGTCAAACTTCCACATGGAAATATTGAGAAAAGACTGAAAAAAAGAAAAATGTTTTGGCAGAATGCATGTAGCTCTGTGGGGAGGGGGGACACAGGTCTAGATTTGAATAAAAAAATATATAAAGAAAGAAAGTAAACTAAGGTTAAAAAAAAAATATAAATATTATAAAAAAAGAATAAAAATAAAATAAATAAAACACCCCCTGCTGGTTGGTACAAATTACACTTTATTAAGGCATAAAACCCGGCAATAACAACCTAGCTATAAAAAAGAGAAAACAAAGATAGAGAGAATTCACCATGGAACTTATCCCTTTTTCAGGTGAGAGAACTGGGTGCTTAGGGTTTCCCATGTTTTTGAGGTAGACATGGACCCAGAACCTCTTGGTTTAGTCTGTTTCTGCTTTGCCACCTGTTCCTTCTCTTGGCCAATCTTTGTCATATAGTTCAAGTGAGCTGTGTCACCAGTGACATTGAATCCTTGGGCTGGGTCTGGTGGGTCACACCTCTTACCAATAAAAATGATCCTTTGTTTTTATTTTGACCTTACAGAATCGAGACCGAGGGGGAGAAGCAGGAACTGTGGAAATATACAATCAACAATGTGTCCTCCCTTGCTCAGCCAGAGGAGGAGGAGCGGGAACAGCGCGTGTTCAAGGATGTAAGCTAGTTCATTCCTCATTCCCCAGGGAAGAGCTCCTCTTCCTGAAGCTGAGGCCATGTCTAGAGTGGATGCTAGTGGTTGCCGAGGAAGAGCTTTGCCCTTTAAAGCAATCCCCCAACCAGCCAGAGAGCAAAGCTGACACAGCAGAAGGTGGCTTTGGTTCTATTGGAGCATAGTAACAGAGAGTAACATTGGCCGTTATTAGACCATTGATTGTGTGGTGGACTGGGCACATACATGCCTTTCATTCAGGTCTAACAACCTATAAAGTAAGTGTTATTACGATTTAAAACTCTATTTATTCTTATGTGTATGAGTGTTTTGCTTACATGTATCCAACTGCACCTTTGCCATACAATGCCCAGAATGGAGACCAGAAGAGGACATTGGATCCCCTGGACCTGGAGTTAGGGATGGTTGTTAGCTGCCATGTGGGTGCTGGAAACCAAACCTTGATCCTCTCCAAGGGCAGCCAGTGCTCTTAATGACTGAGGCGTCTCTCCAGCCCCACGTTTTTACCACACTAAAGTTAAGGACTCAAGTAGACAAAGAGCTTGTGAACACAAGAGCCAGGTTTCAGTCTCAGACTGGACAACATCAGAGCCTGTGTGTTGCTTTATTTTAGTTTTTACTGGGGGGCGAGGGAATGAGATGGTCCCATTCTGTAACACAGGCTAGCCTGGAATTCCTTGTGTAACCCAAGCTGGCCTTGAACTTGCAGCAGTCTTCTTGCCTCAGCCTCCAACTGTTGGGATTCTAGGACTGAACCACCATGCTTGGCATGTCTGTAGAAGTGAGTGTTTGGGTGTTCACACTCCAGCATCCTTGGCACGTCTGTAGTAGTGAGTGTCTGGGGTGTTCACACTCGAGCACGCTTGACGCATCTTTAGAAGTGAGTGTCTGGGTGTTCACACTCCAGCACTAGAAGTGAGTGTCTGGGTGTTCACACTCCAGTACTAGAAGTGAGTGTCTGGGTGCTCACACTCCAGCACTAGAAGTGAGTGTCTGGGTGTCCACACTCCAGCACTAGAAGTGAGTGTCTGGGTGTCCACACTCCAGCACTAGAAGTGAGTGTCTGGGTGTCCACACTCCAGCACTAGAAGTGAGTGTCTGGGTGTTCACACTCCAGCACTAGAAGTGAGTGTCTGGGTGTCCACTCCAGCACACCCTGGCCTTTCCATTACTGCTTCTTTTCTCCCATTCAGCACTGATCCCAACTCTGGCTTGGGCTGCATTTAGAGGGTTGGTTTGCTTTGTTTCTTCAGCTTTATGGCAGACACAAGGAGTATCTCAGCAGCCTCGTGGGCACAGACTTTGAGACGGTGGGTAACTCACTTCCTGTAGCAGGTGAGCTTTGTCAGGCGGCGTATCCTGACTGTGGAACAGCAGTCTTGCCACACTTAAAGGGTTCCAAGACATTCTCTGCAGGGTAAAAACGAAGTTAAAGAAATGTTTCAAGATACTGAACATTGGTTTAGAACTGTTCATGCATAGAACAGGGCCTGAAAGGACACACACACACCCACACACACACACACACACACACACACACACACACACACACACACACATTGGGGCTTTGCCTTGGGACAAGCTGGGATGGGAGGTGGGTATTGAGTAGTGAGAAGACTATATTAGGTATTTTGACTTCTTGTTCTCCAGCTTTAGGTGGTTTTCAGTTTTTGATAGTGGTAATACATTCTTGTGATGATTTATAACTAATTAAAAATAATGTAAAGATGAAAAATGGCATCTGCCCTTCATGGTACTCCAGACACAGAAAAAGGAATCATTTCACTGATCTTAGAAAAACAAAAACAAAACAGCTAAGGTCAGCTGTTGTAGGCTCCTGCTCTGGACTTCCCTGCCCCAGAGAATCCATTCTGGATGTGCAGACGAGGGTGGAATTCCCACTGCTTCTCCTCTCTCTGTCTCTAAAAACGTAACTTGTACTGTTTTAATCTTTCATAAGCAACAGACGCACATGTTAAAAAGTTAGATAGTACAAGCCACACAAATAACTACAAAAGAACACTTACCCAGCCACCTAAGGGGTTCCAGCTTCCTATTGCACAGTACACTGTTTTTTTTATCCCTGCCATCTAATTTATTTACTTACTCTGTGAATTTCAGAAGTAGAGGAGTTCTGTAAAGACTTGTTTGCAGAGAGATTAGTGCAGTAGTGTGGCCAAGATTTGATGGTTTGATGTCTAGTGTTAAGTTCGGGACAGGGCTGGAGGGGCAGTACTGCTTCTCTCTGCCCTGACATTTTCCCACTTCTTTCTATTATAGACGGTCCCAGGTGCCCTCCGGCTCTTTGTGAATGGAGAAGTAGGTGAGTGTCTTCCACACAGATGTCTTCATAGCCAGGCAAGAGTCTGATGGAGCTGTGAGTACTCTACCCAGCATAGCTTGCTTGGGAGAATTTGCTCCTTGGGAAACTTAACGATGAGTCTTTTTTGGAAACACAGAGAATTGTGGGCCCTCAAAGGCTTATTTGCAGAGCATGTGGGCCCCTGGGGGCTGGATTGGGTGACAAGGTAACAGGAGCATAAGCTAACACTGTTTCCTCTTTTCTCTCAAGTTTCAGCCCAAGGCTATGAGTATGACAATCTCTACATCCACTTCTTTGTAGAATTGCCAGCTTCTAGTAAGTAATATTCTTTTTTACAATTTAAAGTATTTTTATTGATTCTTTAAGAATTCATATAATGTATTTTGATCATAGTCAGACCTTCTCCTCTACCTCCACCTCCACCTCCACCTTACTATCCCTCCTCCTTCATATCCTCTACCATTAATTCTTTTAAGGTCACTTGAGCCTAATTTGTGTTCTCCAGACACTCTTGTGTGGGGGTTTATTTCCTGGAGCCTGGTCAACCTACCTGGTTTTCACACCCTTAAAGAAAACTGACTCTCCCTCTCCCAGAAGCTGTGAATTGGCAGTAGCATACACAGCACCTTCCAGCACTGTGAAAGCTAGGTAGGGGAGCTGTAGCTTCAAGGTCAGTACCAGCCCGATTTCACCTTGTTTGTTCTGTGATTCAAGTATGTAAAGTCTTGAGCAATCACCACCAAGTTCTGGCAGGTAGCCAAGGGCAGTGGGAAAAGCCAGTACTGTTTGATGGTCTGCGGGGCCTCCCAGTTAATATCTTTAAAAGAGGGCGCCAGGGCTAGAGAGATGGCTCAGCGGTTAAGAGCGCTGACTGCTCTTGCAGAGGACCCGGGTTCAATTCCCAGCACCCACATGGCAGCTCCAGTTCCAGGGGAATCTGACGCCCTCTTCTGACTTCTAAGGCATTGCATGACATGGGTGCACCAACCAACCTACATGCAGACAGTACACTCATACACATAAAAAAATAAAAAAATATTAAAAGAGCGCCATTCTTGGCACTGGGCTTTTCACTTGCTAGCCTGTGGTGTCTGGCAGGGGCACCCCCCCCCATTATAGGGTAATTCCATTTGAACTCTTTTTGTATTATATATGTATATATTTTAAGAAGCTTATGTAGTGTAGTAGATTTCAATATATATTCTTGCATCTTTTCTATGCCTCTTCTCACAGATCTAGAGGCATTCTGTTAAGCTTTCTTCCCCAACCTCATTGAAACTATGAAAGTTTATAGCTTACCTGCACACTGCCAGGTCTAGTGATGGCTTGTTTTTCACCATGCTTGACCTCTGAAGCATCCGGCACACTTTGCCTTTCCTTATGAAACATTTCTCTTGGCTTCTGGTCCATATTCCATCCATGGAGGGCTCGCCAGGCTCCCAGGTAGATTCTTCCTCTTCTTAAACTGTGAGAACATCTTGGGCTGAACTCTTTACCTATAGTTCTCCCGGGCCATCGCATCCATCCCATGACTTAAATTCCACCTATGTATCTCAGACTCTCAGATTTCTACTCTAACTAACTCCAGATCCACTTACTTGTTTGTCATTTCTGTTTAATATGACCAAGAAGAAATCTCGGTTCCTCCCTCTCCCTCACGCTTCCCTTCCTTGGTCTTACCCGTTGTGGGAAAATGGCATCATTAGTTGCTGATTCAACAACTTTAGGAGACATCCTTAATTGTTCTGTAGGTCCCCGTAGCCATCAGTCCACCAGCAGCTCCGATCACGCGTGTCTTCCAAAGCTGCCCCCAACCTGTTTCTTCTCCTGCCCCGTATACCAGCTCAGCATCCTCTGCTGCCTGGGCCTGAGACAAGGCATTAGGTCACTGATCCCCATTTGCTGCCTTTCATATCCCCCAGTGCGGTTCATTGACCCCATATCACATAGCCATCCTCACCCACTGCCCCCGAGGAGCCGCTGACAGTTAGTGACTCCAAGAAGGGAGTTCTCTTGGGAAGTATAATCACTGGCTACCTAACTGTGCTCTAGTCAGTAGCTCTCCACCAGTGCTCAGGCCACAGCCCTAATCAGACTCAGGTCACAAAAAAGAAAAAAAAAGAAAAAGCAAAACACATGAAGGCACGAGGGGAACTTCTTGGGAAGAAGGAGTACAGCAGGAATGACAGGAAGAAGAGACAAGAATCAGAAATGTCGATGTTCAAAATCTTTTTTTTTTTTCTTTTGGTCTTTTCAAGACAGGGTCTCCCTGTAGCCTCAGCTGTCCTGGAACTCACTCTGTAGACCAGGCTGGCCTTGAACTCACAAAGATCCACCTGCCTCTGCCTACCAAGTGCTAGGATAAAGGCGTGCACCACCACGCCTAGCATATGTTCAAAATCTTTTATGTAATGTATGTTTATATGAAATTATCAAAGAATAGATTTTTTTTTTTTTTGTCTTTTCGAGACAGGGTCTCCTTGTAGCCCCAGCTGTCCTGGAACTCACTCTGTAGACCAGGCTGGCCTTGAACTCACAAAGATCCGCCTGTCTCTGCCTCCCAAGTGCTAGGATTAAAAGCATTAAAAGCATGTGCCACCACGCCTAGCATATGTTCAAAATCTTTTATGTAATGTATGTTTATATGAAATTATCAAAGAATAGATTTTTTTTTTTTTTGTCTTTTCGAGACAGGGTCTCCTTGTAGCCCCAGCTGTCCTGGAACTCACTCTGTAGACCAGGCTGGCCTTGAACTCACAAAGATCCGCCTGTCTCTGCCTCCCAAGTGCTAGGATTAAAGCGTGCACCACCACGCCCAGCCCAAAGAATAGATTTTTAAAAATGCAAACCAGGGACTGGAAAGATGCCTCAGCAGTTAAGAGCACTGACTCCTCCTGCAGAAGACCCGGGTTCAATTCCCAGTCCCTACATGGCACTAACAACTGTCTGTAACTCCAGTTCCAGGGAATCCAATGCCCTCTTCTGACGTCCACAGGCGTTGCATGACATGGCATTTATATATACATGCAGGCAATACACTGATACACATAAAACAAAAATAATAAACTTTTTTAAAAATTCAAGTCTGACTGGGCATGATAGCTTACACGTGTAATCCCAGTACTTGAGAGGCTGAGTTGGGAGGATTGCAAATTTGAGTCCATTGAGGCTACATTGTAAGTTCCAGGCTCGCTGCACTACATAGTAAGGCCCTCTTTCAAATATTAAAAGTAAAAAAGTCATACCAGCTGAAGACCCCAACAGCTTCTCTTCCCACTGAGTGAAGTCGGACTCCACTCCCTAAATGAGCAGCTCCTGGTTCCCCCACACTTTTTCTTGACGTTCTTGAACACTGCCACCTTCATTCCAGACAAGCCTTTTAAGGCTTAAGCAAATGCTTCGTCTAAAACCCTTTCTGCCCTCTGCATGGCTGCTTCTTAGGTTTGAGTCCTCCTTGTGTCGTTGCCGGCAGACCTCACCCCACAGACCTCGCCCCACAGACTTCACCCCAGAGACCTCACCCCACAGACCTCACCCCACAGACCTCTCACCACTGTAAATGAGCCTCCAAGTCCCTTAGTGACTTCACACTCTTCCACTTTGGGGTCTTATAAGTGTTGTCTGTTCCCTTGCCCATAGGCACACTAGAATGCTATTCCATAAAAGGTAATCTGTTCACAACACACCCTCGAAATACACCAAAACCTTAGTAAATGGTAAACAAATGGTGCCTTGTATGGATGAGTGAGGGAGCACAGGCGCTTTGTCTTTTGCCCGGGACCGGATGGCCTCTCCAGCAAGCTCATTGTGCCTGGTCTTTGTCTTTCAGACTGGTCAAGCCCAGCGTTCCCGCAGCTCTCAGGAGTAACCCAGACCTGCGCCACCAAGTCCCTGGGAATGGTATGGAGGATGAGAGTGAGTGACAGCCCCAGGTGGTACTGGAGCGTCATCAGGTCAGCCCTGTGCACTTCGTGGAGGAGTCCTAATTTGGTGCCTGCTCTGTGGGTTCCACCAGGCCACCTGGGCCAGGGCCACTCTTGGTCTCTGAATGACAGCCACTTATACTCGGCTGTCCTTTTGCCTCCCAGCTTCCTACCAGGATGACAGTTTTTCTTTTTCCTGTGTGCAGGTGATCTTGTCATTGGTCATAGACTCCCAAGTGCGGCTTTGCCCACCCTGTGACACTGAGTCTAAAGTGCTGCTCCCCCTTTTTAGGACAGAGTGGCCTACTTCTGCTACCCATTCACATTTGAAGCCTTCTTCCTCCATGAGGACGAATCTGCTGGTGAGTAGCTCAGCAGTGGTTTCTTGCCTTGCCTCAGTCAGGGCCCTCTTTTTTTTTGGGCAGGGGGTTGAGATAGGGTCTCCCTGTAGCCCCAGCTGACCTTGAACTCACAGAGATTCGCCTGCCCCTGCCTCCCGAGTACTGGGCTTAAAGGCGGGCGCCACCACACCTGGCTTTGGGGCCTCTCTTGGTGAAGGTCCCATGACCAGGGCGCCTCTTCACTTGCTCCTAGATGCTCTCCGGGAGTGGCCTGTGCTCTACTGTAAGGTCCTGTCTCTGGACTTCTGGCAGAGGTACCGTGTGGAAGGCTACGGGGCTGTGGTGCTGCCCACCACCCCAGGTAACCTCTTTTTTTTTTTTTTTTTTTATTTTTTCGTATGTGTGAATGTACTGTCTGCATGCAAGTTTGTGCACCCATGTCATGCAATGCCGTGGAGGTCAGAAGAGGGTGTCGGATTCCCCTGGAACTGGAGTTCTCCTGGAATTGGAGTTTCAGACGGTTCTCAGCTGCCATGTGGGTGCTGGGGATCGAACCTGGGTCCTCTGTAAGAGCGGTCGGCGCTCTTAACCGCTAGGCCATCTCTCCAGCCCCCCAGGTAACCTCTTGTCCCTGCCCTTCCTGTTCGAAGCCCTAGGAACAAGACTAACATTTCTAGAAGATTCAGATGCTCCTGATGAAAAGTAGGGTAATTAGGAACCGGGAATTTGACTTGAAAGATTCCTTGCGGCTTGGAGGAATTTCTCCTCTCCTATAAGAGACATGTCAGTAAAGCCAGAACCGACTTCCAGCAGCCTGGGGGTCTCTGTGATGTGCTCCAGCTCCTCTGAGTAAACTGAGGAGGACAGAGAGGAGAGAAGTGGCCCAGTCAGTGACTCTCCATGTTTACTGAATGAGTCAGCGTTTATTTTGAAGTAGACGTGAAGGTCTGTTACTGCTCACCAGGCACTGTGCTAAATGATTCATCGAATTCCCCCAACCACTCTGTGAGATGCAGTGTGGTGCTTGCTTCTCTCACAAGGTTAAAGGAGAAGGACACTTTTGGAGGTTAACAGGCTTTGCCTTGGGCACATAAATAATCCCTGAAAGAGCTGAGATTAGAATTTCTTTCTTACTGACTTCCTACGAGGCACTAATAACCAATACAGTAACCTTCATCAGTGATCAGGTCATCACCAAAACACATGTTACTGTGGCATTGGGGCCTGTGTCCTTGATGGGAAGTTGGTGAGGGGACACGGGCCCTTTGCACTCTTCTCTGCACAGGGTCACACACCCTGACTGTCTCCACGTGGAGGCCCATGGAGCTGGGCCTTGTGGCTGAGCTGAGGAGGTTCTTCATTGGTGGTTCTCTGGAGCTGGAAGACCCCTCCTATGTGAGGATACCAGGAACCTTCAAGGTAACTTGTCCCCAGGAAAGTTTAGGTCAAGAATTTAACATTTCTGTTCTGTTCTGTAAATGATAAGAGTCTGCGTTGAGGCCCCTCCCCCAGTGTTTACTGTGTCGGTGTCACATAGCCCCTTCCTTCCTGGCCTTACAGTGGCACTCGGTGTTTACTGTGTCGGTATCACACAGCCCCTTCCTCCCTGGGCCTCACAGTGGCACTCGGTGTTTACTGTGTCGGTGTCACATAGCCCCTTCCTTCCTGGGCCTTACAGTGACACTCATGCCCATATTTTGAACTAGGTACAGATGTCTATAGGAGATCCGATCCTTGGTGTACTTAGAGATGTCCCCATCTTACCCGCATCCCCATCAGAATAACAACCCCTTCCTCCTTCCATAACTGACAGCCTTAGTAACAAGAGTATGGTGGTTTTGTAGGAAACATATAAGCCTGCTTATTCTCAAATGAGGGTGGAATGTTTCCTGAGTTACTGAAGGGAGCCTGGTGTTCCCTTTGTAATGAGAGGTCCAAGTGATAGATTGAGCTGCACTTCCCAAGAATAGGAAAAGAACGGCAGGAGGCCAGCATGGTGCCTGTGGTCCTGAGGTCTGCAGAGACTGATGCTGGCTCTACTGTCTGCCCCAGGGGGAGCGCCTGAGCCGGTTCGGATTCCGCACAGAGACTACAGGCACTGTCACCTTCCGCTTGCATTGTCTGCAGCAGTCTAGGTGAGTGACACTGGCCCCCTGCCTTGGGTTTCTTGTCCCTGAGGGCCAGAGAACAGCCTTGACCATGTGGTAGTCTCCCCTGCAGAGCCTTCATGGAATCCAGCTCCCTCCGCAAAAGGATGCGGAGTGTGTTGGACCGTCTGGAAGGATTCAGCCAGCAGAGCTCCACGCACAGTGTGCTAGGTAGGCCCTAACGAGATACCCAGGGCCACCGTCCCTCTGCACGACTGACTACATGGCAGTATCCTTCTCCTTTGCAGAGGCCTTCCATCGAGCACTGCGCCGCATGCAGGAAGCCCGGCAGAGCCTCCCCCAGGACCTTGTGAGTCCCTCGGGACCCTGATCTAGCTTACTATAGCCCTGGCCTGGAACAAAAGGACAAGACGAAGGGTATTGGAGGCCAGTGCTGTCTCCCCTCTTCATCTTTCTTATTAGCAACCACATTGGTCTGCTGAACTGAAAGACTTAGAAATTCCCAGCAGGCTCCTTGACCTTCAACAGGACTTTCTTCCTTCTATATGGAAGTAAAGAGACCCTGGGCCCCACACGGCCCTTTCATATTTCAGCTACTAGGGGCGTCATAACAAAGCAGGCTTGCTAATCAGAAACTAGTTTGGAGTGACCCCATCATTAGCCCGTCTTCAGCATAGGCTCTGCTGGCTTGTCACATAGTCTCACCAACACAGAGCTGTTAGGAACCCCCTGTTCCACAGACTTTTTTTTTTTTTTTGTCTTTTTGAGATAGGGTCTCCCTGTAGCCCCAGCTGTCCTGGAACTCACTCTGTAGACCAGGCTGGCCTTGAACTCACAAAGATCCACCTGCCTCTGCCTCCAGAGTTCTAGGATTAAAGGCGTGCGCCCACCATGCCCGGCTCTCCACAGCCCTTTTTAAATGGAGTTTGATGTCTGGTGCACAAGCAAGATCTCAAACCCTCCCTTCCACAAAAGGGGAAGAATGAGATCTCAAGTTCCTGGCTGAGTCCCTGCCCCCTTCGCTCTAGGACAGCCTTGTTCTACTGTTGAGGACTGGCTGATGTGGTCTAGGCTGGTTCCCAGTCCTTACTGCTGGCTGGGCAGTGTCTTTTATTGTTTTTTTTTTTTTTTTTTTTTTTTNGTTGAGGACTGGCTGATGTGGTCTAGGCTGGTTCCCAGTCCTTACTGCTGGCTGGGCAGTGTCTTTTATTGTTTTTTTTTTTTTTTTTCTTTTTCACATAAAAATATTTATATTGACTGACTTTCTGTGGAGCACCATTCTTCCTTTGTTGGGGCCTGAGCTCTGCTTTTCCCTTTTCTTTTTTCTCCTCGTTCTCTTCCCTCTCTTCTTCTTCCTCTTCTTTTCCTCCTCTTCCTCCACCTCCTCTTCCTTCTCTACCTCTTCTTTTGTCTAGTTTTGTTTGTTTGAGATAGGGTCTTGCTATGTGACTGGCCTGGAACTCTGTATGTAGACCAGGCAGGCTGTCCTTGAACTCATGGAGATTCATTTGTCTCTGCCTATGGAGTGCTGGGGTTAAAGACATGCACCCGGCCCTTTTCCCTTTTCTGTCTTCTCCTCTTCCATGTTGTTTAAGAGCCTCTGAGGGAGGTGCCCGCTTCCATGCTTCCATCTCAGCAGCACTCCTCGTTAACATCTGGGGCCAAGCGTGGGGCCAGCCCTCCCCAGCCCACAAAGAGACAGGAGCCCCTGTCCTCAGCAGTGTTTTATTGGTAGAAGAGTGTGCTGCCCAGCCTGCGGGTCTGGAGGAGGACTGTAGGGTGGATAAAAGCCAGTTGTGTGATTATCTAGTCACAGTGTGAGGGAGGGGCAGGAGAAAGTACTGGAAACCCTCCAGCTGTCTCGTACTGGGACCTCAAAGCGGCGTGGTGTGGCTCACGGTTTCTTAACACCTGGCGCGATCTCGGCTAATGAAGCCAACTCCGAGGTAAACCCAGCAAAAGCACCAGCAGAAAACAGTTGTTCTGGGGAGATGCAGCCTCTGGTCTTCCCCTTACCCTGGTTTCCAAGGCTTTACACAGAATCCTGTGGAAATAGCAGATATGCACGAGTGAGGGGTTGCTGGCTGTCCAGACAAAGAGCTCTGTTAGGACATTAGTGACAGAACTGAGGGTTGTTGGACACTCCTGTCTTTTCCAAAGCTGTCAGCTCTGGAATTTACTGTCAGCCCAGAAGCTAGCAAGCCACTAGGAAAGATACTATGTCCTAGTAAAAAAATTCTACCATCTCTGCTTAGGGGATAAGCCGGCGTCCTTGCAGGGATGCGGGGCTGACCTGGCCCAGACCTCCCTGCTTGGGGGACAAGACAGCGTCCAGGGAGGGATGCGGGGCTGACCGGGCCCAGACCTCCCTGCTTAGGGGACAAGACGGCATCCAGGGAGGGATGCGGGGCTGACCGGGCCCAGACCTCCCTGCTTAGGGGACAAGACGGAGTCCAGGGAAGGATGCGGGGCCGACTGGTCCCAGACCTCCCCTTTCCTGCTTCGTTTACCTCATTTGTGTCTCCAGGCTGACAGGTTCAGCTTGGGAATGCGGCTGCAGCTCACAAAGCCCCGTGGGTACGTGTGGGCCCTAAAGATGTCCCTGGGAACAGTGGTGATCCCAGTGTTGTCACACACGATCCGAGATAAGGAAACTCGGCTCAGGGCTCTGCGCTGTCTTTTGGTGAAGACACCCCATTTCTGCCACCAGAACCTGTAGGTGACGAGAGGTGGGAAAGGCGGGGGAGGGTTTTCAGTGCACTGAGCACCTATCATGTGCTGGCTACACACTTCAGTTCGCACAAACCGCCTACAAGTTTTTAAATGAAGAAACAGGACAAGTGTTTGAATACATGGCCTAGGAGAGAGTACGCAGTGATTTAAATGGCCAGGACTGAATATGAACCCAGGCAAATGCCACATCCAAATAAGGAGTCAGGTCAGCTTACTAGAAGGCAACTGGATTTAGCTCATTCTGTCCATAGAACACAGGCAGCTAGGCTCTGTCCTGGCCTGAGGACCAGCCTAAGTAGACCAGCTCAGGCAGCACCACCCTGGCCTGAGTCAGACCTCCTTTCTAGGGAGCCCCCTGCTCTCAGTCCTGTGAAGAGCCTTTTCTGCTGTGCAGTCAGGAATGCTGGTGCCCACCTTCGCTCCTGCTGCTGCTCTGCTTTAGGATAGGATCACTCACCTGTCTCCATCTCGGACTCTTCTGAACTGGTTCTCAAAAAGACAAGCCAGAAGAGGCCCCACTCGGGCCCCTGGCAGAAGAGGCTCTGCGATGGCCCCAATCCAGATATCGATATTATCAGGTGTCCCATACAAATTCAGGAACTTTCTTGCCAGAGCCCGGTTTTTTAGCACCCTGCTGAGCTGGGCCAAGTTTCGGGGCTGGGAAAGCCCACAGAAGCCCCTCCAGGCATTGTACCCTGCAGTGGAAGGGCAGGGCAGCGTCAGCCTGTCACTTGCCTGTAGCTTCCGCTGTTCCCCACCAATCCTCCAGACAACATTCTGTGGTCAATTCTGGATGGAACCAGAAGGTCCCTTCAGGTCGGAACACCAGGTCACTGTCCTCTAGATTGCTAGCGGACAATCATGGTTTGTGTATCAGACTGAGGAGTGTGTCCTGATATAAAAAGCTGTGGTAGGGGCTGGAGAGATGGCCTAGCAGTTAAGAGCGCCAACTGCTCTTGCAGAGGACCTGGGTTTGATCCCCAGCACCCACATAGTGGCTGAGAACAGTCTGTAACTCCAGTTCCAGGGGAATCTGACACCCTCTTCTGACCTCCGTGGCATTGCGTGACACGGGTGAACAGACCTACATGCAGAGAGTACATTCATACACATACGAAAATAAATTAAAAAATTAAAATAAAAATTAAAGAAAAGCTGTGGTAAACAAAGGCCCACAATTGCAAACTGGAGTTTTGTGTGCATGTGTGTTTTCATATGTGTGCAGGTACATATGCATGTGGAAGTCAGAGGTCAACCTTGGATGTTGTTCTTCAATCACTGCCCACCCTTCCCCAACTTTTTTTGTTTTTCGTTTTTTGTTTTTGAGACAAGGTTTCCCTGTAGTACCAACTGGCCTGGAACTCACTATGTACACTTGGGTTTATATACTTTAAAAAGGCATAACACACAGAACGTTTGAAAAAAACAAAGTTTGAAGAATGAATGAAGGAGCAAACGACTGAAGGATTGAACAAGTGACAAATGACAAACAGACTTCACCTCAAAGGACCACACACTGGTTGATTCCATTTATATGAAGCATCCAGCATGGACAGATAGAGACAAAGTAGATTAGTGGTCATGGGGGCCAGGGTGGGGTGAAGATGGCCCTTGTTCCAAAGCTGCTCTCAGAGGGGATAAAGATGTCCTGATATTAGACCATGGACATTGCTTCCAGTGTAGTCATGGGGTGGCTACTCAACTCTAGATATATTGAGATCATTTAACTACGTAGCTCATGTGGGTGACTTTTATGATAGGTTAACTATATCCCAACAAAGTTGCTTTAAAACTTTTCATCTGGAGGCTGGAGAGATGGCCTAGTGGTTAAGAGCACTGGCTGCTCCCCTTGCAGAGGACCTGGGTTCAATTCCCAGCACCCACATGGTATCTAGACAACTATCTGTAACTCCTATTCCAGGGGAGTCTGATGCCTTCTGTTTTCCACAGGCATTGTTTGACACTGGTGTACTTACACACATGCAGGCAATATACACATAAAATAAAGATTTTAAAGAAACATTTCATCTCTGGGGCTGGAGAGATTGAGTGGTTAAGAGCACTGGCTACTCCTGCAGAGGACCTGGGTTCAATTTCCAGCACCCACATGGCAGCTAACAACCATCTGTAACTCCAGTTCCAAGGGAATCTGATGCTCTCTTCTGTCCTCCACAGGCATTGCACAACATGGGTGCACTTACATATATGCAGGCAATACACTCATACACATAAAGTAAAAATAATAAAATTAAAAAATACTTTTCATCTCAGAAACTTCCCCAAAACTAGCTATACTGATCTCTCAGCTGTCGATCCCATACCAGGGCCAGGCCCCCAGATATGCTGAGGTCAAAGTAAGAGATAGCTTTGCCAGAGCTTAAGGAAACACCAGTCTTGTATTATCCATGGAATTACTGCCTTCCAGGCACCAAAGGAAAACATGTTTTATCATCACTAAGCACTGTTGTGTATCTCTAAAGATCCTCACATGCCTTTATGGAGTGCTTTCATGGTATGATATATCAGGTATTTATTTTTTAGAGCAGCAGTCTTCTGAATATCAGGTATTTTAAAATCTGACCAATCATCACTTGTTCAAGGTCACTTCAGTATTAAGTGGAGTTCAAAGCAGGTGATTTAATTCCAAATGTGTTGCTGGGGTTGGGAAAGGGCTAGAGGAGACTGAAAGCCAGTATCAGGGTGATATTTCTGAAATGGCCTGGAGAGAACAGGTGTCTGTGAGGAACGGAAAATGAGCATGGCAAGATGGAAAGCTATCAACCCCAGTCTTCCAGCAGAGGGCGCCCACAGCTCCTTGCCTGTCAGGATCACCCAAGTTTAAGGAGGAAAGGCTGGGGAGGTAACTCCGTCTATATCATGCTTGCCACACAAACCTGGGAGCCTGGGTTGAAGCCCTAGAAATTAAAAAAAAAAAAAAAAAAAAAAAAAAAAAAGCTGGGCCTGGTGGTATTAGTGTGCACTCACAAATCCCAGTGCTAGGTCGGCAGAGATAGGCAGATCCCTGGGGGCTTGCTAGCCAGACAGCCTAGCCTACTTGGCGAGCTCCAGGCCAGCAGAAGACTCTGTCTCAAAAAAAATAAAATAAAATAAAAAAAGGCATAAAAACCAAACCACAGTGGAGGGCTTCTCAGGAATGGCCCCTGAAGTTGGCAGGATGCCTTTGGCCTTCAAGTACAGCAGCACTCCCAAGAGAGTGACAGAGAGAGAGAGAGAGAGAGAACACCAGGCATAGTGGTACACACCTTTAATCCCAGCACTAGCAAGGCAGAAGCAGGGGGATCGCAGTGAGTTTGAGAATAACCTAGTCTACATAGTAAGTTCCAGGCCAGCCAGAGCTACATAGTGAGACCCTGTCTCAAACATAAAGAAAAAAAATCTTAGAAAGAGAAGGAAAAGGAAGAGGAGGAGAAGGAAAGGGATTCTGATGTCTGCAGTGCCTGCTGTGTGCCTGTCCTTGCTGTATTAAGTAGAGTACGCAGCAGGAAGTCGTCCCCTGACTCCTTTATACATGTGTGAGGTCCCGGAGCACATAGGGCTTCAGGTTCTATCTAGTCAGCGAGCTTGGAGCTGGGGGGAAGGAAGGGAGGCAAGCCAGGGCTGACACCCAGTAATATTGACTGTGGTTGAATAATGGGAAGAAGGACGAGATTTTGAACTCAGATTTTTACTGCTACATATTTATGTGACTTTGAACCTTATTTGACCTTATTTCCTCATCTATAAGGTGGCTGGAGTAGCTGCTTCTTTAGGTCATTAGAGCTTAACGAATTGTAGTTGGACGTGTGATAGTCCCTTGTGTCGTCACCAAACAGCCCCGTGCAGCCTTAACGTTCTTTCACTTGTTCCCTGTCTCTAAGTGAGGCTCTTTGCTTTTCACCCTCAGACCAAGGAGCCCTGCAATTTCTGCAGGCCTAGAAGTTTTATAACCTTCGAACTTGTCAGAGAGGTGAAGAACTGAACAGGTCTTCCATACCTTTTAAATCTATTGCTTTTCTCTGCTCAGAAAGTTCTGAGCTCCTTTTGCAGCTCCCAGTCCCCTGCCTTGGCCCTGGGGTGAACCTAAAGCTGGAGCCTGTACAGCAGATGGGGCTGACCTGGGGGACGGCAAGCAAACGCTCCTGGGGGGCTTTGCTGCATCCATGTGGATCTTGCATTGCTCTGCACTCACCGCTGCTCATCTCGTTCCTGTCAGAACGAGGCCAGGTCAGCCCTATCCAAGGGAGCCTGGGAGGCGAACGGGCCCTCACCTGGAAGCCCGTGGTCCCGGCTGCGCTGCATGTTCAGAGCTGCCAGGTCCAGCCCGATCCTTCTTACTTGACGGAACAGCCTGTCTCGGAGCTCGTCCACCATCATGGAATCTTGCCGATTCAACTTGGCTGCCCGGGCCATGAGACCGCGGAGAATGGGATCGATGCCACCTGGTGGCCGGAATGAGAGCAACACCGATTAGCCGGTCCTCATGGCAGCTCCTGGGGTCATGCCGTGAGACCAAGCTAGCTGGACAAGCAGGTCTTTATATTCTCTAACGTTTTTCCGGACACAGAGAACTGAGGGGGAAACAGGTCACCTCGCTTCTTAAAGGATTGGGAATAACGCTCCTTTCAGGTCCATAATAGACCACTCTGATGTAAGTCTAAACTCTTAGAAATACCTCCCTTATTCCACCAGATGATACAGGCTGGTAATTCCAGCTAATCAGAAGCTCAGCGGGAGGATCCCAAGTTCAAGGCCAACCTGGGCTACTTTTAGTGAGCTCCTGTTATAAAATTTTTGAAAGTTAAAAAGAGTTGGGGGAGGGGCTACAATTCAATAGTAGAACACTTGCCTAGCATGCCCTGGGTTCAATCCCCATTGTGTGTGTCTGTGTGTGTGTGTGTGTGTCTGTGTGTGTGTGTGTGTGTGAGAGAGAGAGAGAGAGAGAGAGAGAGAGAGAGAGAGAGAGAGAGATTTCCTCGTGTCTAAGATGTGGGAGGCCCATGGAAGTTCTTGCTGGCTCTGCCTTCTTTCCGCTGTCCAGGGGAGGCATTTGCAGTTGTCTGAGCAGCAGCCAGGCCCACCCAAGAAAGCAGTGCTTGCACCCACCTCCATCTTCCCTTTGGGAAACCCAGTCAGTCACCTTCATATATGATGCGCCAGCTGGCAAAGAAGGTGGAACTAAGTGGAACTTGGAAGTTGGGAGCTGAGGCCCGGTACTGCCTGTCCAGGCGGTACATGAAGGGCGGCAGCATGGTGTGGCCAAATCGAAAGGCCAGGGTGAAAACGTTGGCCACTCGGGGGTCCACATTGGAGCAGTACCCCTCGTAGGGTCCCAGTGTTCTTTTGATCCGTGCCTTGCCCAGAACCAAGGGCAGATAGTCTCGGTAGGTGATGATCTAGAAGACATGCAAAAATAATCATAATAATAATAATAATAAATAAATAAAAAAAGAAAAGAAAAAAAAAAGAAAGGACATGCAAGGAGTGTTGCCTGAGTGGCCACAGCCCCACCCCTTTTCATTTGCACAGACTCTTGCTTTTTCTTTTTCTTTTTTTGGTCTTTTTGAGACAAGGTCTCCCTTTACTCCCAGCTGGCCTGGAGCTCGCTATGTAGATCAGGCTGGCCTTGAACTCACAGAGATCCGCCTGCCTCTGCCCCCCTCCCCCAGTGCTGGGATTAAAGGTGTGTGCCGCCACGCCTGGTGACTCTTGCTTCTTCAAGGGTTGTTCAGACACAGTGAGTCCTGACTGTCATCATGCCAAGTGTGATGACATTAATCTTCCATTGGAAGATGAGGTACTAGAGCCCAGAGAGAAGCAGCCTGGGCCAGAGTTTGTAACAGAGAGGGATAGAGGTACACCCTGATCACCCAGGCCCAGGGGCCTTGAGGCACAGACCCAAAGCCAGCCCTCTCCCTTGCATTCCTCCCCAAGCTGGCCCCTGCTCCCCACCTGGACCATGGCGCCCACGATCTTCCGAGCCTCGTTGTACAGCTTGTCTCCAGTCCAGTGGCGATTCAGGCGTCTCAGCTCAGTGGCCAGCCGGTTGTGCTCTCTCATAAACAGGGTGTGCAAGGCCGCCAGTTTGGGGGTTTCGCTTGATCGGGTGTCACCTTAAAACCCCAAGTTCAAGCTTAGTAGAGAGAGACTTTCTGTGTGGGCAGACTGAGTGCTGGGACCCAGAGAAATGGAATGAGGCAAGTTTCAGCTCAGTGCGCTTTCAGCGCACGTGTGTCGCGGAGCCCTTCGCTGACCTTCAGCTTCTTCCCCAGGAGACAGCACAGTGGGTTCCTGGGAAACAGGGTGGCTCCTGGTCTCAGCCAAGGGAATCACGCCTGATGATTCCACCCTACGAGAAGACCAGATCCACCACCCAGACCACCTATGGCAGGGAGACTAAGATGACCCTTGGAACTTCGACTATGGGACTAGATACTGCCTGTCTGGATCTATCTGCCTGTTCTCTTTTCCCATCTCTGAACCCCGGGTCATACCACTATCTCCAGAACAAGAGAAAGGGGACAGGGATCGGGGAAGAAGCGGCTTTGGGTGGGACCCATTCCTGTACCCAGACCTTCTGTAGGCAGGCAGTGAAAGTTCCGTCACCTGCCGCTGCAGGAGACTTCTCCTCGTGACGGTCCAGACTGCTCCATGGGACACAGGATGTACAGTGCTTACAGAATGGGCCTCAAAAGGCAGTGGGGTAGAGTGGACAGAGTAGAGACCAGGGAACTATCCTGAATTTGTCCCCATGAGGCCTCTGCCATCTGAAACACTGCCCTCACGAGCACATTCCTTATCTTTTCTGACTCTCAGCTTCTCATCTGTAAAACGAGGATGATAATTCCTGCCTTTCAGTGCTGCTGTGAGGTCGAGGGTGGCCCATTCAGATAACCACACATGAGGGCAGAGACAAAAGAGTATGAGCAGAGTTCCAACTGTGCATCCAGAAGGCACCGGGATGGCGTAGTGAGAGGTGGGGAGGGGATAAGAAAATTAAATCTATAGAAACTGTGCTCCTAGTAACAGTTGCTTCCAGGTAATTGAAGAAACAGCCTAGTTCTTTCTCAGAGTAAAAGAGAGTCAGCCATTTCTGGGCTGGAGCAGCGTGCTAAGAACAACAGGTACCCCTACATCAGGAGAGCTGCCTGGAGACGGCTGCAGTGCAGTGCAGGTGGTAGAGCCCACAGCACTGGATAATAAGGGATCTGGGCACACTCAGGGGACTTCCAACGCTAACTCTGCACATATCTGTACCTGTGGGGCACCTCATACTGCAGGTCCCCTGAGGTCCCAAGTGTTCCCTCACCGCACCCCTTCATGCTGCCCCCGTCCAGGAAGATTCTGCTCCACACACATACTGACCTGCCAGGAAGCAGGGGATGCGCACAGAGCGGTTGGTGAGGAGACAGGGGTCATCGTGCAGGTTATCGAAGGGCAGCAAGGCTCGGCCATTGTCCTGGAACCGCTGGTTGATGGCCAGCAGCCCTAGGTGGTTGGTCCGGTTGCGGAGCCTAAGAGCAAGGGACACTTCACTGCCATACACCATGCTGGCATCCACAAAGGAGGTGAGTGCGTTGATCTGGTTGCGAACTTTGTTCTTGTTTCCAGGGCAGGAGGGTGCGGAGCGGAAGAAGGGGATGCAGTCACTCTGGTTCTTGATGCGGGGGTCATTGGGTGGGATCTGGGGGAGGAGCAGTCAGTGACTCAGGCCATTTTATATCGAAGGCTCACTCATCTTGGGCATCCCCACCTAATACATTGCTCAAAACTTCCCTACTCTGGGAATCCTTCTGGGACTCACCAAGACTCAAACACAGGGCCTTATACTGGCCAGGCAAGTGCTCTACCCGTGAGCTGTCCCCAGCCATGAATGAAGTGTTTGAAATATTGAAGCGCTTCATCTAACTGGGGAAGCTGGCGAGGGGAGGCTGAGCCTCTGAGAGAGAAGTTGTTGCTGGAGAGGTGGGATGAGAACTGAGTTCTGACTTTAGGGCAGAACCCCTTTCACTCTGTTCAGTTCAACATGTGAATGCCTTTATTGCTGGGTGGTTTAAAGACTACAAAGTTCAAAGAAGCTGGTGCAGTTTCCAGGAAGCTGTCAACCCTGTAAAAATGGTCCGACCCATAGAGAGTGAGGTAATACAAAATGGAGATAGCATTTACTGTGCTTGCTATAACAACCAAATGTTGTGTAAGAAAGATCTGGAAGGTTCCACAGGAGGTGCACCACCACCACCACCACCAGGACTGGAGGAAGGGGTAAAGTGACATAATCTCACTGAGTCCCAACTTATCTATTGCCAGCAACTGAACGTGTAGTTGAGTGTGCATGCACACATCCCCCTTCTGCCCCAGGGGACACCCTGCTCTCCACATTTCCTGACCGAGACCCCTACACTGCCTTGCCTACCAGCCTAGAGGATAGGACCCTGCTCACAGTCTAACCCTAGGAGTCGGCAAGAACTGAAGGACTCTTGGAGCTGCCCCAACTGGAAAAGAGCAGGAGATGAAACCTTAACAGCTTCCCAAAATAGGGGTCCAGAGCCTCGCTGTTGCAGCCAGCCCAGTGGGGTGAGGCTGTCTCTGATGCGCCCCTCCATGAAGCGCCAGCGGAGCTGCTGGCTGCTTGCCCCATCCCCGACAATCTCTCAGACATGCACGGCGGGGAGCTCTGTGCTTCTTCACCTCTGGATGGGGTTATTGCCTCCATATTCCACCATATCCATCTTCCTGGGGTAGAAGCAACCCCAAGGACCTGAGAGGTTGGCAGAGGTACCTTGATGGGGAAGCACGGGGGTAGCTGGGCACAGGTCTTCTCACAGTCCACACCCACGGCGAAGGCCACTCTGGCTGGGGACTCGGGGGAGAAGTCCAAGTCATGGTCGATGAACTGGCCCCACTGCATAAACATGAGGGCCCGGCCCCGGTCCGAGGCCAGCCTGTTGCTGGGGAAGTGCACAATCAGGTTGGAGACAGCCCGGACCTGGTGGGGAGATATGGGCCTGGGCTCATCATCCCCACCAGGTGTTGGACCAACCCGGACCCAGAGGGTGCTGGTCCCCTGCCAGAACTGACACTTTTCCTTCTGCCCTCTTCTCTCCTTTCCCTAGAGATGCAGCCCCTGGGGGAGGCTGTCATTCTCAGAAGGATGGTTTTGACCTGAGGCTTCTAAAAGTAAAGAGTTGAGGGAGCCGACATGGTGGCACATGCCTGTAACTCCAGTACTTGGGAGGCTAAGTACTTGGCAGGAGGACTGTATGTTCTAGGCCAGTCTACTACATGGTGAAATAAACGAGCTACACAGCAAAATCCTAACTCAACAGATGTGAGTGTGTGTGTGTGTGTGTGTGTGTGTGTGAGAGAGAGAGAGAGAGAGAGACAGAGATAGAACTGATTTTCAAGTACAGAACTGATTTCAAGGTGATGGCTAGTAAACAGAGAAATGGCTAGAAAGATGGAAAGATCTATAGAAGAAAAATCAACATTTTAATATTAAGGCAGGTAGATGATTGTTATATCAACTATCAATAGAAAGCTGACAAATGTAAAATAATATAGGTCATAGATTCATAGGTGCATAGCTCTTTCTATTTCATAAGATACTCTGAGCTGAGCACAGTGGCTCATACCTAGAATCCCAGTACTAAGCAGCTGTGACAGGAAGATGACTGTGAGCTTGAGGCTAGCTCAGTTACACAGTACGTTCCAGGCCAGTCTGGGCGAGAGATTAAGACCTTGTCTAAAATATAAAACAAAGTGTTTAAGGATATGACTCAGTGGGTAAGGCCACTTGCTATGCAAGAAAGGAGACTTGAGTTAGAATTCCCAGCACTCACATAAAACCCCAGCATTAGAGGAAGCAGAGACCCAGGAGCCCACCAGCTAGTCAGCCTAGCTAAAAGAGCAAGCTCTGGCTTTAATAAGATACACTACTCAAATATAGGGCGGACAGTACAGTGGAAGACCCCCCAACATTTTCCTGGGGCCTCCACATGCACTTGCTTGGGTATATCCACCCACATACCCTTGAACACATACACCATACACATGTATACACACACATGTATACAGACACATACATACAAAGATGCTTTGACACCTGTTCTCTGAGGAAAACAATAACAACAACAAAAAAATTCCATTTCATGATACGTAGCATTCAGAGACCACAGGCTACACAGTTGTTTATACTAAGTGGTTTACTTAATACAAGGACAGCTTTTTCTGCCATTTGCAGAGGAAAAAAAAGAGTCAGAATATGGTATTCTCTATCCAAAGTCATCCAACAGGTTAGTGAAAGAGCCTGGATTTGAGTCCTGCCTGGCTGACTGGGTTGTGTTTTACTCTCTGTATTTCGAGGAGATCAAGCACTCTCCAGACCCTCCACTCCAACTCACAAGAGGAAGGAGGAAGCCATTGCGCCTCTTGCCGGGGGTCCAGCCAAAGGGGAGAGACAGGCGGTCCTCATACTCTGCCGGCAGCCAGCGGGCCAGGGCCTGATTGGAGGCCCCCAGCCAAGGAATCTTCCTATGGTAGTAAACAGGTGGATGTTAGCAGGATTCAGGGCCGGGGAAAAGGATGGGGAAGGAAGGGAGGACCCCAAGACCCACTTGTTGTTACATCTCCCGGTGATGGTGCGGTACTTGTTGCTGCACTTCTCGGCCTGGTCCTGGAGAGCACAGCCAGTGGCCTGGGACAGCAGGCGCAGCTGGGGTTCTGTGAGGACATCTGGAGGAGAAGCGGGCAGGATTCTGCATCCAGGATCCTCATTCCTTCCTGGGCTCGTCTGATACGCCCTATCATCACCTCTCTTCTAACATTCCCTAGGCTGTCCACTCCACCTCCCACTTTAGGCTTCCTTCCATTCCCAGGCTAATGCAGACCTTGGGGGCTCAATGGGGAACACAGTACCAGTGACATTAAAGAGTCTGGATCCCTGGAGTTGAAGCTTCTCTTCTAGCAGCCCTAAGGCCACATGCATGTAATCGGCAGCCTGAACAACTTTCTTGGTGGCTGCTACTGGCTGCTTAAAGTAGGCCAAGAGGTCCATGGGCCTGGCTGAGCCACTGCGAAGGCGCTGCTTGATGCTGAAGCAAAGAGAAAGAGGAGGCTGGAAGATGGAGGGAGGTGCAGCCCACCGGGGAGAACCATGGCACCCAAAAGTGCAGGATGTGTAAAATGACTTTGGCAGGTGCCCATCTTCCCCCCCTGAGCCCCCAGGCCTGTGCCTCCCTGACTTAGGCCCACCTCTTCTGTGTCTGATTGTAGGCGGCATCCACCAACACCTTGGCCTCTGCTATGCAGTTCTTAAGGACTGAATTCTCCACCAGCCTGGGGGAGACTGTTGAAGAGTAGGGACTCAGCATGCAAGGGAGCCGTGGATTCCCCAAATCCATGTGCTTTCCCCTCTGATCCCCTTTCCTTATACCAACCTTCCTTGGTGTCCAAGGGATGCTTACGTGGGCCAGTGTCTTCAGAGGACCGGGTGAGGACGAGTGTGGCTAGGACTCCCGCCAGGGCCAGGGGCAGCTGCATCTTGCAGGGAGACCCCCAGCCACAGCTGGAAGGCAAGCAACCCTCACAAACACCACAGGTGGCCCCTTGCTCCCGTCTCCCTTGGAGGACCTGAGATGACTTCTTACCTACTGCCCTTCTCAGGAAGTGGCTGAGAAGGGGCTTTATACCCCATCCTGGGTGGGAGGAGGGTAACTCTGCCCCAGAAGCCCAGCCCCTGAGGCGGAGCTCTGGAACCTTGCTCTGGTTTTCAGAAGAGTTGAATGACTAAAACACCCCAGCTACCCTGGCCCTCACTAGGCCGTGGACATCCCCTCCTACCCTACTCACCCCATCCTCTCCTGCCCCACCCCCATTGCTACTATTGAGTCAGTTGATAGATTTCTCCCATAACCCAAAGTAGTGCATGGGATGTGGGTGTCACCCAATGAATAGCCGAAAGATAATGGACCAGTAGGGCGCTGACAGGAACCCCGGGCTTGGCTCCATCACTCACTGTGGCTTCCTGACATGTCCTCTGTTCTTAGCACAAGGCCTCGTGTTAGGTGCACACTCAGAAAATGCTTGTAAAATAAGTAAATAATGTCTGGTAAGCTCCTCCCTTGCCTCCCCAGTACTAAGAGCTCCTTCTAAGCTGTCAGAGAGGTAAGTGGTGTGGTAAGCCTGGTAGTGAAATATTTTAGGGGACACTTGGGGTGAGCTGTCACAGATAAAACACATGAAGTGGCCCATGGCGTCCTGCACAGAGTTGAAGACCCAGAGGCTCTTGGCTTCTCCTGGATTTAACTCGATGCACAGAGATGATGTTTTTACTGAGCAGAGGGTTTCAACCCTTGGTTCCTATGGGCTTGACTAGAGAGAGTTTGCTGCAGTAGGCTCAGACTAACCAAGATTTTAATTTGCCTCTGTCACTGGCGGTATGCGTCTTCAGTGCAGAACGCACCTCAGTCGGCTCTAGCCGCCACAGTCAGCCCCATCCCTCCTCATACCTCCTTGTCATTCCCGCTGCCAAGCCCTTCTCTGGATAAGCCTGCTGACCCATTCCCACCTGCCTGGAAAACACATGCTCTCCTCTGAACGAGGCTCCAAAGCCATGCCACCGTGGCCAGAACCAACGTCTCCTGGTCCTTTGAGGTGGCCGCGTCCATTCTTTAGTCACTTAAGACCCCGTGTCTTCTCCATACCCTCACATGGCTCTGTGATGCCCCTGCACGTCACCTTCCCCTGCCCCTCCTGCCATAGCAATCCACTAGCCTCAGCAGTTGCTTCTGAAACAGTTACTTTACTTTGGCAACCCCTTTCACAAGTTCCAGTTGATGCCCCCTCCACCCCCCGCCATCTTATCTCCTGTCTTCAGCAGATACTCCTGACCTGGGTGCCAAGAGGTGGAAGGTTTCAGGGAAGCCTCGGAAAGTCCACTGAGCTCCCTGCTGACGCTCTGCTGGGCTTAGCTTCCAAAGCTTTGAGCAGGAGCACTGATCCTGTGAGATTTTAAACTTTGCAACATGCAAAGTCCGTGCTTCAGTCTTTCCTCCCAGAGGCCACATGCCCCAGGCTTCAGTTAGGTGGGGTACATGTTGCCCTCCTTCTAGTGACACCGTATCTCACAGGGGTCTGCTCCTACCACAGGGCCACTAGTTCTTTAGCAACAAGGAGTTAGGCAAGGGTTGGCCACAGCCATGGACTGAGTAGCTTTGGGGGATGATCTGGGGGCTCTAGACCCCACCATACCCACCAGAGTGGCAGTATTTGGGTGGCTTAAGGATTTGGTCCTACGGATTGCTCAGCATGGTAGCATGGCAAGCAGATAGGCAGGACCACTGAGGAGCCCTGTGCAGCCAGACCACAGAAGGCAAGTGCTAAGGGTATGGGAAAAGGCCATGGGTTCCCAGCTGAGCCTGGTCAAGTCTGGACTGGCAGGTGGAAGTTCAGGCAGAGTTGAAAGGAGAAGTGTGGCCTATAGTATGGCTCTCCTGGCCCCTAAGACTGGGTGCTCCTTCATCTGGTACTCAGCGGCTCTCCTGTGGGTCCCCATCCTTAGGCCCCAACCATACAATTATCTACTTCCAGCCCCCCTTTCTGCCTGGCTCCTTCTGGGAGGCCATGTTTGCCTCACCCCAAGCCAGGATAGGGGCCCAAACCCCAGCACTCAGCACCAAGAGGCCTGTTGATATCAGCTCAGAGAGGGGACAGGATGCTTGTCACCCACCAGCCTGTTGGCAAGCTGCTCACTCCTGGGTGGGTACTGGAGATCTTCCATGGCTAGAGTTGTCAGGGAGTCATGTGATATGCCTCCATGCAGTGTGCTGTCAGGAGTGCATGTGACATGTCTCCATGCAGTGTGTTGTCAGGAGTGCATGTGACATGTCTCCTTGCAGTGTGTTGTCAAGGAGTGCATGTGACATGTCTCCATGCAGTGTGTTGTCAGGAGTGCATGTGACATGTCTCCTTGCAGTGTGTTGTCAAGGAGTGCATGTGACATGTCTCCATGCAGTGTGTTGTCAGGAGTGCATGTGACATGTCTCCTTGCAGTGTGTTGTCAAGGAGTGCATGTGACATGTCTCCATGCAGTCTGTTGTCAGGAGTGCATGTGACATGCCCCCATGCAGTTTGTTGTCAGGAGTGCATGTGACATGCCTCCATGCAGTCTGTTGTCAGGAGTGCATGTGACATGCCTCCATGCAGTGTGTTGTCAGGAGTACATTGGACATACCTCCATGCAGTGTGTTGTCAGGAGTGCATGTGACATGCCTGCATGCAGTCTGTTGTCAGGAGTGCATGTGACATGCCTCCATGCAGTCTGTTGTCAGGAGTGCATGTGACATGCCGCCATGCAGTCTGTTGTCAGGAGTGCATGTGACATGCTTCCATGCAGTGTGTTGTCAGGAGTGCATGTGACATGCCTCCATGCAGTGTGTTGTCTGTCAGGAGTGCATGTGACATGCCTCCATGCAGTGTGTTGTCAGGAGTGCATGTGACATGCCTCCATGCAGTCTGTTGTCAGGAGTGCATGTGACATGCCGCCATGCAGCATGTTGCTCTGCCCCAATGTTGCTCCTTTCCTGAGCTCACTCTGGCCACCTCTTGAGTGGCCCCTGGTTTCAGTTTGACGAGAGGAGTTGAGAGCGCGGAAGCTTCTCATATCCTTCAGGGCTGAACCCTCAGAAGAGAGGCGTCCAAAGTGTGAGTCTTGACTCTGGCCTTCTGGGATAGAGGCTTTGGGAGCTGAGGGCAGGGACAGTGATGAAGGGACGGTGCTGCCTCCAGGGCTCTCCAGCCTGGGCACCTGCAGTGGCCTTCCCTAAGGCACAGCCCTTGTGGGCAGGGTCCTCACATGCTCATGGTCTGATGGGACACTGGCTTTTTTTGTTCCATAGCCAAGGCAACCAGAAGGGCCCACAAGAGGGTAAGGACAAGAAGGACGTGGACAAGGGCCATGGTCTCCCGTAGCCTTTTTTCATGGGACCTCACGGGGAGAATTTCCTTGTGGTTGTTTTGCTCATTGGCAACAAAGAGTTCAATACTTGGCAGCAGATTATTTTTTGGTCTTTTTTTAAATATTTATTTATTTATTTTTTTTATGTGTACGAATGTACTGTCTGCATACAGGTTTGTGCACCCATGTCGTGCAATGCTGCAGAGGTCAGAAGAAGAGGGTGTCGGATTCCCCTGGAACTGGAGTTAAAGACGGTTCTCAGCCTCCATGTGGGTGCTGGGAATCCAACCCGGGTCCTCTGGCAGCAGACTATTTTTTTTTCTTTTTCGAGACAGGGTCTCCTTGCAGCCCCAGCTATCCTGGAACTCACTCTGTAGACCAGGCTAGCCTTGAATTCACAAAGATCTGCCTGCCTCTGCCTCCCAAGTGCTAGGATTAAAGCTGTGTGCCACCACGCCCGGCTTTGTGTGTGTGTGTGTGTGTGTGTGTGTGTGTGTGTATGTTTGGCAGACTATTTTTAATATCATCATCTAGCCAACAAAACCATGTTGACTGATATTCATTAAATAAAACAAGCGATAATGGCCAGAAATGTGTGGAACTTTTCTTTTATTGACCTTTGTATATATAATTATGCCAGGAAAAAAATAGCCATGTAAGGTGGTATATGACTATAATCTCAGCTCTCGGCGGGTAGAGGCAGGAAGGTCTGGTGTTCAAGGCTAGCCTCAGCTACATAGGAATTTGGAGGCCAGCCTGAGCTATGTGAGACTCTGTCTTAAAAAAAAAATAGACAGGTCTGTGATGCCCTTAGATGTCCGGGGCTGCACGCACGCTACACTGACTGGCTCAGCGGGTGCCTACCCTACACCAGCAGGCGTGGGTAACCCGTTGAACCCCATTTGTGATGGGGATCGGGGATTGCAATTATTCCCCATGAACGAGGAATTCCCAGTAAGTGCGGGTCATAAGCTTGCATTGATTAAGTCCCTGCCCTTTGTACACACCGCCTGTAAAAAAGAAAAAAAAAAAAATAGAGCCAGGCGTGGTGGCGCACGACTTTAATCCCAGCACTTGGGAGGCAGAGGCAAGAGGATCTCTGTGAGTTCAAGGCCAGCCTGGTCTACATAGCAAGCTCCAGGCCAGCTGGGACTAAAAGAGACCCTGTGTCAAAAAGACCAAAAAAAAAAAAAAAAAAGAAAAAGAAAATGTTACTGTGTAAGAGGAAAACAATAATGGATTAGTTAGTAAATGGATTCATTAGTAAATGAATTAGTAAAGGGAAATGCCTACGGATTGTTATGTATTTTTTTTTGTTGTTGTTGTTATTTGAAGCAGGGATTCATGTAACAACCTGCCTCAAACTCACGGTGTAGCTGTCCTTGAACTCCTGATCCTCCTGTCTCCATTTCTCAAGTGCTGGGATTATAGGCGACCATCAAAGTGGCGCACGCCTTTAATCCTAGCACTTGGGAGGCAAAGGCAGGTGGATCTTTGTGAGTTCAAGGCCAGCCTGGTCTATAGAGTGAGTTCCAGGACAGCTGGGGCTACAGGGAGACCCTGACTCAAAAAGACCAAAAAAAAAAAAATACACCCAGCTCATATTGGCAATTTTAATATTTAATCTATCATTACATTTTCTTGATTTGTTCTTTAGTTTTAAAATGAATGATTGTTCCAGGTGTGGTGGCATATACTTGTAATCTCAGCACTTGGGAAATCAACAGGTTCAAGACCAATCTGAGGTTTATAACAAGGCTCTGACAAAAGCAGTTTAAAGAGGGGGTGGTGTGGTGGCACATGCCTTTAATCCCAGCACTTGGGAGGCAGAGGCAGAGGCAGAGGCAGGTGGATCTCTGTGAGTTCAAGTTTAAGGGCAGCCTGGTCTACAGAGTGAGTTCCAGTCCAGCTGGAGCTACAAGGAGACCCTGTCTCAAAAAGATCACCCCCACCAAAAAAAAAAACAATTTAAAGAGAAGAACAAATTCAATCTTGAAGTCATAAACAAACTAGCAAAAATTTTATGTGTAAAGTGGATTGCACTTAAAGATACAGTCTAGTCACCATTTAAACATAAATGACATCTCTAGTTCTCATATAGAACAACAGCATTAAAGGAAATCAAGTTCCAAGCTGGGCATGGTGACACATGACTTTTATCCAAGCAGTTGAGGAAAGGAAGAGGCAGGACAATGTCTGGGGGATCAAGGCCAGCCTGGTTTACATAGGGAGTTCCAAGCCAGCTATGGCTATAGGGAGATGCTGTCTCAAAAAGATTTTGCAAATTTTTTTTGAAAGAAGCCAAGTTGTATCTCTTCATTGTTACAATCATTGTATTAGCATCATATCAACCCTTTTTTTGTTTTGTTTTGTTTTGTTCTGGTTTTTTGTTTTTTGGGTGGTGTCTCATGAAACCCAGGCTGGCCCAAGACTTGCTATGTAGCCAAGGACGACCTTGAGCTTTTGACCACTCTAACTCCATCTATCTACGGCTGGAATTACAGGTGTGCACCACCACACCCAGTTTATGTGGAGCGAGGAACTGAACCCTGGGCCTTGTGCATACTAGGCAAGCACTTTACCAACAGCAGAGTGGTTTAGCGACACCTCCAACCAAACCAACTGCTTAAAGGCAAGAATACACAGCGTAGTGGTGTGAGCGGCTCCGGGCTGGCAGACTTTCTACAGCACTGGTCCTTCATCTCAAAATGAATGCACAGAGCTGAGGAAGTCGGTGTATACCCTGGAATTTTCCAAATTAACCATAGTACTTACAAGCAATCAAAAAAACACTAACTTGATGCTCACAAGGTTCATTAAAGTTAAACTGTATTTGTAGCAATGGTTTAACATACAGAGCAACACAAGCTCTCTTTGTGGAAGAGAGTTTTCTCACTAAATGTATTTATTACTCCCATGACAGGGTGCTCATGATAAGTGGCCTGACCTGTCACTTGGGTTATAATTCCACAGAAATTCCCTGCAGATGCAACCACTATTTTCTTTCAGGGGTAGAGAGCTTGCTCTGCCTGTCCCTGGTTCTGCTTTTTGTCCCTTCCTCTTACCTTCACTGAATGACAAGACAGGAGGCTTTTGAGTCCCTCCACTTTCTACTCCTACATGTCTTTTGGGTCCCTGAGGAGAGGGAGGTGAAGGTTGGCTTCTGGGAGCCCCAGGTGGGGAAGAGGCTATTCCCAGGCTGTGCTGGGGGCACACGGCTCTAGTGGTAGAGTCACTGTAAGGGGCCGTGCACAGCCCAGCTAACCCTGGATGCTTCATCCGCTCCTCAGGCCTCCCTCTCACCCCCCTCATCACACCCCAACCTTAATGGATGCACCATATTTCCCACCTCTAGGTCCTTGAATGCACTCGTCACCCCTGTCCCCGAGGAAGCCTTCCACCAGCCTTTTCCTGATCACACCCCAAGATAATCTCAGATAGCTGCCCACTTTGGTCTGCAGGACACGTTACACCCATGCTTCTCACAGCTCATATTGAGTTTACTGAAAGAATAATATAACTGGACAGGCGCTTAGCCCTCCAGGGTGGGGCAGGCCTGATCTTTGTGGTGTGCACCCTGCATGGGGTGAACCCAAGCTCAGAAATGTGTGGATCATGAGTGACCAGTATTCTTACTTAACTTCCCAAGTCTACGTACCCTTTTACAACCTGGAAAAGAAAATGTCCCCTCCCTGGCTGAGATCTTCCAAATCCTCTTTCTTCTCCATAAGCCACTTAGGCCATATCCCAGAGTTGATGGCAGGACCCTGGGTGTTCAGAAGGATCTGAGGATAGTCAGCCCACAGAGCATGAGGCCACACACCGGGGACAGCAATGGTTGCTTGGCTCCCTACAGCCATGTGTGAGCTCCTCTAGAACTTCTGGACATGGGTGAATTTCCTTCTGGGCCTGACTTGGCCACAGAGGCTCGGGAATCTTAAAGGCAAGTTCTTCTGAGAGGAAATGGCCAAAACGAAAAGCTAAGGCTGACCCACTCAGGACTTGTCAAGAAGACCACACTTACGGTGGGAATAAGGCTCAGTGGCTGCCTAGCATGCTCAGTTGGAGCTCGGAGGAAATGGCCAAAACGAAAAGCTAAGGCTGACCCACTCAGGACTTGTCAAGAAGACCACACTTACGGTGGGAATAAGGCTCAGTGGCTGCCTAGCATGCTCAGTTGGAGCTCGGAGCCTTCCAACCTCTCAGCTGTCTGCCTGTCCGCTCGTCATCCCTTCCTCCCTTCCTTCCTCAGGGCTGTGGGAGCTGAAGCTGTGGGGAGCTGCATCCAGGCAGCATCCAGTCTCTGAAGTCTCACCCTGACATGCAGGCTCCGGCCTAGGGGATCACACAATGTGGCTCTTGCCCAGCCCCAGAGCTACCTAACCCTACCCCCATTTTTTTTGCATTCTAAACCCCATGTTTTTAGCTTCCTAGCAAAGTCTAACTTCTCCTGTCTGGCTGACTCTTCCTGAGTGTCCAGGTCCCATCACTGACAGGAGCCTTCCCAGCCATCCCCCCAATCCAGGCCATGACTCAGATGCGGGGGGGGGGGGGGGGGGGAGGGGTTAATCTCACAGCTCCTTTCCCAAGGATTGATTAAGCTCCTCCAGCTCCCTGTAGAGTCTGTTTTGTTCCTTACAGTAGCCTCATCCTTAATTGTGCCTAGCAACTCTGAGTAGGATTTACAGAATGGATGTATCTGCCATGACCTACCTACCATGGCTTTTGGGTCAAGAACTGGATTTGGCCCTATCTACGTGAGCACCCGGTACCTTTGGCGAGGTACCATTGTTCTCCCTGGTCCAAACCAGCTATGGGTCAGCAGATGCTGCGGCACAATGGGTCCTGCAGACTGTCCATGCTGTGGACAGAAGGACAGCTTCTTTCTCAGGCAGCTCTTGCTGTAGAAGTTTCCTCTCAGCCTCCCCTGGCCAGCCTGAAACCTCAAACTTTTGCAAGCAACCACTTTCACAAAAACCGTCTACCACCCATGGAGGAACTGTTAGCCACAGGCCTGATTGGATCTCTTTATCTGCTCTTTTCCAACCGCCCCCATGAAGACAGAGGGGCAGAGCAAGGTTTGGGGCCTGGCAAACCTGTCCTGGCACCCAGGGGCTCCTTGGGGTTGGGAGCCTGAGCATAACCACGAGAACAGATGTTTGCAGGCAGAGGGATGGGACTGAACTTCAGTGGCTCCACACGAGGCCAGAGGCTGGGAGCCTGTGTATGTATTCATGTGAGCATGTCTGCATTACCCATGAACATGTGTGTATTACCCATATGTGTGTGTTCATGTGAGCATGTGTGTATTACCCATATGTGTGTGTTCATGTGAGCATGTGTGTATTACCCATATGTGTGTGTTCATGTGAGCATGTGTGTATTACCCATATGTATGTGTTCATGTGAACATGTGTGCATTACCCATGAGCATGTGTGTATTACCCATGAGCATGTGTATTTCCCATATGTGTGTTCATGTGAGCATGTGTGTATTACCCATATGTATGTGTTCATGTGAGCATGTGTGCATTACCCATGAGCATGTGTGTATTACCCATATGTGTGTGTTCATGTGAGCATGTGTGTATTACCCATGAGTATATGTGTATTTCCCATATGTGTGTTCATGTGAGCATGTGTGCATTACCCATATGTATGTGTTCATGTGAGCATGTGTGCATTACCCATGAGCATGTGTGTATTACCCATATGTGTGTGTTCATGTGAGCATGTGTGTATTACCCATGAGCATATGTGTATTTCCCAGATGTGTGTTCATCGGAGCATGTGTGTATTACCCATATGTATGTGTTCATGTGAGCATGTGTGTATTACCCATATGTGTGTGTGGTCCCGAGCAGAGGACACCCCCTCCTCTGAAAGAGGCCACTCTGAATTCTCTGCTTTTATTTAGCAAGTCCTGAGAAAAGACTTCAGAGATCTGGCTTGAAGTCTAACACCGCCCCTGCCTGTATGAGGTCAAGCAAGGGTTTGACCTCTTTGATCTGCTAATCAAGTCATCAAGGGACAGGAAGGTTCAGTATCAATTTTGCAGCTGGCCTGGCGGGACTTCCCCTGCACACCCTCCTGGGTGAGGGTCCTGTGGGACAGCTGCCCCAGGCTGTGGGAATAAGAGCCACCTTGGAGCAGGAGCTGGTGGGAGCCCTGAAGGGCTGAATCCTTTCTCAACCCCCCACCCCCACCCCAGGCCTTACACATTTTCAATCAAGAACCAGTACAGGGCTAGGGAGCTGGGTAACCTGCTTGCTGCATAAGCACAAGGACCCAAATTAGATCCCTAGACCACACATAAAAAGCCAGCTGTGATAGTATGTTCTTGTTATCCCAGACAGGAAGGGGTATGCTGGACAGCTAGCGTACCTTAATTGGCAAGCACCAGGTCCCAAGATGGCACCTAGCGCACATATTGGGCAGCTCATAACTGCCTGTACTCCAGCTTCAGAGAACCCAGTGCCCTCTTCAGGCCTCCATGGACACTACATCCACATACATACACCTCCCATACATATACATAGTTTTAAATTAAAAATTTAAAAAGCCTTGGAGGGTCTGGAGAGATAGCTCAGCAGTTAAAAGCACTGGCTGGGGGCTAGAGAGATGGCTTAGTGGTTAGGAGCTCTGACTGCTCTTGCAGAGGACCCAGGTTCGATCCCCAGCACCCACATGGCGGCTAAGAACCATCTGTAGCTCCAATTCCAGGAGAACTCCAGTTCCAGGGGAATCCGAGACCCTCTTCTGACCTCCGCGGCATTGCATGACACAGGTGCACAAACCTACATGCAGACAATACATACATCCACATACAAAAATAAATAAAATTTTTTTTTAAAGTCCTGGCTGTTCTTGCAGGGTTCAAATCCCAGTACCCAGATGGCAGCTAACAATTGTCTGTAACTCCAGTTCCAGTGGATCCAACATCATCTTCTGTCCTCCAAGGGGATTGCATGACTCGGGTGCACTTACATATGTGCAAGCAATACATGTATACACATAAATAAATTAAAATAATAAATAAAATATTTTAAAATTTAAAAAAATTAAAAAGCCTTGGAAAACCCAAAATAAACATCTGAAAAGAGTAGACAGGAAAAATAAATCAAGGCTGAAATTAATAAAATAAAAATGAAGAAAACAATATAAAGAATCAAAGAAACAAAGAGTTGGTTCTTTGAAAAAGATTAACAAAATTGACAAAACTTTAGCCAAATTAACAAAAAGAAAGGACCTATATTAACAAAATCAGACATGAAAAGGGAAACATTGCAAAAACCTGGAGGAAATTCAGGAAACCATAAGGACACACTTTAAAAAATATATATTCCACTAAAATAGAAAATGGGATCCTGTTCATATGAACCACAGCACTGGTGTCAGGATGCACAAGACCCATGCAAGCTCAGCTGGACAAAAACCCTGCACAGAACTGCAGAAATGGGTAGCAGAGCCCAATCTTGGTTGATGAAATATTGGCAGCTGATTGTGGTTGGCTTAGGAAAGGGACTCTGGATAGGCTGAGGAGGGCTCAAGGGATACGCGGCCCAGAGGAGGGGGCAGAGAGAGTAGTTTGGCTCAATAGACCCTAGCACAAATGACAGAACTTGTGAACTCCAGGGGCAGGGCTGTGGGAAGGTGCCAAGGGAGAAGCAGGTATAAAGACAATTAAGATTTTATGAAACACATAAAAATTCAATAAAAAATAAAATGGAAAAAAGAAAATCTAAAAGAAGTGGAAAAATTTAGAGATATGTACAACATACCATTATTACATCAAAATGACAGAAATAATTTAAACAGACCCCTAACAACCAATGAGATAGATACAGTAATTAAAATCTCCCAACTATGGGGCTGGAGAGATGGTTTGGCAGTTAAGGGCACTGGCTGATCTTGCAGAGGACCTGGCAATTCCCAGCACCCACATGGCGCCTAACAGCCATCCATAACTCCAGTTACAGGTGGTTTGATGTGCTCCTCTGACCTTCGTTGGCACTACACTACACAGGTGCACCTAGCTACATGCAGGCAATACACTCATACACATAAAATAAAGATAATAATTAAAATACTTCAAAAAATTATATATATTTTTATTGTTATTAAACTTTTTCATACATCATTTCTCAGTCCAATTTAGACTCATGTTCCTTTCCATGCCCCTGACCCCACCTGAGTTCACACATTCTGCCATACATGTCTTGCATCTTTTTCTGAGTCTTTCCAAAGTTTTAAAAGCAGATGATTATTGTTTTGGGGAGAACTTCACTGTTTCAGTCAGTTTATTGTCCCAGTTCTTTTGTTGTTGTTGTTCCCTCCAACTTGTATTGCTTCAATATATATGTATATATATAATATATATATATACATATCTATCTATATATATTCACCTATACGGAAATTATGTCATCTGAAAACAAACTGTATGTTATTTCCAAATCATATTTCAGGATTCACATTTTTCCTTTTTGATTTTGTATTACTCTAAAATATGCATACATAACTTCAGCCCATATACCCAAATCCCCAATCTGAAAATAAATGGTAGGTTAATTCTACAACCTGTTAAGGGATTCACATTATAAGAGCACAGTTGCTTTCAGATAATGAGGAATATAACATTAACGTTGCTCAGTTTGCCTTACAACTAGGTATTTGGTGCTAGCAGCCACAGATGAGGGATACCATTCATTGTTTGTTTTTCTGGGACTGTGTTACTTCATTTAACATAATATCTTCTAGTTCCATCCATTTACCTGCAAATTTCATGATGTCATCTTTCTTTTTTTATTTTATTTTATTTTTTTTTGAGACAAGGTCTCCCTGTAGCTCTGACTGTCCTGGAACTCACTCTGTAGACCAGGCTGGCCTCAAACTCACAGAGATCCACGTGCCTCTGCCTCTCAAGTGCTAGGATTAAAGGCGTGTGCCACCATGCCCGGCATTTATTTATTTCTGTATGTGTATCAATGTACTGTCTGCATGCAAATTTGTGCACCCGTGTCGTGCAATGCCGCGGAGGTCAGAAGAGGGTGTTGGATTCCCCTGGAACTGGAGTTCTCCCGGAATTGGAGTTTCAGACGGTTCTTAGCCGCCATGTGGGTGCTGGGGATCGAACCCGGATCCTCTGCAAGAGCAGTCGGCACTCCTAACCGCTAGGCCATCTCTCCAGCCCCCGATGTCATCTTTCTTTACTGCTGCATAGAACTCCATTGTGTAGATGTACCATATTTTCTCTATCCACTTGTCAGTTGAGGGGCACTTGGGTTGGTTCCAGCTCTTCACTACTGTGAAGAGAACTGCAATAAACATGGCTGTGCATGTATGTCTGCAGTAGGATGAGTCTTGTGGGTATATCCCAGGAATGGTATGACCAGGTCAGGTGGCAAGCTCATTTTGAGTATTTTAAGGGTTCTCCACACTGCTTTCAATATGGTGGTACAACTTTACATTCCCACCAGCAGTGGATGAGTGTTCCCCTTTTCCCAAATCCTCTCCAGCATTTAGTGTCTTTTGTTTTCTTGATCCAAGCCAGTCTTACTGGAGTGAGATGCTATCTTAAAGTGGTTTTAATTTGCATTCCCTTATTAGTGATGTTGAACACTTAAGATGTTTCTCAGCCATCTCTATTTCCTCACTTGTGAAGTCTCTGTTCGTCTCTTTACTCCATCTTTTGAGTGAGTCATTTGTTTTCTTACTTCTTTGTTTTCTGAGTAGTGTATATATTCTGGATGTTAATGCTCTGTCATATGTATCAGCAGGAAAGGTTTTCTCCCACTCTGTGGGTTTTCTCTTCACTTCACTGATTGTTTCTTCTGCTGTACAGAAGCTTTTGAGTTTAATGTGGTCCCACTTGTCAATTGTCGATCTTATTTCCTGCACAGCTGCTCTCTGATTTAGAAAGTCTTCTCTTCATTAATAATTAAGGAAATGCAAATTAAAACAACTCTCAGATATCATCTCACTCTGATACGACTGGTTAAGATCAAGAACACAAAAGACACCAAATGCTGGAGAGGTTGTGGAGAAAGGGGAACACTCATTCACTTCTGGTGGGAATGTAAACTCATACAACCATTATGGAAAGCAGTGTGGAGAACCCTTAAAATACTCAAAATGAGCCTACCACCTGACCTAGCCATACCACTCCTGGGTATATACCCACAAGACTCATTCTACCACAGAGATACATGTACAGCCATGTTTATTGCAGCTCTCTTCACAATAGCGAAGAGCTAGAACCAACCCAAATGCCCCTCAACTGACGAGTGGATGACAAAAATGTGGTACATCTACACAATGGAGTACTGCTCAGCAGTAAAGAAAGATGGCATCATGAAATTTGCAGGTAAATGGATGGAACTTAAAGCCATTATGCTAAGTGAAGTAACACAGTGCCAGAAAAACAAGTGGCAAATAGTCTCCCTCATTCATGGACGCTAACACCAAACTCCCAGGTGAAAGGCAAGCTGAACAACATTATTGTTATATTTCTGTTTATCTGAAAGCAGCTATGTTGGGGCTGGAGAGATAGCCTAGTGGTTAAGAGCACTGACTGCTCTTGCAGAGGACCCGGGTTCGATCCCCAGCACCCACATGGCAGCTGAAAACCGTCTGTAACTCCAATTCCAGGAGAGCTCCAGTTCCAGGGGAATCTGAGACCCTCTTCTGACCTCCGCGGCATTGCACGACACGGGTGCACAAACCTCATGCAGACAGTACATTCATACACATACAGAAAAAAAAAAGCAGCTATGTTGTTATAATGTAAATCTCTTAACGGGTTCTGGAATTTATCCACCACTTACTCTCAGACTCTGTAATTACTGTATATGAGTGGAAAGTATATATGCATATTTTAGAGTAATATAAAATTAAAGGAGGAAAATGTGAATTCCTAAACATAAAAAAGACTGAGCGAAAGATGCAGGATAGTTATGGGAGAGTGCATGATCTGGGGTGGGGTGGGGGGAAGGGAAAGGGGAATATGTCTAAACTGAACTGAGAAATGATGTCTGAAATACACAAAACATCAATAAAAGCATAAAACAGTAATAAAATTGCATATGCTAATACAAAAGAAAATTATTTGGAAAATTCTAATTAGTAGATGAGCATACATGCTGAAATATTAAAATTTCTTGGAATATAAAAAAAAAGAAAGTCTTTTCCTATACCTATGTCTTGTAGATTGCTGCCAACTTTTTCTTCTATCACCCTCAGAGTTTTGGGTTTCATGTTGAGGTCTTCTATCCATTTGGAGTTGATTTTTATACAGGATGAGAGGTAGGGGTTTAGTTTTATTCTTCTACAAGTGATGATCCAGTTTTGCCAGCACCATTTGTTGAAGATGCTGTCTTTCTTCCAATGACTCTTCTTGGCCCCTTTGTCAAGTATGAGGTGGCTGAAATTATATGTGCTCAAGTTTGGATCTTCAGTTTTGTTCCATTGGTCTATAGGTCTGTGCCAGTACCAGGCTGTTTTTATGACCATAGCTCTGTAGTATAGTTTGAAGTCTGGTATAGAGATCCCCCTGTATTGCTCTTTCTACTCAGGGTTACTTTGGCTGTTGAGAAGAATGTGCCACCTGCCTTTCTCAGATTGACACAGTGATGAGAACACACCTGGACCAAGATGCTCTGGACTGAATTTCAGGTGTTCCTTCTTTTTACATTGAGGAATAAGTGACTTATTTCATTGGGATATCAGTTTACACATCAGAAGGTGGGAATAGAAAGGCTTTCTTTACTAGATTTTCTGATGGCTTAAGTAGAATGACACATTTGAAGTTCCTACAAATGCATTACCCAGAACAAGCACCATCATCCTACAAATGCATTACCCAGAACAAGCACCATCACTGTCCTCTGTGCCCAGCTAGTCAGCTTCCCTCACCCCAATCTCAAATGTTTAGCTAGCTTTCGCAGGGCAGCTGAAACATAAAAGTATTTACAGACAGACCTTTCTTGTGTCTATGTTTCTCTTGCACAGTTCCATACAAGATCCAGGGAACATGGACCTGGATCTCAGAGTCCATCTGTTCCCAGTGGTGTGCAGCCTGGTAATTGCAGATATTGAATGAGGATCTGCTGTTGGCTGCAGAGTGTATAACTAGTCACCAAATATACATGCTCTTACAGGGTAACCTCTGGACATGGCTGAATACTAGGACAATCCAGCTGCTTCCCACCCCCAACACAGGAGCCTCTTACTTGATGAAGCTCCAGAAGAACGTGCATGGGCAAGGCTGAGAGAGATCGAGAGCTTCAAGATGAAGGGGACACTCAGAGATCTTCAGAAAGGACATCAAATTTATCAGATGTTATAAAACCTAAGCATTGAAGAAAAAGGAAGGAACTGAATGAAAATAAGTGGGAATAGATGAAGTAAAGGAAGATTGCAAGCAAGAAAAATGAGATAACAGAGCAGGTGAAGGAGGGGGAACTGGAAATGTTGAGAGTGGAAGGGAATAAGTGCAATCAGATAGCTGAGAGAGACAGAGACAGACAGAGAAACAGACAGAGAAAGAGACAGACCGACAGAGAGGGACAGAGAGACCGGGTGCGGACATGAGGTCTTCCAGTTCCCCTGTTCTGTCTTCCTGTCCAGTCTCTCTTCTCTGGCCTATTGCAGTCTGTTGGCTCCTGGAGACCACGCTCTTGTCTTCCTTCAGTCCCTGTGCTTACACGCCCATCGTCTTTTTCACACGGCTGCCTTCTGAATGAATGAGACCTTCCTGCCTCGGAATTTGGCAGTGCTCCTTTCTTGCTATAATCTTCAAATTCCCATGGCTTAAAACTCCAGTTTGTAGAGTCTACCTACCATGTTCTGTACCTATATTGCATACAAGCCTATGAATGTCACCTCCATGTACCTTTGTAATCAGTATTCCTGTCTCTGAGGACCCAGTTGCTGTCTGAAGAATTCGTAGTTTCTGCAAGCTCCTGCGGGCACAGCTTTGGCTGTCCTCCCCTGTACCTGGGCCAGGCAGGCAGGCAGGCAGGAGACAGAGGCTCTGGAGCCATGGGTGACTGGGGCTTCCTGGAGAAACTGCTGGAGCAGGTCCAGGAGCACTCGGCAGTGGTGGGCGAGATCTGGCTGACCGTGCTCTTCATCTTCCGAATCCTCATCCTGGGCCTGGCAGGCAGTCGGTGTGGGCGATGAGCAGTCGGATTTCAAACGTTAACACAACCCAGCCGGCTGCACCAACGTCTGCTATGACCAGGCCTTCCCCATCTCCACATCCGATACTGGGTGCTGCAGTTCCTCTTTGTCAGCACACCTACCCTGATCGACCTGGGCCACGTCATTTACCTGTCTTGGAGGGGAAAACAATTGCGGCAGAAAGGAGAGTTAAGGGCACTGCCAGGCAAGGACCCACAGCGAGCACTGGCGGCTGTGGAACATCAGATGGCCAAGATCTCAGTCACGGAGGATGTCGCTGCCAGCTACTGCATCAGGGTCTCCCAGTAGCCCACGTCCAGGTTGGGGCTGCCCGCGCGGATCTGGGCCTCGATGCCCTGGAAGATGACCTGCAGCTGGTTGAAAGTCTTGCCCTTGAAAACTGACTGCACTTCGGAGCTGACGGCCGCATTGCGCTTGCCTGGGCCTTTGTGCAAGTCCTCCAGCTTGCGCAGCTTGTCCATCTCGTCCTCCATCCTCCGAGACGGTCGTCATGTCCCGCCAGAAGTCCGCGTTCCTTCCCTGGTCCAGCTCCATGTAGACCCGGATGCCTTCTAGCAGGTCCTCCATATCAGTCACCGTGAGGCTGCAGAGAAAGGTGTAGGGTTCGTGCATCTCCACCGCCAGGTCTTCCTCCTCGGCGCTGATGTACTTGGCTGGGGATGCGGATCGCTGAGCGCAGCTTGGCCTGCTGCAAGTGGAAGTTGTCTTCCTGCGCCTCCCAGGTCTTGAAATGCTCCGCCTCCTTCTCCCGCTGCAGCAGCTCCAGCTCCTGCTCCCGCATCGCCTTCTCTCGCTCCCTCTCCAGCCTCAGCTTCTTCACCTTCTGCAGCTCCAGGCGGTTATCCTCCTGGATCCTCTTGTGTTCTTTCAACTCCTTCTCTTCCAAGTGGCTGATCCCCTTCTTCTCCAGGGCTTTGTTCCAGATGAAGGCCCCCAGCAGGTGGTCGTCCCCAGTGGGTTGTCTGCATTGGCGTAGCCCATGTCCTCGTTGCCCAGCCCATCTTCTTACACCTCTCCCGCTCCTTGGCTTCCTTCTTGGCCAGGCGCCATGCTCACTTCTCTGGAGTCTCAAAGGCTTTGAGCGGCTCCTCCTGCTGCCTTTGCCCCTCTTGAAGCCACAGCCGTTCCTGCAGCCTCTGCTGCTGGCTCATGAGACAGAGGAGGATTGAGATAGAGGATTATGAAGACTCAGGGACAGTGTTCTCAGACACCATTAAGCCATTTTTCCTTAGTCATTCTAAGAATGATTGGTTTGCTTGGTTCACGAATTTCACCTTGATTGGTTAGCTTTAACTGTGGTGGTCAACTCTGATTGGCTGGTGTACTTGATTGGTAACTTTAATTGTGAGGCTAAACTCTGATTGACTTGTACTTATAAATTTCCCTGTAACCAGCACTTCCTGGCCAAATTTTGCCTAAGTTGAGTGTCTGCCTGGTGCAGTAATTATATTAAAGCCTCTTTTAAAACTTAAAATAAAAGAATTTGTAGTTTCTCTGTTTGCTCTCTACTCAGTTCTTTCCTTGTCCTTAATAGTGAGACCTATTTGAGAAAAAGTACCTGTATAAGAGAATAAATTCCTCCCCTCTGTGGATCCTACTAGTAACAACTATTTTTAATGAATCCTAACGAAACTTACCTTCTAGGTGCCGCAAAGGTTTTAATACAAGAGACTTTCTTAACTCCCCCCCATAGAATAAGGAGAAATATGATGATGAGGTTGTTCTCCAGCTGTAGATTGGAGCCAGATGTTATAGAGGTATTCTCTTATAAAAATCGGCAAAACTGCCTTCTTTAATTGACTAATGGACATAGAAACTGTGAAAAGGATTATTCTCTATTCAGAACCAAATATAATGCTAAAGTCTCCTTAAGCTATGCACTTAAGCAAAATATATTAATACAGGAGCTCTGACATCAACAATTCTACCAAGGAGATGTTGGCCAGGGTATCCAAGCTCCCATAAAAGGTAAAGGCTCCTTGCCTCCAAACTGGGATATGTGCAGGAAGAGAGGCGATAAGGCCCTGCTGTTGAAGACCTGATATAAACATGGGAAAGATGTATGGAGACCGCACTTGCAAGTATACAGATGGTCTCTGGAATGCCAGAGAGTGTTACCAAAGGCCACTAAACCAATAAAGCAAGTATAAGTCTCCTTGAGTCAAGCAAGACTCCTCCGTCAGCACCAGCTACACCTGACCTGCCTGGGAATACTGTGCAGCAGTGGCAGCCATATGTATGTATATCCCAAATCTAATTGGCTATTAGCTCTCTCCTTGGAGGAATAACCCATGGCTGATGCCACAAGCTTACATCCTCTAATGGTTAGGAGATATTATAAACCACAGGAAGACCCTGTCATACTTAACAGAAGAAAATGTAATTCATGGATTAACATTCCATCCAAACATCTGTGTCTATACCAAAGTAACCTACCATAACAATTAGTACTGTTTAAATACCTATATATCTAATTGCGTGTGCTTCATTAGTAGGATCAAAAGGTTATGCCTGGACAAGCTGTCAGCCCATGAAAGAAAACAGCCAGAATTGACTAGAGACCAAGACAACAGCTCCAGAGAAAGTAGACTGTTTTGCTTCTCATCCACCTGTGCCCCTTTTCTAAGCCTAGGGAACAATCTGCAGAAGAGGGGGCACAGTAGAATGTAAGGGCTGTGATTGGGGTGAATGGTGAAACTACAACAATATAGACTGGACACTCATTTGATCAACTTGATTGAACATACAAGCGCCCCCCCCCCGCTGGATGGTGGGACCCATGAGCTGTGTGGGTTTGGGCACAACTGCTCGCAAATTGATTTACATGAAGGATGCTTGTACTCACAAATTATCACTTAGTGTCAAAAAAAAAAAAAACAAAGCAAAAAAACAGAAAAAGATGCAGAAAAGTTATGGCAGAATGCATGATCTGGGATGGGTAGGGGTGGGAAAGGGATATATGCCTGAACTGAATTGGAAAATGATGTATGAAATACACAAAACATCAATAAAAAAAGAGAATAAATTCCTCATCTCTTTGGGTTCTAGAAGCATTTTTACAAGCATGACCTTATAGCACTTAGAATTTTTCTATGGCCTCTATTAAATGTACATTAAATTCAGTAATAGTTTTTATTATTACTTTGTGTGTATATGTGTGTGTATGTGTGTGTGTGTGTGTGTGTGTGTGTGTGTGTGTGTGTGTGTACATGCTTACTGTACTCCATTGAAGCCAGATGAAGGTGTAAGATCCCTAAAGCTGGAGTCATAGGCAGTTGTAAGCCACCTGACACAGGTGCTGGGAACTGAACTTGGGTCCTCTGCAAAAACAGTATACACTCTTTTTTTTTTTTTTGTCTTTTTGAGACAGGGTCTCCCTTTACTCCCAGCTGGCTTAGAGCTTGCTATGTAGATCAGGTTGGCCTTGAACTCACATCTGCCTGCCTCTGTCTCCTGAGTGCTGGGACTAAAGGCCTGTGCCACCATGCCTGGCTACAGTATACACTCTTACCTGCTCTATCTAGCAACATTGTAAGCCCAGCATCTCTGACAGCATCTTTGACTTAGTAGTTATTTCCACACTGTTTGTTAGCTTTATGAATCAGCAGGTAATTATGTAAGCCTAATCCATGTGGTTATGTAGAGAAGTTTGTGGTGATGTTCTTGAAACTATCTTTAGTTTTCAGCATTCTCCCTCTGAATCATAAGATTGATGCTATGCTTAGCAGTTTTCACATGTAACCTGGGGCACCTGTTAACAACATCACATCCTCCACCCCTCTTGTACCTCCAGAGTCCTCACAATTTAGGCTGACTCCTAGCAAGTCTGTATTATTCATTTATTCTCACCTACTGGGTAGATGCTTGCAGGGTCCTTCCAACAGCTGGCCCATGAGCAGGAGAGCAGGTCCTTTCCCTCACCTTATGTCAGCCCAGCATGGGTCTTCCCAGCTTACGTCTTCTTAGAAGTCCTTTGCTGCAGCTGCAGCTTCCCAGTTCCTGGCCACCCTTCAAGTGTTCTCCATGTGTGGGCCCTAGAGGAACAGTAACTACCCTAAGGGAAAACATATTGGACTGGTCTCAAGAAGTAGAGCTCATTACCACTGGGGCCTAGGCAGCAATATAGGACTTGTTAAAAAGTCTATGTGCATCTCAAACACAGGCTCTTTAAGAGGTCATCCTGACCCAGCAAAAATGTTGACTACAGTTGAAGGAGAGAGAAAAATCTTCCATGACATAAACAAGATGATAGAATACATGTCTGGAAAACCAACTCTTAATAACATACTTGAAGAAATTCGAAGGGCAGAAGAGAGGAGCAACAATCCTCAAACACCTGGGAAAAGAAACTAATAAAAACATAAGCAAATCAGAGGATAGAAGTCCAAATGGATAATAAAGTGAAAGGAAGAAACAGCCATCTTTCAATTATAACCTTAAATATTAATGGGCTAAACTCCCCAATCAAAAGGCATAGACTGGGAGAATGGATTAGGAAACAAAACCCATCTATATGCTGTCTACAAGAAACCCATCTCAATTTCAAGGATAGGCACCAACTTAAGGTGAAGGGTTGGAAGAAAGTATTCCAAGCAAATGGTACCAAAAAGAAAGCGGGTGTGGCTATTCTAATATCAGACAAAATAGACTTCAAAGCAAAAGAAATCAAAAGAGACAAAGAGGGCCATTACATCCTTATTAAAGGAACAATTGACGATGAAGATTTCACAATCATAAATATATATGCACCAAACATCAGTGCACCAAACTTTATAAAGACAATTCTTCAGGATCTCAAGGCACAGATTAACCCCAGCACACTAATACTAGGGGACTTCAATACCCCATTAAGTCCTCTAGACAGATCAACAGGACAAAGGATAAACAGAGAGACATCTGAACTAAATGACACAATACACCAAATGGACCTCACAGACATCTACCGAATATTTCACCCAAACACCAGAGAATACACTTTCTACTCAGCACCTCATGGAACATTCTCCAAAATAGACCATATACTGGGACACAGGGAAAAACTCAACAAATATAAAAAGGTTGAAATAATCTCATGCATTCTATCAGACCACAGTGCAATAAAACTCAATATCAACACCAGAATAAACCCTACAACCTACAGGAACACATGGAGACTAAACAACACTCTCCTGAATAATGAGTGGGTCAAGGAAGAAATAAAAAAAGAAATAAAAACATTCCTGGAACTGAATGACAATGATAAAACAACACAGCAAAATCTATGGGACACTCTTAAAGCAATCCTAAGAGGGAAGTTTATAGCTCTAAGTGCCCACATTAAAAAAACAGAAAGAGCACAAGTGAACGATCTAACACTGCAGCTAAAAATACTTGAGAGACAACAACAAATGAACCCTAAACGGAGCAGACAAGAAGAAATAACAAAAATCAGAGCAGAGATCAATGAAATAGAAACAAAGAAAACCATACAAAAAATCAATGAATCCAAAAGTTGGTTCTTTGAGAGAATAAACAAGATAGACAGACCTCTAGCCCAGTTAACCAAAAGAAAGAGGGAACAACTCCAAATCAATAGAATCTGTGATGAAAGGGGAAATATCACAACAGACAATGAAAAGATCCAGACAATCATACGGGACTACTTCAAAAACTTATATTCTACTAAGTTTGAAAACCTAGAAGAAATGGATGAATATCTGAAATCCTGGGAATCACCAAAGCTCAACCAAGAAGAGATCGACAGCCTAAACAGACCAATAGTACAGGAAGAAATCGAAGATGTAATAAGTAGCCTCCCAACCAAAAAATGCCCAGGCCCGGATGGATTCACGGCAGAATTCTATAAAATATTTCGTAAAGACTTACAACCATTACTACTTAAATTGTTTAGAAGGATACAAATGGAGGGACTTCTCCCAAATTCCTTCTATGAAGCCAGCATTACGCTACTACCAAAACCAGGGAAAGATACAACCAAAAAGGAGAACTATAGACCCATCTCCCTAATGAACACAGATGCCAAAATTCTAAACAGGATTCTGGCAAATCGCATACAGACTCACATCAAGAAAATCATCCACCATGACCAAGTTGGATTCATACCAGACATGCAGGGATGGTTCAACATACGAAAATCAATAAACATCATCAAACATATCAATGGACTGAAGGACAAAAACCACGCCATCATCTCAATTGATGCGGAGAAAGCCTTTGACAAAATCCAGCACCCTTTCATGTTTAAAGTCCTGGAGGGAATTGGTCTGGAGGGATCATTCCTCAATGTAATCAAAGCCATATACAGAAAACCCACAGCCAATATCATCCTAAATGGGGAAATGACAGAAGCATTCCCCTTAAAGGTAGGAACTCGGCAAGGCTGCCCCCTGTCACCACTCCTCTTCAATATAGTGCTAGAAACCCTAGCTAGGGCAATAAGGCAAGAAAAGGAAATTAAAGGAGTTCTAATTGGAAAAGAGGAAGTCAAGCTATCCCTTTTTGCTGATGATATGATTGTCTACCTAAGGGATGCTAAGAACTCCACCAGAAAACTCCTAGAAACGATTAAGAGCTTTGGTAAAGTGGCAGGATACAAAATAAACCTAGAAAAATCAGTAGCCTTTCTGTACACCAACAACAAGCAATTGAAGAAGGACTACAAGGAGACCTTCCCACTCACAATAGCCTCAAAAACAATAAAATACCTAGGAACAAACCTAACCAAAGACACCAAGGATCTCTACAACAAAAATTTTAAACCCCTGAAAAAGGAAATTGAGGAAGACATCAGAAGATGGACAAACCTCCCATGCTCATGGATTGGGAAAATAAATATAGTAAAAATGTCCATCCTACCCAAACTAGTGTACAGATTTAATGCGATCCCAATCAGAATCCCCAAGAGTTTCTTCACAGGCCTGGAAAAAAAAATCCTCAATTTCATTTGGAAAAACAAAAGACCCCGAATAGCCAAAGCAACCCTGAGTGAAAAGAGCAATACAGGGGGGATCGCTATACCAGACATCAAACTATACTATAGGGCTATAGTCATAAAGACAGCCTGGTACTGGCACAAAAACAGACCAGTTGACCAATGGAATAAAACTGAAGATCCAAACCTGAGCTCATACAATTTCAGCCACCTCATATTTGACAAGGGGGCCAAGAAGACACAATGGAAGAAAGACAGCATCTTCAGCAAGTGGTGCTGGCAAAACTGGATCACCACTTGTAGAAGAATGAAATTAAACCCCTACCTCTCACCTTGTACAAAGGTCAACTCCAGATGGACCAAAGACCTCAACGTGAAACCCCAAACTCTGGAGGTGATAGAAGAGAAGCTTGGCAGCAGACTACAAGACATAGGTGTAGGAAAAGACTTCCTAAATCAGACAGCAGCTGCACAAGAAATAAGATCGACAATTGACAAATGGGACCTCATTAAACTCAAAAGCTTCTGTACATCAAAGGAAGCAATAAAGGAAGTGAGGAGAAGACCCACAGAGTGGGAGGAAACCTTCACAGCAGATACATCTGACAAAGCATTAATTTCCAGAGTATACAAGCTACTCAAAAAACAAAGAAGAAAGAAAACAAATGAATCATTCAAAAGATGGAGCAAAGATCTGAATAGAGACTTCACAGAGGAGGAGTTAGAGATGGCCGAGAAACATCTTAAGAAGTGTTCAACATCTCTGATAATTAAGGAAATGCAAATTAAAACCACTCTGAGATATCACCTTACTCCAATAAGACTGGCTAGGATCAGGAACATGAATGATACCAAGTGCTGGAGAGGTTGTGGGGAAAGGGGAACACTCATCCATTGCTGGTGGGAATGTAAACTTGTACAGCCACTATGGAAAGCAGTGTGGAGAACCCTTAGAAGACTCAAAATGAGCCTTCCATTTGACCCAGTCATACCACTCCTGGGTATATACCCACAAGACACAACTTACTGCAAAGATACATGCACAGCTATGTTTATTGCAGCTCTGTTCACAATAGCAAAAAGCTGGAACCAGCCCAGGTGCCCTTCAACTGACGAGTGGATAGAGAAAATGTGGTACATGTATACAATGGAATACTATGCAGCAGTAAAGAGGGACAACATCATGAAATTTGCAGGTAAATGGATGGAGCTGGAAGACATTATGTTAAGTGAAGTAACACAGTCCCAGAAAAACAAACGACAAATGGTGTCCCTCATATGTGGATGCTAGTACCAACAACCCAGATATAAATATTTCTCATGGAGAGGGAGGCATAGTAAAAGAACAACAGAAAGACTGCATCAGAAAATGGACTGAAATGGTGAATTGGAAAGGGGGGATGGGTGGGAGAGGGACACGGGTGTATATTCGATTAAGGCATATTTAATTGACGTGAGCTCAGCAAGTACCCAGTTTCGCCTAGACACTGTCTACAGGACACATGGTGTTTTAGGACTTAGTCTAAGTAAAAGTAAACATGTGTATATTAAACAACATTGGTTTACAGAATCTGATAAAAATGGTAATGCATCTGAATTAAATGGAGATATAATTCGCTGTTGCCCACATTTGCTTTACATAAAATCTGTAGAGCAAGAACTTTGGGATTGACACATACAAATGTTCTCTATAATTTCTCTGTTGTACAGTATCACCTTGTAGCATTCTCTTTAAGATGATTTAACGTAAAAATTAAGTTTGCTTCCCAAGTTAATCATATATAGTCACCCAAAACAACATGGGTGAATTTGATGAAATCTGTGCCTTGACTCCACCCTATAGTCATGTATAATACAACTGTCTTCTGGAGACTCATACGCTAAAAAAAAGGGGGGGGGATACAGAAAGACATGAAACCTTTTCATCAAACCCTTGCAATTCAAATCTTAAAACTAACTATGGGAAAAGATTTGTTTGTTCCAACAGGACAAAACGTCACCAACTTAACGGCTGAGAAAGAAAAGATACAGGTTTGCATTGAGTAGGATGTACCAAAAAGTGGCAACGGAAAGGCTGACCCGTCTGAACATTCAAAGGAAGAAAAGCCTCAGATTGCCATAAACATCGAACCCCTCTGTGGATCCTACATGTAACAACTAGTTATAATGAGTCCTAATGAAACTTACCTTCTAGGTGCCACAAAGGTTCTGATATGAGAGACTTCCTTGCCTTCCCACCCATAGAACAAGGAGAAATATGACAATGATGAGGTCGCTCCCCAACTGTAAATTGGAGACAACTATTGTAGAGGTAATCTCTTATAAAACCGGTAAAACTGCTTTCTTTAATTGACTACTAGACATGGGAACTGTGGAAGGGATTACTCTCTGTTCAGAACCAAATATAATACTAAAGTCCTAGGGCTATGCACTCAGGCAAAATATATTAATACAGGAGCTCTGACATCAGCAATGGATTGTTCTACCAGGTGGATGTTGGCCAGGGGATCCAAGGCCCCACAAAAGGTAAGGGCTCCTTGCCTCTAAGTTGGGATACCTACAGGAGGAGAGGCAATAAGACCCTGCTGCCGAAGACCTGACGTTAACATGGGAGGGATGTATTGAGACCACACATGCAAGTGTACAGATGGCCTCTGGAATGCCAGAGAGTGTTACCAAAGGCCACTAAACCAATAAAGCAAATACGGGTCTCCCTGAGTCAAGCAAGACTCCACCGTCAGCACCAGCTACACCTCACCTGCCTGGAAATACTGTGCAGCAGTGGCAGCCATATGCCTGTATATCCCAAATCTAATTGGCTATTAGCTTTCTCCTTGGAGGAATAACCCATGGCTGATGCCACAAGCTTGCATCCTCTAGTGGTTAGGAGATGTTATAAGCCACAGTAAGACCCTGTCATATTTTACAGAAAAAACATAATTCATGGATTAACATACCATATAAACATCTGTGTCTATACCAAAGTAACCTACCATAACAATTAGTACTGTTTAAATACCTATATATCTAATTACTTGTGCTTCATTAGTAGGATTGAAAGGTTATTCATGGATAAACTGTCAGCCCATGAAAGGAAACAGCCAGAATTGACCAGAGTCCAAGACAACAGCTCCAGAGAAAGTAGACTGTTTTGCTTCTCCTCCACATGTGCCCCTTTTCTAAGCCTAGGGAACAATATGCAGAAGAAGGGGTGTGAGAGAATGAAGGGGCTGCAATTAGGGTGAATGATGAAACTACAGCAATATAGTCTGGACACTCATCTGATCAACTTGATTGAACATACAAGCCCCCCCCCCCACTACTGGATGGTGGGACCCATGAGCTGTGTGGGTTTGGGCACAACTGCTTGCAAATTGGTTTTACATGAAGGATGTTTGTACTTATTGTTAAAAAATGAAAAAAAAAATAAAGAAGTATATATAAAAAAGAGGTCATCCCGGGCGCCAAAGTACCAAGAACATTGACAGTTTTAGAGATCTGTGCAATGTTAGATTTGTTGTCCATGATCCAACAGGACAAGAGAGTCTTCAACAGGCACTGGAACTTTTAGAATAACCTGTCTGTTGACCTAGCTGGAGTTGGGGGTGTGTGGGAACAACAGAGCAGGCAGACTGAATGTTTCAACAGCTTCCAGAAGGAGGAAGATGGAAAGGGGAAAAGACCAAGTTGCATCTTTAGTGGAGCACAAAAAGACAATGTGCTTGGGAGGACAGGTGTTGCACTAGAGAACTGGGTACCCAGAGACTTTTTTCTACACAAAGTTGCCTTCTTCTCAGGCTCATCCTTTTGGGTCAACCAAGAGGGAAGTGGTCAGCCTTAATACATTTAGTTTATCCTTACCGTCAGCTCACAGTTGCTCCTGGTGGTGTAGAACCCAGAATATGTCTTATACAGGAAGGAATAATAATGAACTGCATTTATTGTCTAGCTCTGTCAGCTTTGGTCAAGATGCTTAACTGTGTCTATTGATGTCCACTTACTTTTTGGTTTTGTTAGCTTTGGTCAGTTTAAAGGCCCTGCCATTGGTTCACCTTTAACCCTGTAATTGATGACATGTAAACTGTGGGTCTTTCTCACTTATTGAAAGGTTGGTACTGGCCTATGTGTAATCGAGCCATGGAAACCAGCACTTGGAAATTAGTTACAAGCCACTTGAGGATTTTCCATTTCAGTTCTGGGAATCTGCCTTTTGGCTGAACCTTTTTACTCCTTACCTGTCAGGGGATTGCTAACTATTGATCATGTCATTTGTCTCAAAGGAAGTGTATTCATTCATATGTGTGTCTCATATGATGCTTAAGAAATACATGGCTCCTGAGAGATCAAGATGGCAGCTCCTGGGATGGCAGGTGCATTCTGAGGAGCTAAGGCAAAGTTGGGAGAAGTGGGACTTTGGGGCCCCCCAAGTACATTGGGAAGCGTTGGAGGTGGTCCAAGGGCACTTGGGTCCTTGGTGACTGCAATTTGGCACTACATACCTGACCCAAGGGCTTCGGGAGACAGTAGGGATAACCCCGATGTCAGCTGGGCCTCCCTCCCACTGGACCCGGGTACAGACCTTAACAGCTGGCCCTGGGGGACCGGTGGGCAAACCGTGGATGGCATGCAGTGGTTCTGTGAGTACATCTCACCGGGTGGGTGACTGGGACTTGCCCCATTTTGGCGTGGGGAACTCCAGTTGAACAGCAGCGGAGGTGTTGTGACCTCCCACTTCACAGGACCCAGAGTGCCTGGGGCCCTCGGGATGTGAGTTCCACAGGCCTGGGGGGTTCAGGCTAGCTTGGGTGTTGCATGGCTCTGGCCATTGGGTGAGCTATTATTGGTTGGGTGAAGGGTGCTGGTTTGTCCATTTACTAGGATAGAGGTGAGATTTTGGAGCCTAAACTATCCACATCTGTACACCAATTAAGAAGGTCAACCAAAACACATGAATAATATAACCAATATCAGTCTTAAGCTCAACAAAGAAACACCTAAGCTTCACATTACAACCACAACCAACAAAAGCAACCCAAATGCCTAAAGCTCAATGAGAAAATAGTAACATAAAAACTCAAATGGACCTCTGCCAAATACTAATTAAACCTATTGAAGAGCCCTATCGTGAAGATTCATTAGATACATAAATCAGGATACAGATCTTAAAAATAATTATGGGGCTGGAGAGATGGCTCAGCAGTTAAGAGTGCCGACTGCTCTTGCAGAGGACCCAGGTTCGATTCCCAGCACCCACATGGCGGCTAAGAACCGTCTTTAACTTCAGTTCTAGGAGACTCCAACGCCCTCTGCTGACCTCTGTGGCATTGCATGACATGGGTGCACCAAACCTACATGCAGACTGTACACTCATACACATAAAAAAAATACTTATTTAAAAAAATAACTATAAACATGAGTATAGAAATTAAGGTGTTAGCCAGGTGTGGTGGTGCACGCCTTTAATCCTAGCACTTGGGAGGCAGAGGCAGGTGGATCTTTGTGAGTTCAAAGCCAGCCTGGTCTACAGAGTGAGTTCCAGGACAGCTGGGGCTACAAAGAGACCCTGTCTCGAAAAAGAAAAAAAAAAATAAATTAAGGTGTTGAAGGAATTTAAAGAGCATATAAACACAGAAGTCAGGGACCTAAAAGAAGATAGGGACAAATTAAAAGATGAGAACAATAAACTATGGAATGAGATTACAAAAGATATAGAAACATTGAAGAAAATTCAAGTTGAAATGAAAAAATAAATGCAACAATCCACAAGCCAATTGGAAAGGATGGAATAAACTCTCAATAACAGAATGGATGAAGTATAAAATAGAATATCAAGACTAGAAGACAATATGGAAGAACTGGATTTATCAAGTAAAGATTATGAAAATTTAAAAAAAAGGAGCAAAGGACCCACCTCCAAGATGGATCAGAGAGCAAAGGACCCACCTCCAGAACTGATCAGAGAGTAAAGGACCCACCTCCAGGATGGATCAGAGAGTAAAGGACCCACCTCCAGGATGGATCAGAGAGCAAAGGACCTGCCTCCAGGATGGATGAGAGAGAGAGAGAGAGAGAGAGAGAGAGAGAGAAACAGAATCAATAGAATGAATATCTAACTATCTATCTATCTATCTATCTATCTATCTATCTATCTATCTATCTATAGATCTGTGGCCTGGGTTACTTCCAGAGAGATCTCATTGTGGGAGTCCTCTATAGGACTGATAGTGTTTGGTGGGGATTTCTTATTTGCTTTTCCCATGTTGTGATTTTTCTTTGTGCTTTTGGCATGTGGATTTGATTCCTTTTGTTTGTAATCTGACATGAAATTCAAATGTTTCTTCTTGGGAAAAAATAAATAAGTAAAAGAAAACTAAAAATAAAAAATACAGGAATGGAATAACTGGGACTGTGTGACACTATGAAAAGACCAAAGTTATGAATCATAGGGATAGAAGAGGAAGAAGATTCACAGGATAATGGTATTGCTCAGATTTTCAACAGAATTGCAAAGGAAAATTTTACCAAATTAAAGAAAGAAATACCTATCCAAATACAGGAAGCATACAGAACACCAAGTAGACAGAACCAGAAAAGAAATTCCCTACACCATATCATAGTAAAAACACTAGATGTTCAAAGGAAAGAGAAGATACTGAAGGTGGCAAAAGAAAAACAAGTGACTTATAAGGGAAAACCTATCAGAATTACAGCTGATTTTTCATTGCAAACAATGAAAGCCAGAAGAACTTGGTCTAACCTAGTCCCAGTTCTAAATGACTATAGATGTCATCCCAGAATGCTTCATCCAGCAAAAATGTCTATTATAATTGGAGAAAGGGAAATGTTCCATGACATAAATAAGTTGAAAGAATTCTTATCCAGAAAGTCATCCTTTCAGAGAATATGTGAAGCAATACAAAGAGCAGAGGGTAGGGATGACTATAATCAACCAGCACCAGAAAATAAATGATACTACTACAGAAACAAAAACCAGGGTAAAAATGCACCAGAAATCAAGATGATTGGAAGTAACATAATTCTCTCAACAATAACTCCAAATATCAATGGACTGAATTCTCCAATTAAGAGACATAGACTTGTAGAATGGATTAAGAAACAAAACCCATCTTTTTGTTGATTGTGAGGAACCCATCTCACCTTTAAAGACAGGTGTTATCTCAAGGTGAAAGGATAGAAAAAAATAATACAAGTAAATGGCACTGAGAAACATACAGGAGTTGCTATTCTAATAGCAGATAGAATAGACTTGAAACTAAAACTAATCAGAAGAGATGAAGGTCATTTCAGTTAACCAAGAAGATATCACAATCGTTAATTTATACACACTAAATTCAGGCACACAGAACTTTATAAACACAGTTTTACAGGACTTTAAGGTACTGATTGACACTAGCACACTAGTAGTAGGGGACTTTAGTACCCCACTCTGTCCATTAGATAGATCAACTGGACAAAGAATAGACAGAGAGACATCTGAGCTGAACAAGACTCTACATCAAATAATGGAACCACAAAGATATAATATCATTTCAGTGCTCTACTAACCACATGGCCTCTTCCTACTTACTGGTTACATTCCCCTGAAACTTGAGGCAAGGGTTTTGGTAACCTGTTTGCTGATAAATAAATGGCCATGTATGCTGAGATTGATAAATCAAAATAGAGTTCTTGATCCTCAAGGATAATAGTTAATTTAAAGGAATGATTATTTCTGCCTCAGGGAGCCATTCATTTTGGCATTTAGTTATGTTTTATATGTAAGACATTTGACCACTATGCAAAACATCTTTGGAGTGAATAAACAGGCTTTTTGCCAAACCCATGTAAAACATCTCTGAACATCTGGAGAGATTTGGTCATCTAGAACCTACCCCAAGAATTACAAGGACATTTAAGTCTTTATTTTATTGTGGTATGTTCAAAATAACTGTACCACCTATATAAATGGGTATAAATATTAAATATATTGTAAATTATAATAACTAGGGGCGAATCTCCTAGGACATCTGTATTAGTCAGGGTTCTCTAAAGAAACAGGAGCAACAGGACACATATATAGCCATATACAATTTATTGATTTGCACACGTGACAGAGTTCAAGGAGTCCAATAGTAGCTGCGCCGCACTGGAGAGGCTGAGAATTCAGGGAACTGCTTATTCCACAAGGCTGGATGTCTCAGTAGTCCCAATCTGGTGCTGAAGGCCTGATGGATTCCAGGAGATCTGCTGGTCTCAGTACACGCTGGGATCTGTAGGGTTGATCACAGCAGCAAGACAAACTCACCAGTGAGAGAGAGGCAAGCCGCAGGAAGAAAGGGACCAGATCCCTCTGGCATGGCCTTTAATACTGCCTGCCAGCAGAAGGTAACTCCCACATTTGGGGTGGGCCATCCAGCTTGAGGTAGTCCAATCAGAAGATCCTTTTTCTCTTATTTGTTCCTTAGTCCAGTCAAGTTGACACCCAGGATTAACCATCACAAGTCCACCCCTTATCAAATTGACACCCAATAAATAGCCTCTCCTTATGTTATGCTTAAATGTCAATTGCAAACAATGGCAAGGTCATAATTCCACCTAACATGTTATAAGTGTCTCATGTGCAATAGCAAAGCATTATATCTTAGAGTAGGTGGTAATGTCCTTGAGGAACACTTAGTCCTTCAGTATCTAATAACCTAAATATGACAACACTTAACACTTATCTCAGTTGCACATTCAAAAGAGAACAACACAAGTATCTGCTTAATATACATATATATATGAACAAGCACATTCTTAACCAAATAGGACAAAAGTTAATATCTATTATAATCCACGTTTCTGCAACTGGTCCCGTGGCTTCAGCTGATATTTATGACTACCTTCTTCTACTACCCATTCTGTATTTCCTCCACCATCAGCAAGCACCTCTGCAGGTCTTGGCTCTTTCCCTGGAGGAGTGACCCATACCTTCATCCCTGAAGGGTCTGGGCCATTTATTGTCCTGTCTGGTTTGGGTTGTTGGAGTTTCCCATTGACCTTAATCATAGGACATGGTAGCACCAGAAGGCGCCCTACAGCATCTCCTGCCTTCCAGACATAATCTTCCTTGCCCCCATTGTGGAGAAAAAGTCCAATTTCCCCCTGGTAGTCTGGATCAATCACTCCTCCTACTACTGTTATTCCTTCCTTAGCCTGTTGGCTTAAAGGCAGTAGAAGCCCGAAGTGGCCAGGGGGAAGTCTTAGCTTCCAGTTCAATGGAACGTTTGCTGTATCTCCTGGCAAAAGCACTCCCCCCATTGGAGCCAAAACATCTAGACCAGCAGAACGCAAGGTCGTGGGTACAGGAAGCAAAAATTTTCCTACTGGGTCACTAGGGGTGATAGTGAGTGGAATCATTCCCACTTCCACCCCTTGGTTCCTGGACCCATGAATTCTGGCTATAGGAGAAACAGTACCATATAGTGGACGCTGATTCAAAGCATATACTGCTTGCTGGAGAACCTTGCCCCAGCCCTCCAGGGTATTGCTACCTAATTGGCACTGTAACTGTGTCTTCAAGAGGCCATTCCATCGTTCTATCAAGCCAGCTGCTTCTGGGTGGTGGGGAACATGGTAAGACCAGTGGATACCATGACCATGGGCCCACAGTCGCACTTCTTTGGCTGTGAAGTGAGTTCCTTGGTCAGAAGCAATGCTGTGAGGAATACCATGACGGTGGATAAGGCATTCCGTAAGTCCCTGGATGGTAGTTTTGGCAGAAGCATTACGTGCAGGAAAGGCAAATCCATAACCAGAATAAGTATCTATTCCTGTAAGGACAAAACGCTGTCCCCTCCATGATGGAAGTGGTCCAATGTAGTCAACCTGCCACCAGGTTGCTGGCTGGTCACCCCGGGGAATAGCACCATATCCGGGGCTCAATGTTGGTCTCTGCTGTTGGCAAATCTGGCACTCGGCAGCAACTGTAGCCAGATCAGCCTGGGTGAGTGGAAGTCCATGCTGTCGAGCCCATGCATAATCTCCATCTATGCCACCATGACCACTTTGTTCATGGGCCCATTGAACAGCAACAGGGATAGCTGGAGAAAGAGGCTGACCATCCACAGAACGAGTCATCCAATCTACTTGATTATTAAACTCATCCTCTGCCGAGATCACCTTTTGATGAGCATTTACATGAGACACAAGTATCTTCACATCCTTTGACCATTCAGAGAGCTCTATCCACATACTTCTTCCCGAAATGTCTTTCTCACCAATTTTCCTGGCCCCCTTTTGCATGAGGGAGCTTCCTTAATGAGAGTTAAAAGATTAGTTTGTCTCTGTTAGGTCTGGGCTTCCCAGAATCCCAAGGGACACAGATGCCCACTTCCTCCAGAGGCTGTCAATCTTCTGACTTCTTCCTCTGTACCTGAGGCCCCGCCCCATGGCTATAAGTGGATGGGCTCCAGGTGACCTCTCTCTCTCTCTCTCTCTCTCTCTCTCTCTCTCCCTCCACCTCCCATGTTGTCATTTCCACCACATGTCTGTAGGCTGCCCTTGCAGGCGGCCCTTGCTGGTAATTCCACATGTAAGTAAATCTTGTTCCTGGCATGACTTAAGCCTCATGTGCCTTTTTATCTGGGGGCTGGGGGTGTGCAGCCCTTTTTATAACCTAATATTATGGTGCCGTGGACTCAGTTGAGGCTTGAGATATTTTGTGAGTTTTTGATCTAGCAGAGCAATCACCAGCTTTCACCCCAAAAAGGATCTCCTAACTTTTTTCTGAACCCCTGGGACAGACTTGCTGTAGTATATTTTTCCAGACAACCAGCTTCCACATTTCATGATGAGGTACCACTCTTCTCTCCTCTCTCTCTCTCTCTCTCTCTCTCTCTCTCTCTCTCTCTCCCCCCCCCCTGCTTCTGCCCCTTGTGCTTCCTCCCTCCTCTCTCTGATTGTCCTCTCAGCCTTAGCCCTTATTGTTTTGGACCCACTGAGGCTTGCAGACCGCCTCAAACTGGGTTCCTTGCTCTGCCATGCTTGCACTCCCTCCCCAACTCCACTTTGAATCCACAAGCTCACAGACTGCCTCAAACTGGGTTCCAGTGTGCAGGTGGTACAACTCTCTGCTCTCCTACACTCTCCTGCTTCCCTCCTTCTCTCTCTCTTTCTCTCTCTTCCCTCCCTTCCTCCCTCCCTCCCTCCTTCTCTCTGCCACTGTGTTCCCTCCTATTCTTCTTTCATTTTTTAGCCTCCCATTCCACTTTCCCATTTTGGACCCCTGAGAGCTGGTGTATTAGGGGTCCTCCAATTCTTTTGCCTGGACTGCTGTCCACTGGAATGCTGGGGGAAAATCTGAACCCATTTTCTGGTTCCCCTGTGAATTTCAGGATGCTGATCTACACAGGCCTGTGAACCCCATTTCAGAGTCTCTCACATTGGTCACGTAGGCCCGGGAACTCTGAGCAGCACCCCTGACACTAGGGTGGATGCACCCTAGCCCCCAGAGGGTGCTTTGAGGATAAAAAACTTTACCTCCTTCCTACAGATCTCTAATTCTCTTCCTTCATTTTTAGCCTCCCATTAGAGGACACAGTTCCTCCACTCCACCTCCCATTAAAGGACTCAGTTCATCCACTTCGTTTTGCTTTCTTTGAGGTGAAAAATCTTTACTTCCTTCCTACAGATCTCTCTTCTCTCCTTCCCCACCCCACATGCTCTGATCTGTATCTCTCCTCTCTGCAGTAACAGACTGCACCCTCAATCCAGGCTTTTTTTTTCTTTTTCTTTCTTTTACTATGCCTTCCCTGCCACCCTGGCTGGCCGGCACAGCTGCCCCGCCATGTGGTTTTCCCTCCCCCACACAGCCATGCCCCGCCATGTCCCACCATGCCCTGCCACCACTACTTTTTCAGGCTTTTTTCAAACAGAAACAGGAGTGGCAGCCATGACCATCCCTCCGCCGCCATCTTGATGCTGCCCCATTTCTGCTGAGCCATAACCACTCTGTCTAGACCACGTGGCAGGAAGCCTGAATGTACATCACACCTTATAACAACTACATCCATTTCCAAATACAATCAATTTTCATTTTTTAACTTTTGTATGGATAGTTAATTTTTACAGGCTTTTGTTTGAGATTTTACATCATTTGGCTTTTTAACAAACACTGTTTTGTTTTTTATGGGTTCTTTATAATTTGTTTACAAAATTTTTGCCTAATTCTAAGGGATTATTTCAGATTTTGGCATTTTCCATTTCATTGTTTTTTTATAAACCCCATTTTATTCAGAAATCCATTTTGTGTCTGCTTCTGGATACAAGCCTCTTTTTCCACTAACTAAACTTATTTTCATTAAATTAGCAGGTAATATACGCAAGCCACCAGATTTTCCTGCCTGCCCTGTCCACCATCCTTTGCAGGTGTACACAAACAGCCTGTGCTGCAAAGCACGGTATGGGCATGCTGGCTGTTTCCACCTAAGTAGATGTCGTAAACTCTAAGTGATTCTGTGTAAATGTGACAATTGCAATTAATGGCTCCACAGCCCTGGACAATGATGGACAACTTTAGATAAAAGGGGATTTTCCCATTGTCCACAGTTAAGTCAAGTGTCTGTCCACACTGTGTGTTATAACTGTTCTTCAATGTGTCTTCGTAACTGTCATGTGTCCATGTTCTCCTGTGTGTTTTTTTTTTAATCAAAACAAAGTGGCCACTTCAAACTTCTTTTATTCTATATTGTGCACAAAAACAAAAAAACAGATTAAGTTTACTTTTAGCATGCCTCTTAAATTTTTTTCAAAGGCCTGATTTGAACCCGGGTTCCTAGATTTCTACACTGCTTATCTGAAGGTTTTATTTCTTATCTGTCCAAATTATTTTTTTCCACAGGCATTACAACTAAAACCTTTTTCTTTTCCAGATTTTTTTTTCTTGTTTCCAGATGTCTGAAGACCTGATTTTGACCCTTAAGGGTTCACTAACAGATGTTTGGCTTCTGACAGTTGTGCCACTGTCCTCTGACCAGAGAACATTTTAAAAATCACTGAATTCATTCATACTCTGGTACTTGGACAGTGGCACATGGCTTCCCCTGCAATCTCTTCCCTTCAGTGAAACAGCCTAAGTACCTTTGATATTGTCAGTTCTTTAATTATTGTATATATAATTCTGTTTTCCAACACTTATTAAAGTATTTCAATAAGTTCATAGTTTTAGAACCAAAGGTGCAAGACATCACCTTAGCCTTGGCAGTACAATTAATCAGAGCTGCATGTTTAAATAATATTTCTAAAGGTGTTTCTTTTCCAATGCATGTGACTGTTCAATATAACCACTAGGATAAAATCTTTTGAAGGAATGTGGTGGTTTGAATGAGTGTCCCCCATAGGCTTTAAGTATTCAGACATTTGTCTCCAGTTGGTGGCACTGTTCTTGGAGGTCTTTGAAGGTGTGGCCATGCTAGAGGAAGTATGTTATTGGGGGCAGGCTTAGTGAGTTTAACAAGCCTTGCTGTCTCCAGTCGCTCTCTCTGCTTCCTGTGCTCATTGCGAGATGTGACCCTCGGCTTGCTGCTCCAGCTCCAGCTGTCATGCCTCCTGCCACAATGGACTCTAATTCCCTGGAACCATCAATCATAAGCTCAAATAAACTCTTCCTTTTATAATTTCCTTTGGTCATGGTGTTTTATCACAGCAACAGAAAAGTGACTAATACAAGGAATGTGTGAATAAATGTGTGCATGTGTATGATATTGTTAAACAGCATGTTAAAATCTGTCTGTGTATGATCGAAATGCATGTGCCTCTGTTCAGTACAACCTTTATAAAGTGTCATCACCAAATCTATGTATTAGAACCTTATTTATGAGTGTATGCATGAAGTATTGTTCACTTTTAAGAATTCCATAATGTAATGATGGCATGTACAAGAAATTGTGTTCCACCTACCAGGTACTATATACCTTGTTACAACCTCAAGAGAAACAGACATATATAAATATTGAGTTACCCATACATACTAAAACTGTTTTATATATCTGTTATACTTTGCACATGTTACTTTTAATATTTTTAAGAGAAATTAGGTTTTACTTCCAGTGACCAAACGGACAGTCTGAATGTAACCAATTTGGGCGAGCCCTAAGTATTTGCAAGAGCAGATGGCACTCTTAACTGCTAGGCTATTTCTCCAGCCCCTCCTTTTCCCTTTCAATGTTATAATTCAAAATCTGGGGACAAGTGATATGGCCTTCATTTTGAGGAGGTACTGGTTTTAACCTCTTTATTATCTTGGGTTTGTTTCATAGGCTATGTTAGAACTTTTTGCTTTTCATGGTTTAAATCCATTGTACTTTGAGACCAAAATGACCTCCTTTATAGATCTTAAAGAACAAATTGTAGGCCCTACTGCATAGGTTTAGTGTCAACTTGATATACCTAAGCTGAGAAACTTCAATAATTGCCTTCATTGGACTGGCCTGTACCCATTGTGGGTGATGCCATTCTTGCCCAGATATTACTATATTGTATACAATAGACTGAATATGAGCCAGCAACACAAGCCAGTAAATAGCATCCTTTCCTAGCCTGTGCTGCAGCCACTATCAGCAGGCTCCTACCATGAGCTTTTATTATTAGTCAGAATATTTTGCCGCAGCAATTAAGAATTTATTAACAGTGCTTAAGTCAATGTTCAAGTTTTACTTAGGAGCTATATGGTAATTAAAGTATCAAATTAATTCAAATAATCCTCTTGGAGCTTTTGCAACCACACTTAAAGTTCAAATCTGATTTGGCAAGATGGACTTGAAGGGACAATATTTTGGCCCCTACCCTCTGAGGTCAACTTGGGTCCTAGGGTCCTGCATCCACATCTTTATACATGTTCTGTGGCAGTGAGTCACCAGTCATCCCAGGCCAGGGAGGTATTGGAGATTCACTTAAAAGGACTTCATCTGGCCAGTGTCCAATCAAGGAAGGAAAGTCTATATAGAGGAGAAACTTCTCATGCTTCAAAGAGAAGCTCTGGTCAAACAAGGCCTGACTTTGTCCTCATATAGATGGAACTGGTGAAGAGAGCCAGGTGCAAGCCTGAGTGACCCTCTAAGGACCAGAAATTCAACTGACCTTAATACCAAAACAAACTTCTTTTTTCTGAGATAACTGTGTGATTTTAAACACCCCCAACAGGAAACTGTAATCTAAAGAAGAGAAAATGAAATAACTTATCACCAGAGAGATACATGAGAAACCTACTGTGCCAAGTTAGAAATTATCTCGGCCGGGCGTGGTGGTGCACGCCTTTAATCCTAGCACTTGGGAGGCAGAGGCAGGCAGATCTTTGTGAGTTCAAGGCCAGCCTGGTCTACAGAGTGAGTTCCAGGACAGCTGGGGCTACAGGGAGACCCTGTCTCGAAAAGCCAAAAAAAAAAAAGAAACCAGAAATTATCTCGCTGGGTGCGGTGGTGCTTGCCTTTAATTCTAGCACTCGGGCGGCAGAGGCAGGTGGATCTCTGTGAGTTCAAGCCCAGCCTGGTCTACAGAGTGAGTTTCAGGACAGCTGGGGCTCCAGGGAGACCCCGTCTGGAAAAGACAAAAAGAAAAAAAAGAAAAGAAATTATCTGAAATAGGTGACAGATTTAATGTGCCATGCCAGAAAATACCACCTTTTATATCCTCATGGTTATAGCTCTCATTCTGGAGCCCTGTGTATTAAAGCCGGCCCTCATTCTAGAGCTCTGTGTACTAAAACTTTTTCCCAATTCCTCAAACCAGGGTATGGGTCCTCTCTCCTTCTGCAGATCCTAGGCATGGACCCTCCAATTACTAATGTACCCAGAAGCCCCCCCCCTTGTTGGTAATGTGAAGTCCCTACACTGGTATACTCACATAAGACTCAACCAGCTTGTCTTTTCAGTTGCAGAGAAAACGTTCATTAAGTACTGGCCACTATCGATCTGGACCAAACCCACCAGGCAGAGCAGCCAAAATGGGAAACCAGATTCTAACCCTCCAGCCTGACAGCTGTTCCCCCAAGACTTTACCTCCCAGCAGCTCTGACAGATACAGAAGAGAGAACAGCGCCCCATTTCCTTATCATAAGCAAAAGGCTGGAATGTTAAGTCTGGGCTTCCCAGAATCCCAAGAGACACAGATGCCCACTTCCTCCAGAGGCTTTCAATCTTCTTACCACTTCCTCTGTACCTGAGGCCACACCCCATGGCTATATGTGGGGTGTCACCTGAAGAGGGACGGGGGAGAAGAGGCTCGAACCAGCCGGCCTCCTTGGTGGATGGGGCTGAGCGGGATGATGAGTGTCGACAGGTCCGCAAGAGAACACACCAGACCGGGAGCTCGTCGAAGTGAGGACTCACTTTATTGCATCAGGCAGCCACTTATATATGCTTGGTGGGAGGGGTGGAGAAAAGAAGGCAGGAGAGGAGAGGGGGATAGCTTTGGGCCAGTAGTAACACACCACATTGGTCGGGCTATGTTGAGTCATCCTATGCGGAAGTGACCAGCCAGAGACAGGTCGCTAAACTCTAGTCAGGCTCAGGGGGTTACAGTAGGCCACATTCTCTAGGGCCCACAGGGCCCAACAACTCCCCCCCCTTTTTTTTTAATTTAAATTTTTATTTATTTCTGTGTATGAATGTACCTGTCTGCATGCAAGTTTGTGCACCTGTGTCGTGCAATGCCGCGGAGGTCAGAAGAGGGCGTCGGATTCCCCTGGAACTGGAGTTCTCCTGGAATTGGAGTTTCAGATGGTTCTCGGCCGCCATGTGGGTGCTGGGGATCGAACCTGGGTCCTCTATAAAAGCAGTCGGCGCTCTTAACCGCTAGGCCAACTCTCCAGCCCCACCCCCTTTTGTTTTTGTAATGCAGAAGGAGAAACATAGCCCTTGTCTTAGGTTGTCTATTCTTGCAAACTCAGTCTTACCCATCTTTGGGATACAAACAGCTTAGGTTTGGCCCCTGTCTTAGGTTGACTGACTGCAGAAAGATCTTACCCATCACTGGGTGCTATGACTCTGGTCTGCCGAAGAGCCTCTCTATGCCCTGTCTTAGGTTGCCCAAGTCTCTCTGGGGTCTTACCCGTCATTGGCCACATGGAGGGCAGGGGTCGGGTGATCGTATGAAGATGGCCATTCATAAGGCCCTGGCCCCTGATTAGCAAGTCTGTGATAGTGGACCTCAACCTGATGTAACTTTACTGCATCTAGCCTCCCCTGGATAAATTGAGTGATTTTGTTAATCATGCAGGGCCCAAGGGTAAGAATTAGGAAGAGTGTAAGAAGGGGTCCAAGCAGAGGGAAGAGGTAGGGCAGGAAGCCATGCAAGCTGGTCCACAAAGGATTTTCTTGAAGATCTCTCCTTCTCTTTTCTGGGTTTTTGGATGGATACAGATCCACTAGCCTCCCGGCATTGTCTGGCCGCATTGGGGTCTCCGTGTCCCCTGTCACAGGGCAGGACAAGAGCCAGCAGCAGGAGGAGCAATGTCACTTTCATCCTGGGCCACTCCTGAAGGAAGAGCAGAGGGGCCATCCTCGGGGGTGAAACACTCCTTGGAGGGGTCATTATCATTGTCTCCCTGTTGGGGCAGGTATTAGCTATAGGTGGCAGATGAGGACCAGTGTTTCTGAAAAAGGTATGTATGCCTGTCTTCCTTGGAAAATTTGTGGGGGTATGGACTCTCCCTTTTGTTTTTGTAATTGAGCCTTGAGGGTTTGACCGTTGTCTGTTTTGATTTGAGTCTTTTCTCCAGTATGGGTGGACGCCCAGCAGGCATGTGAGAACGTGTCAACTGCCAAATGGGACATAATGGGTAACATCTATCTGCCAGAGATGGTTAGGCTGGAGACCTCGGGGATTACTACCCGAGGTTTGGAGAGGGGGGATCTGGAGGAAGGGCTGGCAGGACCGGCAGGTGTGGATGATCTTTTTTAGATCTTTAACTGCTACATGGGGGTATTTATGCCTAAGTCCCCTCCAGTTTGTATGAGTTAGTTGGTGGCAATTAAATGTTCCTTAAAATTCTTTTACTAGACTGTGACTTCAGAGAAATCAAGTCCATTAACTTATATTTATTTATTTGTATTTCTGTATAAATCTCTACTGAAATACCTCTATATAAATGTATAATACTTATTTCAAACATATCACTATAAATCTTATAAAGTGGGTTTATAACAAGCATTTTCCTCTCAGTCCTTGGAGGTGTTTTTTTCCAGGCCTGGCACAAAACCCTGTTTTAAAGATGCTTTACTGGTTGTTAAATGTTTTACAATACACATTTAACCATACTTTAAATTATATCTAAATTAAAATAAGATTATTGCTTAGAACCAATGTTAGTTTTTGTCTCAGGTGTTGAGGGAGTGTAGTTGATAGTGGTACCATACACCCATAAAGTAGCTAACTGTAACAGCATTTGTACAATCAGTAATTTTTTTTTGTCTTTTGGTGAAAGGGTCTCCCTGTAGCCCCAGCTGTCCTAGAATTCACATTGTAGACCAGGCTGGCCTTGAACTCACAAAGATCCACCTGCCTCTGCCTCCCAAGTGCTATGATTAAAGGCATGCACCACCACACCCAGCCAATCAGTAATTTTTTTAACCAAGACAAGTAAATTACACAAATGACCATAGAAGTTTTTTTTTTCTTTTCCTTTTTTTTTTTTTTTTTCTTTTTCGAGACAGGGTCTCCCTGTAGCCCCAGCTGTCCTGGAACTCACTGTATAGACCAGGCTGGCCTTGAACTCACAAAGATCCACCTGCCTCTGCCTCCCGAGTGCTAGGATTAAAGGCGTGCGCCACCATGCCTGGCTAGAAGTTTAACTAATTAATAGAGCTGCATCTGAGTTGGAGGGGCCAGTTCCAGCTCGGAGGCTTTTTAGAATTGTACAAATGCATATTAACATTTACATAAATCCAATTAAAGGTTGTTAACATCAAAAGGTATAAACCAAGTTTTGTATAGGTTGAATCTGTAAAGTGAATTATAGTTGACCTTTTTAAAACACAGAAGTTTAGAAAGTTATAGGGGCTAAAACAAAATGCTTGTTCTAGTCTGTCTTCCATTGCTGTGACAAAACACTCTGACCAACACCAACTTGGGGAGGAAAAGGGTTTATTCAGCTTACATCTCCTGGGTCACCATTCATCACTCAGGGAGCCCAAGGCAGGAACTCAGGGCAGGAACCTGGAGGCAGGAGCTGAAGCACAGACCATGGAGGAATGATGTTCACTGGCTTGCTCCCCTGGCTCATGCCCAGCCTGCCTTCTTATGTGGTACACAACAACCTGCCCAGGGAGGTAGCACCCACAGTGGGCTGGGCCCTCCCAAACTGCCCAACAATCAAGACAATACTCCACAGACGTGGCCACAGGCCAGTCCAATGGAGCCAATTCCCCAATTGAGGCTCTCTCAACCCAGGTGTGTCAAATTGACACAAAAGCTATCCAGCACAATGCTCATACATCCATACACATATGTGCACATGCACACATACATACAAGCATACACAAACATATGTACAAAGGAAAAAAAGTCATGACTTATACTCAATGAAAAAAAGCCATTTCCACAGTCTGTCTCCTGAGTATTGGAATCAAAGCTGCACCTTTAAAACACAATGAAAGATGAAGCACTGCCCTCGGGCAAGGGTGCCCAAACTTTATGCTTCCCAGTGAAACACAGAATACTGTAAAGCCAGCCCCTCCCCCACCAGCCATCCGCTGTTTAGCAGGAGAGGGGCACAGAACAAACATTGGACTCGATAAACCAGGGTATTTACAAACAGCTACACACTGAAAAGCTTCATATTTTGCCTTTGGTCTTCCCAAGGCAGAGCCTGCCCACAGTCGGAGCCAGCCTGGTAGACTAGGTTGGCCTTGAACTCACAGGCATCCACTTGGATCAAAGGCCTGGGCCACCAAGCCAGGCTCTACAAGCCTGGAATTTACAAGATCAGTCTCTAGAAAAGATCTTGGGGGAAGTTTAGCAGACAAAAGGAAACTTCAGCAGAATTAAGCACTATGTTACACTATTTAACACTATTTACAGAAAAAAAAAATTTTTTTTTTGGTCTTTTTCAAGACAGGGTCCCCTCGTAGCCCCAGCTGTCCTGGAACTCGCTCTGTAGACCAGGCTGGCCTTGAACTCACAAAGATCAGCCTGCCTCTGCCTCCCAAGTGCTAGGATTAAAGGCATGCGTCACCATGCCCGGCTCTTTTTTTTTTTTTTTTTTTTTTTTTTTTAACATAGGTTGGGNTTTTTTTTTTTTTTTTTGGTATTTACAGAAAAATTTTTAAGGAGGACTTTTTAAAAGCAAATTTAGACTGTGGCTGGATTTTCACAAGCTTCCATGCAAGCCAATGTTGGTAGATTAATTCCTAGGCAGTTGCCTCTACAACCCAAGCCTGCCTATGCAAAGGTGCAAATGAGCACCTCCTTGGAAGGTTTGCAGCAAAAAGAGCTTGAGCTTGCTTGCTCCATGGCCAAGCCCGACCATCCAGCCTCTGTGACCTTCGCCACCTGAACTGTGGCCAGAAGGTGGAAGCCAGGGCTTCTCTTAGGGGCCCGGAGACCAGGCTGCAGGGCAGGCTTTGAACCCATTTCAAGACCTGTAGAGGGCAAGTGCACGGGAGAGGAAGCTCTCCTCTCACAATTTCTCTGAATATCCATCCTTAGTCCATGCCTTCATTGATTTGGAGATGCTACGAGGGGAGGATAAAGGGGTTGGGGTTGTCAAGGGCTCAGGCACCCTGTCTGGAGTTACCTCTGAGGCCTTTTTTTGGAGGCCAAGTGGGGAAGCAACCCTTCAGGGCTGAGAGTGCCCCCAGAGGCCTGATATGTCAGGCTCCCTTGGAGGCTAAACTTCTGAAGCCTTTTTTGGAGGCTGAGGGGGGTGCGGTGTAGCGTCCACAGGGTCCGAGCATGCCCGAGGGGATGCTGCTCCTGTCCTGTTTCTGACTGCTGGGGAATGCCCCCAGAGGAAGGCCTCCTTTTTAAGCCCCTACTCTTGAGTAGAACTCAGAGGGATTCTAGGGTGGGGTTAGGTTTGGAAGCAGACTTCTCCACAATTTATGGAGGTACACTCACCCGTAGACCGGCTGGCCCATCAGCAAACTTCCAAAGGTAACTGGGCGGGAACAACAGACTGTGGGGTGTCACCTGAAGAGGGATGGGGGAGAAGAGGCTCGAACCAGCCGGCCTCCTTGGTGGATGGGGCTGAGCGGGATGATGAGTGTCAATGGTCCACAAAAGAACACACCAGACCGGGAGCTCGACGAAGCGAGGACTCACTTTATTGCATCAGGTAGCCACTTATATATGCTTGGTGGGAGGGGTGAAGAAAAGAAGGCAGGAGAGGAGAGGGGGATAGTTTTGGGCCAATAGTAACACGCCACATCGGTTGTAGGTGTCAGGTCAGGCTATGCTGAGTCACTCCTATTCGGAAGTGACCGGGCAGAGACGGGTTGCTAAACTCTAGTCAGGCTCAGGGGATTACAGTAGGCCACATTCTCTAGGGCCCGCAGGGCCCAACAGCTATAAGTGGGTGGGCCCCAGGCTCTCTCTCTCTCTCTCTCTCTCTCTCTCTCTCTCTCTCTCTCTCTTTCTCTCTCTGTCCTGCTGTCTGGTTCCACCATGTGTCTACAGGCAGCCCTTGCTGGTAATTCCACATGGAAGTAAATCATGTACCTGGTGTGACTTAAGCCTCATGTGCCTTTTTATCTGGGGACTGGGAGTGTGCAGCCCTTTTTATAACCTAATAATCTTCTCTCAGCTCTACATCCTATGTCATATGAGTCTTGGGTGTAGAAGTTGCATTGTAGATGTGTTGCTTAGGCTTGGGCAATTCACAAACTCTGTGTGTGTGTGTGTGTGTGTGTGTGTGTGTGTGTGTCTGTGTGTGTGTGTCTGTGTGTGTGCAGTTGTGGGACTCTGTACTATTCTTCATCTGTTGCAAAGTAAGATTCTTTATTGCATGGTGTCTAGGATGTTTGTCTATAAATATAAGGTGCTTATTTTGCAGTCAGTAAGATGTTACTTTAGCCTAGGGATGTAACAACCTTGGGAATTTCTCTAAGATCTATGACCTCTCCAGCTGTGTGTATCTGGCTATGTTTACAATACCACACATGAGTTTCCTCCCATTGACAGGGCTTTAAGTCCAATTAGTTAGCCACTGATTGCCCCAAAGATAAAAGAGCCAATACGGCACTGATGTGATATGCTGTGCTGGACATTGATGTGGATATTTGGTCTTAGAGCTGGTGTTGGACCATCGATTGCTGTTTCCCTTAGCAGCTTGCACAGTGCCCTCCAAAGCTGTGAGAGCAGCCTTCAGAGGAGGTGGCCTCCTGCTCAGTTCCAGTTCCATTGCTCCAATTCCAGACTCTGAACCATGTCCTATTTTCATCAGTAGGGTCTCACCTTCAGGTTCTGGGAAGCAATCAAGGGCTATGGCAATAGTCTGTGTAATTTTAGGAGTCTCTTGGACTACCCTGGCCAATAACTCAAAGGAAGGTTTCTCCCGTGTGGCACAGTTTCTTGTTTTATAACCTTCAGCTATGCACATGGATTCATGTAGAGAAATTGTATGTGTATTTTGACATTAGATTGTTAGATTCCCTCAGTTTTTATACTGGCTATGCCTGATTATCTCTCCTCTCTCCCCTACCAGTCTAGCCCTCCCTCGATGTTGTCTCCATGTAAAGCATCCCCATTTCCCATTCCCCCTTCATGCTGCCAGTCTCCTATGGCCCCACTTCTCTTGGGCTACTTTGTTCCTTTTATCCCCAAATTTCCTTCTGTAACACGTCCTCTCACCTCCCATTTAGATACCTGATTTCATCAGTTTATCCCTTAGTGACACCTGTCTCCTGCTGTTCTTCTCTCTCAGGTGGCCTCTTCCCCTCTACCTTCCTGGTTCCTTTTCATTTTCCTGGTTTCTGCAGTGACAACAGGATTTCTACTCACATATAAGGGTTTGGTCCTAGGTTCCACAAATGAGGAGGAAAAACAGGTATGTTTCCTGAGTCTGTGTTACTTCACTTCACACAACAGCTTCTAGTTCCACCACTTACCTGTAAATTTCACAATGCCATCTTTCTTTACCACCGAGAATTCCATTCTGTAAATGTACCACATTTTCATTATCCACTTGTCACTTGAGGGACACTTAAGTTCCTTCCATATCTTCACTGTTGTGAAAAGAACAGCAATAAACATGGCTGGGCAAGTATCTCTGCAACAGGATGAGTCCTTTGGGTATATGCCAAGGAGTGATATTACCAGGCCAAATGGTAGACTCATTTTTTTTTTTGGTCTTTTTGAGACTGGGTCTCCCTGTAGCTCCAGGTGTCCTAGAACTCGCTATGTAGACCAGGCTGCCCTTGAACTCACAGAGATCCACCTGCTTCTGTCTCTCGAGTGCTGGGATTAAAGTTTGGCATTATGTATATGAATTTGGTAGATTAGCTTACAAGATAGAGTCCAACAATGGCTGTGCCACACTGAAGAGGCTGAGAATTGGGCAGTTGCTCAGTCCATGAGGCTGGATAGCTCAGCAGTCTTAACCCAGTGCTGAAGGCCCGAAGGATGCATAGAAGCCTCCTAGTCTTCAGCCTACTTCAGAATCCAAAGGACTTGGTTCTCCTATTAGCAGAGGAAGAATCTGCCAGTGAGAGAGAACACAAGTGAGTAGAGCAGAAGCTCCCTCTGCCATGGCCTTTTATACAGGCTGCCATCTGAAGGCAATGCCCACACTTAGGGTCCATCTTCCAACTCCAAATAATCTGATCATGAAAGTCTCCTGCATTGCAGTCCATTTAAGATGCAGTCAAGTTAATTAGCCATCACAGTAAGCATCGGGTAAAAAAAAAAAAAAGAGAGATGACATCTCAATAAAGCATTAATATGAACAGTGTTAGGTTCATTTTGAGGGGAGATTTGGCACAGAGGGAGAAAGAGTCAGGACTCCAATGAAGGAAGTCGTGTTTATTTCAGGCATGGCGGCTGGCCTACCTATGTCGGGACTAGGATGACCAGCAAACAGAATGTCTAAAGTGGCAGTTTTATATTGTAAGCACACAAGGAAGTGGGCTTACAATGAAATGGGGTGGGAAAGTAAGGGAATGGGCATAGGTCGATCTGTGGCTGGCATCAGTAGAAGCATTTCGAAATAAACTGAGGCTTGTGACAGCTTTCAGTAGAAGCCTGACTGGAGCAACTTTCTCAGAACTTCTACCTCAGTTGGCTTTCTGGAAACTCCCCAACTTAGGTGGGCTTAGGACCTTACATTCCACCCTTTTGTGTCATGGGGATAGGGGATGACATTTTCACTCTAGCTGCTTCGAGATGATGGGGAGGATGAAGAGGGGACTAATGACACAAGAGGGCGAGATGCTTTACACCTGGGTGTAACCATTGTCAGCAGGAATGAGTTCGTATTTGTCTAAAGGGAGAGTGAGCAAAAATTGATTAAAACTGGTACAGGTCAGTTGCTGGATAGGGTCTTGAAAGCACCAGATAAGGTAGCAGGCTATTACTAGGATGAGGGATGAGGCCTAAGGTTACTTAGGGATCCGATGAGGGGATACCGCCACAAGGGTTATGCTGTCCAGGATTCCCACTCTCAGGCCAGAGGAGAGGCAGAGATTTTTGGCATTCCCAGCCTTTGGTACAGACTAGGCTGCTAAGAAACTCAAGAAACTAGCTACTTTTTGTCTTTTTACTAAGATTTGAAGTTTTATACCTGAAGTACAATTTCTCAGGCATTACTGATTATTTATTTCTGGTTATACTTTCCTTTTGGATGTTTAAGGCCACACAGTTACCCCAGATTAACCAAGGCTTGTGTTTTCTCAAGGTCAGTTGAGGATCTGGTCCTCAGGGTTCACTCAGGATTTAGGGGGGAGGGAGCCCCTGGCTCTTTTTGGTTTTTTATTTACCAGTTCCATCCACTCAAGGACAAACTCAGGTCTTGCTAGACCAGGCTTCCCTTTTTGAAGCATGAGCAGACCTTTCTCTTTATAGACTGGACCCTGGCTAAAGTCCCATTAGTGGATCTCCATGACCTCCCTGCACAGGAAGACTGGTGACCCACATTTGCAGGACATTTCAAGAGATGCACCCATATGTATAGTCCCCTGGAACTTAGTTGGCCTCTGAGGGCAAGGAAAAAAGTTATCCCTTAAGTCCCTTGGCTGAATTGGTATGGACATTAAGTATGGTTGTTAAGCATCTAGAAGGCTAAGTTATACCAGCCTGATATTTTAATTACTGTATAATATTTTAGATAAGGCTTGGACAAAACCTCAAGCAGCCTTGTATAACACTGACTGGAAGAGAAATTTAATGCCACAGGTTGAGCAGGCATAGCCCATGAGAGAGAGGAGAGAATTAAACAATTTCAGGCCTATCTTAAATGTAAACTCTTTTTTTAATATTTTTAAAATTTATTTTTTTTTATGTGTACGAATGTACTGTCTGCATGTAGGTTTGTGCACCCGTGTCGTGCAATGCTTTGGAGGTCAGAAGAGGTTGTCGGATTCCCCTGGAACTGGAGTTCTCCTGGAATTGGAGTTTCAGACGGTTCTCAGCCGCCATGTGGGTGCTAGGGATCGAACCCCAGACCTCTGCAAGAGCAGTTGGTGCTCTTAACCACTAGGCTATCTCTCCAGCCCCCTTAAATGTAAACTCTTTACTACAATTTACAATCTCTTTCTTTCCCAGACCCCCCATATCCTGATTTATAGTTCTCCCAGAAAGGCAAGAGTTATATCACATACCTAAAGACAGGAAATAAGCTGATAAGGATTACCAAACACATCCATACTGTCTTCTTCTGGACTGTATACAGCTCATTCACGGAGGGAGGACTTAGAATCTTTTGAGCCAAATTATATTGTTAGGTCAAAGGATATACCAAAAGTCACACTTGCATGATACCAAGAAGCATAAAGTACATCTTTGTGCACCCGTGTCGTGCAATGCTGTGGAGGTCAGAAGAGGGTGTCAGATTCTCCTGGAACTGGAGTTAAAGATGGTTCTCAGCCACCATGTGGGTGCCGGGGATCAAACCCGGGTCCTCTGCAAGAGTAGTTGGTGCTCTTAACTGCTAGGCCATCTCTCCAGCCCCTACATTTTGATTCTTTTTTCTTTTTTTTTTTTTTTTT